>KN837130.1:739028-758573 GCA_000827215.1 Sphaerobolus stellatus SS14 | reverse complement strand
TTGCTTGCGGATGTCTGGTAGCTCAGTCTTTGGCTCTATGAAATACAACTGAGTTAGCTCAGACGTGCACGGAAGATAAACAAAAGACGCACCGTATCTGAGGAAGCTGCGGCGATCTCAATCGCGTATCAACAAAACCGACGCCTGCAGACAACATGCGTACGCACAACTTCAGGGTGCGTCCACAGGCATAGGGAGCATTAATCATCTATTACTCCACCATCAGCCAGAATAAATGGAGACAGAGAAAGGAACACGTACCTCAACCACACGAATCCATTCAGCCTCACATGGTCCGACGTCGACGAGATGGTTTGAGGTTGATGATACGTGAAGAGTTTGAAGACGTTAATGATGTGGCAAAAGCGGTTGATGTTGAAAAGGGACTGTCTGGGAGAGGGTCAAAAGTGGCTGGTGGAAGAAGCATGGACTCAATGATGCATGGGGAGGTTGCTTAAGGTTCCAGCTAATACCACCGTAAAACGCGATCAGTGATTATGTAATACCGAAATAATCCCCGCCTCCTTAGTAATTCAAGTTTACGAGAATGGAGAAGGAAAGGGTGTTGTCGTGCAGAAATGAATGCCCTTTTCCGAGTCCTAAGAGAATCCTAAGTATCGTACCCAACAGCTGCAGCTCCGACTTCGACTTCAACGCTAGACCACGCTCTCCGATGAACACCCTGCTATCACGCTCATGACGCCGACGCCGCCTCCATCCGCCACCAAGCAAGCAGAACCGCAGCCTCAATCGCAATCGCAATCTCCTCCGTCGCGTACAACGAGCACAAAGTGGCGCGCCAACCCGACACCGCCGCCAACGCCAACTACCAATACCGCTAACCCCGCTCCAACCGCCTCCACCAACGCAAATGCACAACAGCAACCAACCATCACGTCGTCCCAATCGCAGTCTACTGTCTCGTCTTTACTTCATCTTCGTCCATTAGCACTCAAATATTCAAGTCTCCACTTTGACGCGTCGACTTTAACTTTAACTAACGCCGCTTTATCTCCGCGCGCCACAGCATCCACGAGCTCATGCAATATCCCTCCTCCACCCTCGGCTGCCATCGCCGCCGCCTGCTCGACCAACACGCCTAATCCTCTCTAGTGCGTGTCCTTTCTTTATTCCGTCTTCTCGTTGCGTCTCATTCCGTCCTCGTCGCGTATAATCAGCTGACACGGCATGTTAACAGGACCAGCAACGTATACATCAACGGCCTTCCTCCGCACTTCAAAGCTGAACAATTCTACGCGCTCGCCTCGCAATTCGGCACTGTCCTCAGCTGTCACACTTTTACTCGTCAATTGTCCGATCACCCACCGTATGTCCGCCGTCATGTCTTTCTTCATTCATTAATCGCTAATATAATGTGCTTACAGAGGGTACGGCTTCGTCCTGTACGTCCACATCCCACGCCGATCCTTTCTTGAGGTCGTCGTTCTAACTTCACGCTTGCTAGCTTCGACACCGTAGACGCCGCGCAAAAATGCATCGACGTTCTCCGCTCGCACCATAATCTCCACCCTACATTCGCTAAAGTAAGCCATCCATTCCCTCTATTTCATCCCATCCCGTCCATTCCACCTCTTCTCATCCTTCCGTCCCAATCCGCTTCCATCGTCCCTACTTGACCACCCTTCCCACCATAATCCCGCTCCATCCACAAAACCCCACTAACACCTACTTCTCTTGAATCCAACAGCAAGCCCACAAAATCGCGCGCTCGCTGCCCCTCATCAACATAACAAACCCGCACCCGTCCGCCGCCGCTTATGTTCCCGAACTTGGGCTCGCGCATTCTACCTCGTATCCGCATCTTGGCCTTAGCTTGTCGACTTCGAATTCGTCTATTGGGATGGCGATGGGTATTGGTGGCGGTTGGTGGCACGATGGGTGGTGAAGAGGTTGGAGGGGATGTTTATATTGAGGGATGCGTTTCTTCTTCTGCTTTTATTCGTACATTGCTTGCGTTCCTTCTTATCTCCACCACTATTTTAATCGCCATGTTGTTGAATGATGCTAATGCGCTGTGCTGCTAGACTCCTCATGAACAACAACGTCCCGACCCTCCACATGCTCGTCGTGCCGCACATCATCCGCAGGAGTCAGTTCCTCGCTGATATGAGGCTGCAGCTGCCACAGCTTGCTGCCTATATTCAGTGCGTATTCCCTTCCTTCTCTCTTGGAATCTTTCGTCGGTGTTCTGTCTCTTCCCACCTCTTCGTTGCATAGGGTCGCATCACGTCTTTCTTTCATTGGTGTTTCATCTCTTCCCATCTCTTTGGTACATGTCTTAACAGGGTCGCATCTTTTCACCTTATCCTTCTCTCTTCTTCTTTCATCAGTATTGTTTGTGTGCGTGCGCTGATTGCATTGTTCGTGTTTAGACTCGATAACCGCACCATGGCCCAAGACGTCCGTAACAAGCTCCATGGAAGGTCGATTAGGGGATACAGTGGGCAATTGCAGGTTGTTAGCTGATGAGGCTATGGTGTGTATCTCTCTCTTATTTATCATTGCCCTTGTCATCTCTCATTCGCTTCTCGTCAATCTCATTCCATTGTCATGTTCTCACGCTAACATTATAATCCTTCATAGGACCCACCATCCTCCCCACCCCAACCACACCCCAAGATAAACTGAAGCTCAAAGCTCGCCTCCATATATAAAGACATATATGCCGCACCTCAGGCTCCTCACCAGCAAGATACCAACAACAATGTCAGCAGTAGCGGGAACGTCCATAATGCAACTGGCGCTTGACGTGGCTATCCGAATATGATTGTGAATGCGAACAGGAATGGCGTTGGCGGAGGAGGTTATCAGAGTCAGAGTCAGAGTCCGGAGAGCATTGCTGTTGGTAGCATTGGAGGGCTTGGCAGGATGAGCATGGGTGGGGGATGTGGGATTTCAGTGGAGCTGTTGTTGCATACATTGCAGGGATTGGGGGTTAGGGTGAGGTGTGAGTGTTCTTCTTCTCTTCTCTTATTTTGTTTTGTCATTTGTGTCATTTGGCCTTTCGTCCTTTCATTCGCTGTGCCACTTTTGTTGTTCGGACTTTCGTGCGTAATTGTCATTTCGCTTCTTTTAAGTTGTTTGATTTCTTCTGGTCGCGGTCCTCATATCCCTTCATTTGTGCCTTGCATCCTTTTCTTCGTTATGTTCCTTTCATTATGGCATACTGATTATGTCCCACAGCCATGACCCAACCCACACCCGGCACCGGATCCGCAATAGTCCATTTTTGTCCCTACTTCACTCAGAGGCCACAGGTTCTTTACATTGATACAATATGACACAATACTTATCAATTACTACTATTCTCATGATGGGTTTCATACTAGCTGTGCAGTTCAGTATGACTTTGATATTCAATAGCATTATCAAATGGTTTGTGCGCTAACAGTTTGAAGATAAGGACAATTAAGTTATAACATTGAATGCAATGCAAATTCCCAATGATCAGCTGGATTATAGCTGCTTGCATTATAGAGCAGATCTGTTGAAATGGAAAATACAAGTATTAATCTGCCACTACACAGGTATTGAGAAGTTGAGATGGTATAGGTTGATCTGGGTATTGGTATTAGAGTGTACTTATTCTGAATTTGACAGTGTTAAATACTGTGGTCTGTGGGTCATATTAAGCACATCAATTCAGTTACCATTCAGTCAAACCTGAGCTAATAACCAGTACCATCAAACTACAATTTAACAAACTATCGATTATGATTATGATATACAAAAGAAGAAAGAACAACCTGGGAGTACTAATTTGTATCAAGTCTGTATACCAAGTTGAGACAAGAGTTCAAGAACAGAAGCTTCATTGGTTTGTCTATTAATCTGTTTAAAAAGTGCAAGAGCAGTATTAAGACTGGTTTCAGCCTGATTATTCTGATCTCTGTGCATATATAGCCTTCCAAGGCATTGATGGTCATGGGCCTGGCCAAGGACATCCTGAACCTGCGTGTGAAGTTCCAAAGCATCCTGAAAGCTCTTCTCAGCTTCCTCCACCTGATCCCTATGCATATGTAACTGTCCCAGATATCGGAGATTATTGGCTTGCCCAAGGATATCCTGAGCCTGCTTGTGAAGTTTCAAGGCATCCTGAAAGCTCTTCTCAGCTTCCTCCAGCTGGTCTTGGTGCATATACAATTTCCCAAGGTAATAAAAATCATAAGCTTGCCCAAGGACATCCTGAGCCTGCTTGTGAAGTTCCAAAGCATCCTGAAAGCTCTTCTCAGCTTCCTCCAGCTGGTCTTGGTACATATACAATTCCCCAAGATGCTGAAGATCATTAGCTTGTCCAAGGACAGACTGAGCCTGCTTGTGAAGTTTCAAGGCATCCTGAAAGCCCTTCTCAGCTTCCTCCAGCTGGTCTCTGTACATATACAATTCCCCAAGACGCTGAAGTTCATTAGCTTGTCCAAGGACATCCTGAGCCTGCTTGTGAAGTTTCAAGGCATCCTGAAAGTTCTCCTCAGCTTCCTCCAGCTGTTCTCGGCGCATATACAATCCCCAAGATACTGAAGATCAGAAGCTTGCCCAAGGACATCCTGAACCTGCTTGTGAAGTTTCAAAGCATCCTGAAAGCTCTTCTCAGCTTCCTCCAGCTGGCCTCGATGCATATACAGATTCCCAAGTTTCAGAAGATCATTAGCTTGCCCAAGGACAGACTGAGCCTGTTTGTGAAGTCCTAGAGCATTCTGAAAGCTCTTCTCAGCTTCCTCCAGCTGGTTTTGGTGCATATACAGATTCCCAAGATTCTGAAAATTATTAGCTTGCCCAAGGACATCCTGAGCCTGTTTGTGAAGTTCCAAAGCATTCTGAAAGCTCCTCTCAGCTTTCTCCAGCTGGTATCTGCGCATATACAAATCCCCAAGATACTGAAGATCATTAGCTTGGCCAATGATATGCTGAGCCTGCTTGTGACGTTCCAAAGCATCTTGAAAGCTCTTCTCAGCTTCCTCCAGCTGGTCTTGGCGCATATACAATTCCCCAAGATCCCGAAGATCATCAGCTTGCCCAATGTCATTGTGTGCTTGCTTATGATGTTCCAAGGCATTCTGAAATGCAATTTCAGCATTCTGAAGATTATTCTGACGCATACATATTTGACCAAGTGCAGAATAACAGTCTGCTTTCAGATCTGTCATATCAGCATTCTCTATGGCACGTGTAATGAGTTCATCTGAAGGTCTGCCTAAATATATTGCCCAATTTGTCCAGCTGATGGTTGCCTGAATGATATTCAGTTCTAGTTGACCTCTATCATAGCTGCCATTCAGAAGGTGTGATATGTTATAAAATTCTGGGGTTATGATTTGATGTGCTTGAACACTGGTCCGATCTTTGTATCTTGATAGAAGATCTACAAAGAATTCTGTTGCAGATTTCTGAAATCTAAAATAATTTGCAGATTCCAGAGTGAAATGCTTGACTGGAGATAGAACATGAATGTGTTGGAGCTGCTGATCAATCTCAACCAATGCTACACTCTTGAGCACAGTGAGAGCCTGACGAAACTGAAGAATATATCTTTGAATGTCTTCCAGCATCTGATTGCGATTAGAGAATCCATCTGGTAGGAAAGATAGAAGGTAAAGGAGCTCTCTTGCATCCTCTGTCATCCTTGGACTATTGAAGGATAAGTTGATAGAAATTGTGAGGCTAGATTTTCTGTCCTGTCCAGTTTCTAAAACTTTAGTCTTCTCCTTTTGCCATCTGCTCCATAAGGCCTCTGGTGATTCTGCCTCATCCCGTATTAGATTAGAAATCAATGTGATTGCAAATGGAACACCCTCTACTTCCTTGAGAAGCCTTTGAACATTCTCATCAGGTTGGATACCAACAATGTTCTCAAATGTCTTCAAGGAACTCTCTATCTTCAGAGCTGGTAGCAGTTTTAACAAAGGCTGAGGCCAAGTGACTCCATTGGGCCATTGATTTCCTTGTATAGTCACAATAAATCCAAGGGTCTGGATACTTGAGAGATGATTCAGGAAGTCTTCTGTGATTGTACATAGTGTAACAGGCTCCCAGAGTGTCTCCAAGTTATCAAGCCAGATAATTGTAGGAAGTTTCTTGAGAGCTCCAAGTATTTGATTTTGTAAATACTCCTTTCTCTGCTCAGAAGGGATTCCCACTTGCTCTGCTATGTCCAATAACAGCTCATCCAATGAATTCCTTCCCTTGCATGATATAAAGAGTTGTGAGTGATAAGCATTGGTAACATTTCCTGTATTTAGGAAATGAAGAGCTAATGTTGTTTTCCCCATGCCACCTGGTCCGAGGATGGCAATACAAAGAGGCTTATTAGGCATTAGGTGAGAAAGCATATCCTTCAGTTCATTATCTCTTCCAAACATAGGAGCTGGTATTGGAATTAGAGTCCAAGGAGGTGGGAGAACAGGAGATATCCTAGTGATTCTAGTCAGAAAATGCAATTGAAAAGAGATATGACATACTTGGGAGGGTTATCAGTTGCAATCATCATTGCAATGTTGAGTATTGCATGTCTCTAATAATCCCGAAATCAGTATCTCAGATGTCTCACAATTACAGCTCTTTTGGTTATGCAAGGCATGCACCAAAAATGATGCACAAAAAGTGTCATGACATTGAGCATGCCATATCTCCATCAGTTCAGCTCCATTCATTCCAAAACTTTATATGCACTATCTGTGTACATAATACTATCAAAATCCAATGAGAACAAAAAGAAATATGGTGTATATCTGTTTCTGATTTTCTGGGTGTCCTGCCTGCTTTAGGCTGGAGCTGTGGGGGAATTCTGCTGCAAATTTCAGCATATGAGCATCAGAGAAGATGGATAACACATACAGAAACCCCTAGCAATCAATTCTAAGCTCTGGTTTGAAAATAGGGGCAATACATGGGGCAATTAGAGCAAAATTACAGCATACAGGCACTGGTCATCCCATTTCATGACTATTATGAGCATTAGCTATGGGGACCCAATATATGAGTTACTTGACCTTCATAAGATACACAGTTACAATATCCAACAAGCTCTAGGTGAATATCACAAGAGCCTGACACACAGCGCTTGGGGAATGCTCAGAGGATGCAAGTGTCACGCATCAACACGTGACGTAGGGCTGCTCACGAGTGTATCCGTGGATCTACCTGTATCCGGACCTGCAGATGGTTGTGTATTTTTGACCACTACCTGTTATCTGAACAGGTATTCCATATGGATACTTGTTACCTGTACGGATACAGATAAACAGATATATACCTGCAGGTATCTGCAGATAATGTGTTAATATTTACATTTGTTGGTGGAGGGGGGGTCCCTCCTGTACAGTATGACACCTCCTACATCTTCTTTCAATTGCAGAATCACCAGGAAGGTCTTAATCCTTTATTTTCAGAGGTGCCAATTTTCCAGACCACTACATGTTATCTGTACAGGTATACCTGTGGACTACCTGTGCGGGTTTTCACAGGTAATGGATACAGGTGTTTTCGGATACACCTGCGGATTACCTGTGGATACCTGGACTCGTGAGCAGCCCTAACGTGACACATGTTCAAGCCGCCACATCTTAGACTCTAGAGACTTCACAATGTCCAACACTTCCTGCAAGAGCAATGATGCAACTGCTAAACAACCCAAACATCGTCATTATGGCAAAGATCTCTGGGAAAGAATTATATATCAACAATTCTCACTAGGTCGCAAGCCAGCCCAGATATCCCATGAACTCGACATCTCGTTATGGGTCATCCAACAGACTCTTCAGCTTTGGAATGAGATTGGGAATCTAGTACATGATCCTAAGGAGTATGCTAAAAGGGGTCAACCTATGGTTTTAGATGAAATGGCATGCAATGTGAGCTGGCAATGCTTTCTGATATCATTTACTGATTCCACGCTTTGCTGTAGTATATGATGCATCTATTGGATGAGGACCCTGATCTATACCTTGACGAGATTGCTCTAGAGCTTACAGAAACATTAGGAGTAACTCCAGCATTGTCAACCATACACAGGACCCTTGAAATGCTGGGCTACTCTACTAAAAAGGTGTGTCATAATTCTCATCAGTTGGATTATCCTGACTTGTTATAGCTATCTGAAACTGCTCTAGAGCATTGTGAATCGAGCCGCCAAGATTTCCTCTTCAAGATGAGTGAGGAATCTCCTGAACAGCTCGTATTCATCGATGAAAGTGCAGTCAATGTCTTGTCAACATATCGATCTATGGGCTGATCTTTGAAGGGTGAACGGGCAAAGAAACAGAGCTATTTCCAATGAGGTGATAGGTGCGTGATATGCAACTTTAATATTATCCCTTTTTAACAATCTTTCAGGTACTCAGTTCTCCCTGCTATGTCGATGGATGGCATCATGTACCTGCACATCACCCAGGGATCTTTCAACGGAGAGTCATTCCTTGGGTATCTCACTGGTCTTCTCAAGATTATGAATCCCTATCCGGAGCCTAAGAGTGTGCTGGTAATGGACAATTGTGCTATTCATCACGTTGAAGGTGTCCAGGAGTTATGCTTTGACTGGTGCATATCACTACATAATTATCCAAAGAAAAATGATTTTGCTAACAGAATAGCAGGAGTGTCAAGCCGATATACCTTCCACCTTACTCACCCGATTTCAATCCAATTGAAGAATGCTTTTCCTACATGAAGAGTGTCCTCCATCAGAATGGGGAGACATTTTGCACAGTTCTCAGTACTAAAGATCATATTGCAATTTCTGGTTACTTGAGTGATACTCTTGCAACTGTGACACCGGCACATGCACAGGGGTGGTTTAAGCATTCCAATTACTTGTAAATAATTTATAGAAGAATTTGACTGGCAATAATACTGCAGATTAGGATATTATACTTTTGTGAACAGTTTCAACTTGCAATGACAAAATTCGCATAAAATATATATTTTGACTAAACATAATAACATATTGAGATATGAGAGACCAGATTAAAATGGCACATGAGATTACAAATACTCCTTCAACACCTTTTCAACCTCCTTACGCAGCCATTTGATATCACCCATCCTTAAGCCTTCTTCCTTCAATTCAGCATCAGAAAATCCATGGAGCTCCTCAATGCGATAAATACCAGCATCACTCAAGCTCACAAGTATGGCACCAGTGTCCCTGCCATCAACATCAGGAAGTGTCTTGAAAAACTGATCAAACTTCGGATACATGATCCAGGGCTTGATTGAGCTTTCAGAAGTGACACTTGCACTGCCAACAGACGGATATTTGAGTGATGGGAGTGGGGGATCACTGGATCCAGGCACGCTGGTTATTCCCACGCTTCCAGGTAACTTCTGCATGAGCTGGATTTGTGACTGGGCAATCTGTGCAATGCTGACAGTCAATAATACACTCAAATCAAGGCTTGCAGTTCTCGGAGGTGCCAGAGTTCCCAAGCCAGCTGCTCCAAATGAATTGGGCAATGAAGCTGCCATGCCCGGATTCTTGTTCCCTGCCATAGCCGCATTTCCGACTGATCCAAGCTCAAGAACAGCATTCTCGGATGCTGAGAAATACCCTTTGAAAACTACTGTGTTTGGCGGAAAATGAAGATCCACCCCACCACTATTTGAAGCCTGAATAAAAATACATAAGTTCTAAATAAATAATGCATGCAAAGATCAATGCTCATACCCATAGTGTATTCTTTGGTTTTGCAGGCTTGGGCACGGTGAGTGAACAAAGGTGGTGTCGCATGTAGTTCCTAAGCTGACATAAGATAGGCTGGATCAACTCCTTGTTAGCTACCTCAAAAGGTGGTATTCTGCATAGCTCTTTTATTTAACTTGCTGTGTACTAATATAACTACGTCTAGCCACAAAATTACATACATTTTCCGAGGCAAAACTCAATATTTTCCCCATGCTCCTCCTCAACGATACTAGAACTCCTTATTACTGAGCCAATGTATGTGATTCGATGATGGTATACTTCTAATTAATTCTGGCTGATAGCTATAATAGATACCATATTTTATAATCATACATTCTGCCCTAAATCATCAGAAATAGCCCAAAACCTGCCATTTCGCAGCATTTACTGCAGAAACATCCAATTCACCAAAACACTGTTCATAGATCATGGAGACCTGAAAGAACTAGTCTAAAATGTATTGTAATAGTTATTCTGCTCATAGGCAATATTCAGAACTCAAATTGAGATTGCCTGCATCAACATAGCATGCTTGCATTGCTTATGAAGGCCTACAAGAATGCAAAAAGGAAAAATGATGAATATGACTGATTTGAGCTATGGTGATTATGCATATATATTGGAATAAGCTAATAACAAAGTTTCAAGTCGATTGAGCTTGATTTGGGCGAGATATAACGGTTACAAGTTTTCAGCCACTCTTGTACACTGTTTTTGGTGTGCACCTTACATAATCAAAAGAACTGTAATACAGACATTTACATCATATTCATCCTTAAATTTCTTAACCTTTTTCTCAATCTTCTTGATGGCATCAGGCTTTCAATATGCCCACTTGATAAGTTTGGACTGGTTTTGGTAGCCTTGATGATACTGTTTAAGATCAGAGTACACTTCCCTCAAAAGCCTTTTGTGATTATTAAAAATAATATTGATAGTCAAGATAATGACATACTGATGGTACTTCATCAAGTCATTTTGAAACGGTTCCAATCGATCCTTTCCAACTGAGAGAGATATTGCTTGAAGTTGGGAGAAAATGTCACTGGACATGTCTAGCACATCACCTAACATTTCCTTGCAATACTCCTCTTTATCTTTCATTTCCTACACCTATTTTAACCCTGTCTCACAGCTTAACAACATAAATTAAACCACAAACCTGGGTGAATCTTGATTACTCCGCTCAAAATTCCTGCTATGTCTTCTATGTAAGGGACATCTTTAACAAGCTTTCCTACATCCTGTAGAATAGCCAGGACAGTGTCTGCTGCATCTACAACAGAGATGGTACTGGACAATGAATTTATGGGCTGTAATGCACCCGGTATTTCCGTTGTAGGGACTGCAACCTGTCTTCCAATATTGATGGCTTGAGCGATACCATGGCTGAGTCGAGCCGGAGTGTTTAACTTCTTAGACATCGACAATTCCAAAGAGAATATCCCTAAATATGAATGATGAAAATAGGGCCTAGGTGCACAACTACGATAAAAGCATACCTTTACTGCGAAATGTGAGGGAGCCGGTGACGGTGTGGATGAAGAGGACACAACGGTGAGAGCTGATCAGCCAGCGCGTCACGTCCTTACAGCCGTGCCGGCACATTGACAAATCTCCCACGCATGTATTCTTACCATTGAATGAGCTGGAGAGTTATCAATACACTACACACAGCTTCTTGCTAACATTTCCCGTTGTCAACGACATTTGTCACTTGTCAATTCCTATCCCCGAATAGATATTCACAATTAATATATATCGTTAGAATTTTATTTAAAAGCGCATACTACTACGTCGAGAGGGTAAGGTGTTTAGATCTGTAGATTTACTGACAAAGTGATGTAAGAGAAGTTGAGCTACCGGTAGTGCAACTGAAATTCGGGTTCAACCAGTGCGACGTGCCAAGTGATTCGGTGGGAATCGATTCGGTAAATGCAGACACGGAGCCCAATTACGTTCCGTATATTCGATTCTATCATGCAGTGATCAGTCAATAACATAATTTATCATGGAATGGACAAGCCTCTACCACACGAGTAGCGTAGCCAAGTAAACGTTATCAGCCTCAGAAGCCCATGTTCGTCTAGCGGTCCATCTGTCAGGCAGACCTCGAAAGGTGAAAGGGAAAGATGTAAGTAATAATAAAACCACCGAAATCAAATGAATCGCCTTACCCAGGTCATTCCCTATCTCTTTCCACCGCCTCATACCTACCAACGACGCTCCATCCCTCCTCGCCCCTGCCGCTCCAACCTCCGCGTTAACAGTTTCGAAGACGTGCGCGACCTCGAGTGTAGATGAGTGAAGACATCCTTGAGGCCACTGTGAACCCTAAACCTGGTTACATATGACCAGTTTCCCGTCACAATTCGACGATCAACAGGTTACCTGTGGAGTTAGGACCCGTTGATTTTTTCGCGCTCCACCCCGTTCCCCCTGAGTAACTTAATTCAACAGGGAACCTGTTTCCAAAACCTATTGATTTTTTAACAAAAGTAAAATTCACCATTGGAAGAAATATAGTACTAAATTACATCTGCTAGCAAAGATATTACTAAAATGTTGTTAGAGAACTAGGCTACAGGCTGAAGAAAGCTGAGAAAGCTGAGTTGAGAGCGCGGGGGCGAAATTTGCGAAGTCGCAAGATCACGTGACACGCTCCACCCTATTCCGTCATCCTTAGTCTTTTCGAAGTCCGACTCATGTTCTCAAGCTCCCCGCTACCATGTCATCCGCTGTCCCAACCCATCATCTCAACAGGATTGTGACAGATCTACAATCATATCGCCTCAATACCTTCTATGCTGTTTCTTAGGCTTTCCCTGAACTCTGGATGCAAGCTCGAGCTCTATAATATCTGGCAACACCTCCGTTTCGATTCGATCTCAACCCTTTTTCTTTGGCAATACCTTTTCTCTGGCTGACACTGCGCTTCTGGATTCAACACTATGCTTCTGGATTCGGCTGATTCCTCGGATGGCCATGTTTGACTACTAGTTCTTTACTTCCCAGTTGCTGATGGAATATGAGCGGTGGGCCGGGCTGTATTAGAATTCAGGGCTCAAGGTGAGCATAGAGACCAATTAGTATTATATTTCTTGTTCTCATACTCTTTGATACATTTTCAAAGCCGATGTATGTGGGAAATCTCTGGACAGGGCTCATAGATACTAGGGCATGCCTCTGCCATTCCCTCTTCCCCCCTTCTTTGTATTTACTAGTAATTATTTGCGAAATAAATCAAAAAAATTACTTGAAGTCTATCTGGAAAAATAAAGAAAATAATAATAAAAGCGAATTAAACCTGATGAAAATACACTACTAACCTGTTGAATTTCACTGGATTAGTGCTTTTCAGACCCGTTGAATTGGGTAAAAAACATGGGGAAATTCAACAGGTTTTCAACGGGTTCAGTGCAACAGGAAACCCGTCGAAATATTGAAATCTGAGGATTTTAGACGGGCATCCCGTCTAACACAGACAGGTTACATGAGTATTTCAAACCGGAAAAGGGTTCACAGTGGGCGACGAGTAATTGGAATCGGTGCGGAAGTTGAGGTAATAGAGACAGAGACGAGGTCTGGGCTTGTGGCTTGAATCTATATTGTCGTGAAATGCGACTGTGAATACCAGTTGGAATGACGTAGGATGAAGCTGCGGATTAAAAAAATTGAAGATCTAGGATTTATGAGTTGCCAGTAATGAAAGCTTTGGGGATGCAGTGGATTTGAGTGAGTGTTCGCCAATTTTGAGTAACGATACCTCGGTTTAGTCAATTTTGAATACCATTATAATATTCACGGGAAAAAGTACGGCGGTTGATTCGGTTTCTAATGCACCGAGGATTCCCGTCCTTTACCTCCAAATCCCAAGCACGTTGATGCTGTTGGAATGGCGAAGTCGGATTGGTAAGTGGATGTCGAGCCCGGTTAGATTGTAGGAAGACACAGAGATTTCGAGCTGAAAATTGAGTAGGTTCAGTGTTGTGCTGAACGATTCCGATAGATTGGGGAAAATAAGGGACCGGCTTCCATGCAGCGTCTGTGAAATAGAATGAGTATTTCGAAATTAATATTTAGAGAGAAATGCAAAGAAAAGGGTGTGAAGGAAGCAAAGAGATGGGTGAATGTAAGAATGCACGAAACGCATTCACAGGTCCAGATCCTCACAGCAGATGTAATAACGGCTGTAACAACAGAGTGCTTGGCCATAACAAGCTTCCAGCAACAGCCAAAGAATGACTTCGACTCTGCTCGCATCACATGCGAATCACTCTAACAGAATTCCACTAAGAGAGCGTAAGGATATGGCCTGAATGGCAATGAGAATAAATCGTACCAAGGATTCTAAAGGAAAGATCACATATGGACGCCTGCTGTCATCGCCAATAGATGGCCCGATACATAGGGTTGCTTGCGGATGTCTGGTAGCTCAGTCTTTGGCTCTATGAAATACAACTGAGTTAGCTCAGACGTGCACGGAAGATAAACAAAAGACGCACCGTGTCTGAGGAAGCTGCGGCGATCTCAATCGCGTATAGCAAAACCGACGCCTGCAGACAACATGCGTACGCGCAACTTCAGGGTGCGTCCACAGGCATAGGGAGCGTCAATCATCTATTACTCCCCCATCAGCCAGAATAAATGGGAAAGGAACACGTGCCTCAACCACACGAACCCATTCAGCCTCACATGCATCAGGAAAGCTGTCAAAGGCCATATAGCGCTAGGTATGCTATATAGCCCCCCTATCGATTTAGCGAATCTGCAATAGGATACCAGCCCTAGCAGTTCTAGCGAGGCCTTGCCGACAGACCGTCATCACTGGAAACCGCTAAGCTACTGCTATATAGCACAGAGACTCGATATATTGTGGTTACTAGCTCTTCCTAGGGCTCCATTCTCGCTTATTATTTCCTTCCGATATTATTAATGAATTAAAATTTATTCAGGTATTTTCTTTACATCATATGAGCTATTCTAATGTATATACACTCTGAACCAATTTATTAGATGAATACTGAGAGGGGGAAAGGCAGGGAACATACCGCATGCTGACACAGGGTCAATCCCTTATAAACAATATCCTTCCCGAATTCTCAGTGCTTCCAGAACCTCTTTAAACGAAAAAGTAAACTTGATGAATATGAACCAATTGAGCACTAACAGGAGACAGCATAGAGAGAGCTCGAGTGAAGAAGAAAGAAGGAAACCATTGCAGCAGAGCGAAAAAAAGTCAAGCCCAGACCAGAGAGAATCTGTAGAAGACCATTTTGAATAGAGCATTAACTTCATCTAGCATAGTGTTTTGAACTTGCAGAGAAATGATCAAGAGGGTTGATTCACGAAGATTAGTAGCAGAGTCGAGGCAGCAGTAGAGGGACAAGGTGGTTCGAAGAAGATATGACATGCTGATGAAGCGCACGTGACTTGTTTGACTTGTTCAAACGAGAATGCCGTCCCAATTTCTCGGCTCAGTGCGTATAGCGATTTCTAGCGAGGCATACCGCCCTATCCATCTAATACTATATACGAGTGGGCACAGCTAGCTAGGCAATTAGCCGCCCAGTGTCAACTTTCCTGATGTGGTCCGACGTCGACGAGATGGTTTGAGGTTGATGATACGTGAAGAGTTTGAAGACGTTGATGATGTGGCAAAAACGGTTGATGTTGAAAAGGGATTGCTGAGGAGAGGGTTAAAAGTGGCTGGTTGAAGAGGCATGGAATGATGCATGGGGAGGTTGCTTGAGACGATATGATGAAAGGTTCGACATGGGCGAAGGACGTTGACGCGCTGTTAGACGACATATAACATGTCGAAGCTAAAGTGAGCATCCTTCCTTCTCTTGTTTTACTATAAAATTTTTAACACTGGATTGCCTTAGTCTATTGACTCCGCAACGGTCAAGTAGAGCTCACAAAGCTTGCTGCTCAACAGAACGTCGTTACCACGCCATCTTTTAAGACCGACAGTGTTGTTCAGACATAGGAGTTGATCTACAATGGCTATGTAGCGAGGTTAGTATTTATTCTGTTGACGTTGATATCGATGTTTGAGTAACCTACAGATCGCCCACTAGCCTGTGCCCAATAAAATTACCGTCCCATCGCCTTCTTCAACGCCACACCCTCTCGAAGCTGCACACCAAATCTAATATACATTGTTGAACCAATATTAAGTTAAAGATGGAGCAGTGTCAATTTCGAAAGCTCAATTTACTTCGGTGTCCAGCTCCTATACCGGCCCGGGTCCTAGAGACGGTTCGGCTCGTGAATTATGTGGTCGGTTTGATTGGAAAACGAATTTAACCTTTGTTGATTCATTTGATTTTGGTGTTGTTATTACTTACATCTTTCCCTTTCATCTTTCGAGGTCTGCCTGACAGACGGACTGCTAGACGAACATGCACTTCTAAAACTGATAACGTTTACTTGGCTACGCTACTCGTGCGGTAGAGGCTTTTCCATTCCATCATAAATTATGTTATTGACTGGACACTGCATGATAGCATCGAATATACGGAACACAATTGGGCTTGTTGTCTGCATCTACCGAATTGATTCCCACCGAATCACTTGGCACGTTGCACTGGTTGAACCCGAATTTCAGTTGCACTGCCGGTAGCTCAACTTCTTTTATATCACTTTGTGAGCAACTCTTGACAGCAGTAAATCTACAGATCTAAACACCTTACCCTCTCGACGTAGTAGTATGCGCTTTTAAATAAAATTATAACGATATACAGTAGACTTGCTCATAATGCATAACATCATAATGCATATTTCTCATAATGCATGGCTTTTTGCCCATACGAAATGGCCTTATCCCAGCTAAAATACCCTCTAATAATGCATAATTCTAATAATGCATGGGATTTAGGCCCTTCCCAACGCTATGCATTATGAGCAAGTTTACTGTATATTAATTGTGAATATCTATTCGGGGATAGGAATTGACAAGTGACAGATGTCGTTGATAACGGGAAATGTTAGCAAGAAGCTGTGTGTAGTGTATTGATAACTCTTCAGCTCATTCGATGGTAAGAATACATGTGTGGGAGAGCTGTCAATGTGCCGGCACGGCTGTAAGGACGTAACGCGCTGATCAGCTCTCACCGTTGTGCACTCTTCATCCACACCGTCCCCCCCACGTTTCGCAGTAAAGGTATGCTTTTATCGTAGTTGTGCACCTAGGCCTTATTTTCATCATTCATATTTAGGGATATTCTCTTTGAGGTATATTCTTACACGTCCAAAGAAACTGTTGATTTTGACTCTATGTTCGCAAAAGTAACAATCGCAAAAACACTCTGCATATTTCATATCTTAGGCGCTGCTAGTAAATAGAGTGTATTGGATAGCCAAAAATACTGAGTCGAAGTAATACTGATGGCAAATGTCCGTAGTTACTCCGTGAAGCCCACCTAATATTTTTAAGATGTCACACCTCCCGACGTCACGCGCCCCCAACGGCGGCCAGAGAGCGCAGGCGCAAGCTCTTGTTTGCCCTCGTCGGTCATAAACTCTCGCTGGATGACGATGTACAACCTCCAGAGCAGCCTCATCTCCCTCCAATCTCCATCCTCTTGCCATTGCCACCCGTGCTTGTACCTACGCTTTATCACTCCTGCCTTCCCATCTTCCAAGCTCTTTCGACCATGGATGACATGAAGGTGGGGGGCGCGTGTGTGGGGATGCTTACGGCTGTTGAGGCTGTTGTGTGGGTATGTTGCCATAGAAGGCATCGGCAGGGAGAGGTGTGAAGGAACGCTGGGGATAGGAGTCACATTGACCTTGCCCAGGGTGAGACATTGCTAGTGAGGGCGGGAGATGAGTGGGAGCGCGCCCGTGACACGGCTAGCTCAAGTAATACTGATGGACGGTGGAGCTAGTTTGTATTTCAGGGCGAACGGAGAACTCCGACTCAGTACTTTTGGCTATCCAATACGCTCTAATGAAATCATCCAATCATCGTCATATTGAAATGGGCAAAGAATGAATCGTACATAACGCTACACAACGAACTAGAGTATCTATCACCACTTGCCGACATAATCAGTCAAAGAAGAAGCGATGAAAAAACAATTTTGCGTACATTTGTTCCGACTGGGATAGATATAAGTCGCCGTCGGATTTCATTAAAGGCATATCTCGTCAGGGCACCCTACATCCAATGGGATAAGTAAGAGTAAGATTGGATTGGACTGAGATCTACTTGCCTGGCCTAGTTGGAGGTGATACCGGCGCAGGCGAAGCAACGACGGCGGTGGCAAGTGCGAGAGCTACAGTGACAAGGGTAGAGGAGAAACGCATGATGATAAACGAGCTTTTCGATTGCGAGTGTGGAAGGGAAAGAGTAATGAATTTATCTCTTTTATATAGCAATTGCCTCAGTTTCCATCAGAAGAACTTTCCGCAGCGCACGTGCACTGGTTCATGTGAATTTGCAGTTCCGCTGACATGGATGAAGACGTATCCATTTTTTGAAGTGATGCCGTACCACAAGCTGCTTCCCTCGGTGATTCCAAGATTGCGTGAATTCGTAGAACTAGGCACACCCCCGGGTTATTTAAGCAACGATTGAGCTTGGATAATCAACCTGAAGATACCAATACTCAATTTGACATACCGGAAACCAAACTACGACTCGGCGAGCAGAGTCGATAGCGGGGATATAAGGACTGTCGATCGGACGCAACGATAAATAATCTGCGTGAAGGGCACCCCATGACTGGCTACTTTTATCTGCATACTTAGGAGGCAATTCCCATAGATGGCATTGTGGCTCTACATTGAGGCCACATAAAGGCCATAAATATCATAGAAAAGATGCCGTACTTGATACACATGGGTCTTTTCCAATGTAAAGGAGAATTGGTATGATGTGTGCCAATTTCAATCAGTGTTGTTCTATCTTTGGATGATAATCGATGAACGTCGCAATCAAAGAGATAAAAGGATAACGCACGGCCTCAATACATATGACTTGAGTAAATACAACGCAACCTCTTCTGCAGCAATTCCAACCTGAAGCTCATGAAGCCTTCAGAACCGGATAAGGAGTAAAACTACTACTCATGCACGCAAGAGAGCCAAAGCCGCCCGAGCTCTTAGCGTGGGTTTGTGTCGAACATAAGTGAGATGGTATATATATCATTCTAGGGTTTTCATCTGGTCAACTTCGTTGTGATGCTCCTGTTTTGATGAACAAATGACAAGGACCTCGTGATTAATACTGGAACGGAAGGGGAAGCTTTACCATAATATTGGTTACTTGCGTGTCACGACCAACTTGCAGCAGTTTTAATGAAGCTGCGTTATTTCCCTATGAGGCAGCACAGGCACTTCGACGCCATTACCCTAATATAGACGTCAAACGCTTTAGTGTCTAAACGAAGATGGAATTGCGTCAAGGCGAAGGGACCCACCATGGAGAATGAGTATTTCGAAATTAATATTTAGAGAGAAATGCAAAGGAAAGGGTATGAAGGAAGCAAAGAGGCGGGTGAATGTAAGAATGCACGAAATGCATTCACAGATCCAGATCCTCATAACGGATGTAATAACGGCTGTACCAACAGAGTGCTTGGCCATAGCAAGCTTCCAGCAACAGCCAAAGAATGACTTCGACTCTGTTTGCAACACATGCGAATCACTCTAACAGAATTCCACTAAGAGAGCGTAAGGATATAGCCTGAATGGCAATGAGAATAAATCGTAGCAAGAATTCTAAAGAAAGATCACATGGATGCCTGCTGTCATCGCCAATAGATGGCCCGATACATAGGGTTGCTTGCGGATGTCTGGTAGCTCAGTCTTTGGCTCTATGAAATACAACTGAGTTA
>KN837130.1:517478-532606 GCA_000827215.1 Sphaerobolus stellatus SS14 | reverse complement strand
GAGTATTAGCAAGACATTTCAGAAGTTCAAGATATCGAGTTCACCCTAGTTCACCCCGTGATGGCGTTACAGTAAATTAAAATTCATCGATGCCGATTCAGACTTTGCGGCTCAAGGAGTCAAAGATTGTTATTAATTAACTCCATTAATCACTCTGGGTAACACGCCATTCAATGCCGAACAGCTTACGCAAATGCTTATGGTTATTTTTAGCACCCGAGTGAAGCAAAAAAAGGGTACTATAACGTATAAATTGAAGCTATTTGGGACATCTGCTCTCTACAACTCGAACCCAAGTAAACATTCTAGCAAGATTCCGATGTATACACGAGGACCCCCTCCGCCAACAAAACTTGCCCATTACCGTCAATTTGCTCCCCGTGCTGCCATCCATGTCTCCCCTCTATGTCTCGGAGCAATGAGTATCGGAGATAAATGGGCCGCCGCTGGCTTTGGAGCTATGGACAAGGAGAGCTCGTTTAAATTGCTGGATGCTTATTTCGATGCTGGGGGTAACTTCATTGACACAGCATCTATCTAGTATGTACAATTCTCTAACTTAATGATCTTCAATTGTTAATCATGGGTTTAATTTAGTCAGAATGGGTCTTCTGAACAGTTCATCGGCGAGTGGGCTGAGGAGAGAGGCATTCGGGATCAGTTGATAATATCTACAAAAGTTTGATACACTGGTATATCCCATTGCAACGTCTATTAATTTGGATTATCCTATAGTATGCAGATAATTTTAAGAACGGGGATACCTCTATCAAGTCGGGAGTCAACTTTACTGGAAACAATCTCAAATCTATGAAACTTACCTTGGATTCGAGCTTGAAGAATCTACGAACGGACTACATAGATTTATTCTTTGTTCATTATTGGGATTTACATACCTCAGTGGAAGAAATTATGGACGGCCTTCATAACATCGTGCTTTCGGGAAAGGTCTTGTATCTGGTGGGTTGGCTGTCTGGACTAATCCATCGACTGTTGACGTATCATTCTTTACAGGGAATTTCTGATTCACCTGCCTGGTTTATTGTTAAGGCAAACAAATACGCCCGGAAGAATGGCAAAACGCCCTTTGTTGTAGTCCAAGCACCTTACTCTGTTCTGCAAAGGGATCTGGAGCGAGAAATCATTCCGATGTGTCGCTCTGAAGGTAAGCATATACAAACCTGAGAATTAAGTCCCTATTTTTTTTTTTACAAATTCACAGGAATGGCTCTCATGTTTTGGAATGTTCTTGCTGCTGGACATATTAGATCTGACGAAGATGAAGAAAGACGCCGTCAGACTGGAGAAAAGGGGCGAGTCCGCAGTGGTAGAGACTGGCTACGTTCAGACGCGGAGAAGAAAATGTGCGGTGCTCTCGAAGTTGTCAGAAAACAGGTCGGAGCAAATAATATTACGGCAGGTTCGTAACTACATGTTTTTTCTGTCATGTTAGACCCTAAATCCAGATCTGATAGTGGCAATCGCATACACGATGCATAAAGTGCCTTACGCCTTCCCTATTATTGGTGGACGTAAAATTGAACATTTAATGGCAAATATGGAGGCTTTGGACATCAGTATAAATCCGGAACAAATGAAGTACTTGGACGAAGCATCGACATTCGATATTGGTTTTCCACACAATATCTTGGTACGTTGTATTGTTCTCTGACAGTCTTTGATTTTGATTTTCCACATGTTTTAGGGACCCATGGGGAGCTATGTATTTGTAATGGATATGGTGGCGAAGATTGAACCTATGCCACTCTTGCCTACCATTCCCCATCAGAAGTCATAAGACCCAAATATCCAATAAATATCTGATTAATATAATAATACAATCATTATTTAAATTGTTTATTGTGAATAAATATTTATAAATTCATTGCATCCAAGCGTGAATTATGAATTATATAAATTATTGCCTCGAATTGCTGAGAAGCGCGTTCTGACGTCACGTGGTTCATGATGCGGCTTAGTCACGATCCATACCTGCTACCGGGGTTTTCGAACGCGCCATGTCCGCCTCCTCAACCAGTCCGCCTCCTACGCCTCCAAGGTCTCTTATTCCTATTCTCCAAGCATCGCATCAGATTGTTCTATACAACCCAACCTCACACGCAGTCTCTATCCATGAGCGATCCGGTTCCAGCCGCCGTGGAAAGCCACTATTCTGTCCCTATTGCGATCGGCCACTGAGCTCCAACATTGAAGATCTAGCCAGTGGATTACCAAGTGCAAGTGGCGGACGTGCTCATAACTATTTCCAACTTCTGGAGGTGTCCAATGAATCTTCTAGGCCCAGCACGCCCTTTGGCTCTCAAAGTCCGCCTAGAAATCTGAACGGGCAAGCAGGCATTGCGACTGGGAATATGGCTGAAGGATATTTTGAAGCATTCTTTAGAGAAGAACATAGATTGGGGATGGGTGCTAATGGAAGTGTGTTTTTATGTCAGGTTAGAAGCAGAGTGCCACCTCGAATTTCCAGACTTCGACTGATGAACCTTTCAGCACGTCCTAGATGGAAATGTTCTTGGTTAGCATATATTTCAATGCTGTAGTTTCAGTAATGATACATATCATTTAGGTAGGTTTGCCGTGAAGAAGATCGCAGTGGGGCAATCCCATGACTACCTTGTAAATGCATTACGTGAAGTAAGACTGATACAACTTCTCTACATGGTCGCAGAGTCTAATGGATCCTAGGTGCGACTTCTGGAGACAATACACCATCCGAATATTATCACGTACCACCATGCCTGGCTCGAAACGTGTCGCTTCTCCTCGTTTGGACCTGCCGTTCCAACATTATTGTATGTTTTACTCAGAGACAGAAATTTCCATGCTTACGCGGAATTATTAGCATCCTTATGCAATTGGCTGAAGGCGGAAGTCTGGACGATTTCATTCGAGCGCGATTGGGGGCTCCAAACAGCGACGGACCGCATTCTGATACCTCCGTAGAGCCACAATCACGATCAGCTCGAATACGTGCTTTCAGAGCTGCGCAGGCGCGACCAGAACTTCGTCGAGCACGTAATAGTGAACGTCATGGTCGAGCCGTACATTTCCTGAGTGCGGAGGAAGTCAAAAGTATCTTCAATGACGTGGTGGAGGGACTAGGCTTCTTAGTGAGTGTTCATTCTCGGGCTGTCTGAGCTAGCCTGACATCCTTCTTTCAGCATGCGAAATCCATTTTACATCTTGATTTGAAACCTGGCAATGTCCTATTAACGTGGGACGAAAACAAGCTCATGTATGTTGTTGCTATCGTTCGTTATGCAGCATTCATAATGCGTTTATAGACCCCGCGCAATGTTGTCCGATTTTGGCACATATCAAGACATGGTTCGCCCAGTGCGTGGACGAACAGGCGTTACCGGAACGTAAGTCTCCTGCACGCATTCATCTCTCCAATCACTCATACGCTTCTTCTTCCAGTTTAGAATATACCGCTCCAGAATCCTTATCCATCAATACCCAACCCTCTTCAAAGGCCGATATGTGGTCCCTCGGCATGATCCTGCACATCCTTCTCTTCTTCAGACTACCGTACGATCACGTGGAAGATAGTGACCTCTCTCAACTCGAGTTTGAGGTCCAGAGTTATAAAGGGTGAGTTATTCTGAACACGATTTCTAGAATGTACACTCATGAATTGTATTTGGATAGGTTCAAGCCGAGTCTCGAGGTCGTTGCAAGCTGTAAAAGACGCGGTTTTCCTCGTGCAGCGCTCATATTGCTCGAAGAGCTACTGACAATCAATCCACGGATAAGACCTAGTTGCGAGCAGATTCTTCAAGCTCTAAAGGCCGGAAAGGTTTGTTTATAAGTCTATACCATCATTGTTCTTCATATTGATGTACTATCTCTCACAGCTGGACCCTTTGCATCGTGAAACGCCCGCAGAAGAGGAACGTACATCGCTTGTCCCTATCCCTCGCCGTCGACGATCACCTTCTCCAGTTCCTCACGAAACCCCTGGTTCTGCTTCTCTACAAAACGGTGAAGAACAGCGTTCTTTTCTACCTCTACCACCACCCGATGTGCCAGAGATGTATCGTTCATCATTAGGAGGTTTAGGACCTTGGACGCGCCAGGTGGCACGATGGGTTCCTGTTATACGCCCGGTTCGAGTGTTGAAATCTGCCTTGTTGGTGGCGAAGGTCAGTATCTAACTCTCTTTACGATGGATTCACAATTGATGTGTATGGCAACAGGTTATGTCATTGACCACAATCTGCAAAAGCGCACCTGCGCGGCCGGCGGTCTTGTGTGGCGTCCTCGTCCTGGCTATCCTCGACTTTTGGTGGCCGGATCGTCTGGCTGTTAGCTCGGTGCTCGGTGCAATGCATGTTGGTGTGTTGAGTTTAGGACGACAAAGGTGCTGTTCGTATTGAGATGTGTATATTTCTCTTGATGGATATCGGTTGGACATAAGGAAGGATTGATGGAATTATGGGAGGACAATCATCAGATCAATCATCATAATTTGTTGTTTGCAATCATTCAGTTTTCGGTGTATTTTTTATGTATCTTGCTATCGAAATGCTTTTGTAGTTAGTTTCACTCGCCTTGATCGGAGTTTCATACTTTGACTGAGCTGTCGTAATACTAATAGGTAAAGAACGTGGTTGATTAAAAACTAAAGAAGCAACACGACAAGTATCACATGTGGTACTAGTCCAAGAATAAGAGGAGAAAAGAGGAGATATGTCCGGTATATGCAAGAAGGATATAAAAGGCAGATAAAAGCAGTAATAGGTGGGGAAAGTATCGAGGTTGCAGGGTTATGCATCAAGTGCACAGAGTTGATAGCTATCTACCCAAAAATCCATCTCCTAATGGAAACTTAAACCAAGGCAGCAAGAGCACCAGCAAAGCCCAATGCAGCGACACCTCCGCTAACAGCGAGGGAGACAGCGCCGCTCTTGGAGCCGCCATTGTTGGAGCCGCCACTAGTGGTGCTGTTGGTTCCGCCAGTAGTAGAGGCTTGAGCACTAGCACCAGTAGAGGCAGCGGATCCGGTAGAAGCGGCAGTACCAGTGGCAGATTCGGCGGTGGTAGTGGGGTAGGCAGCGCCTGAGTCACGGACTTCGAAGGTCGTAGATGCGAGGACCTAAAGGATTGAGTGGAATGCTATCGGTAAGAACGGATATTACGAAGAGAGGGAGTAGGGAATGACTGACCTTGGTCGTGTCGGTGGCCTCAGTGAAGGTCATGGTGTAGCCCTTGCCAACTGGGAGGTTAGTCGGAGTGAAAGACTTGGAGCATTGGAAGGTGGGCTCTGTTGAGTAGATGTGTTTCGGTAAGGCATTTGTGGATAGTATAGCAATGATGATGTACTCACGGTCTCCGAGAAGAGACAAGTTGACTAACCCGGGAGCCACGCTCGACGGGGCAGATACAAGGACGTTGAATGCTGGGGATAAGGTTAACATGGAAAGGACCCTTATGATTTTGGCTTTACGAACCAGTCGTGGGGGCGGTTCCGTCGCATGGTGTCCACTGAGGAACATTTAGGTTAGAGCATAGCTGGGAGAGGGAGTCGCGGATGCTTACGATAATGTTGTTGATGTTGTTGGCGACTACAAAATCACAATGTCAATTCCAGACATATATATTAGCCTTCTCTAAGCTTTCAGAGGGTAACTACGTACCCCACCTAAGCAAAACAGGCTCAAGATTAGAAAGAACTCGCAGCGTCTTCCAGGTAAATCTTGCTCACCAAATATCAGGACCGGGGGCGAGGATCTGGAAATTTGTCGTTTGCGCAGCAGCAATAGCCACGAAAGTGAAAGCAAGGACTTTTCCAAACATTTTGAACTTGAGAAGATGAAGGAGAGACGGGTAGAAGCAACAACCAAGGAGAACAAGGGACTAGTGAGAGGCAAACCTCGTGTGCCGTGAGCGGAGTTGGAAATCTCGCTAAGACAGCTGTCAATCGGTCGATCGGAGGAGGGAGAGGAGGATAAGCCGCCATGGGTCCCAGTCCGGAAAGCCGGTTTGCTGCCTATGCGGGTGCGCAACGCAGTCTCCCTGCTGGACAAGCATTTAGGTCACACCCTAGAAAAGGATGCGACCGTCGGGCTCACCCGTCACAGAGGGAAGAGGACAAACCTTTGTAGAGGGGGGTATATCCACCTACGCTCGCTACTATCGGCCGTAGCGAGCGTAACTGCGAATAAGTCAAGGACGGTATATGTCTAGGTAGACACAATATGTATTAATATTTTCGTATCGCCATGGTTGTTCCTGCAAGCTCAACTCAAAAAGTATTCATTACGTTTTCACTCTAAAGCTTCACACAAGTAGTTTATGCAGGCAACACTTCTGATATTTCATTTCTTTTAGCTTAGTATCTTCTATACAACGAGCAATAATCGCACATCTCCTCTCATAAAGAACACATCCGGGATATTTAAATAGTACCGCTTTCGGCGATGACAATCTTGGCCTTGGTGGAGCCGGAAGAAGAGCCATAGGACTCGATCTTCTTGACGATCTGAAGAAATATTGTCAGATGCGAGACAAGGAAGATCAGGAAGATCCAACGTACATCCAAGCCCTCAACGACTTCACCGAAGACGACGTGCTTGCCATCGAGCCACTATATATAGTGATTAGGATTACTCGCGACTATTTGTATAATCAAGTACTCACGCTGGTGACGACGGTGGTAATGAAGAACTAAGAAGCGCCGGCATTCAGTTTTATAAGCGACAATGAAAAACCGAGCGGTCAGCTCACCTGAGATCCGTTGGTGTTGGGGCCAGCGTTGGCCATAGACAAAAGACCGGGCTTCGTGTGCTTGAGCTGGAAGTTCTCATCTGCACATTTGTCATATTAGAGCTTGCGATATACGCATATATGCTTAAATTCATACCGGCGAACTTGGTGCCATAGATGGACTTGCCACCAGTGCCGTTGTGGTTTGTGAAGTCACCTCCCTGAAGCATGAACTGTGATATTGATAGAAAGTCAGAATCGGCCCATCGATGACATTGCGAGAAACGGTCTCACCTGAGGGATCACACGGTGGAAGGAGCTACCCTTGTAGCCGAAGCCGTTTGCGCCAGTGGCGAGCTCACGGAAGTTACGAGCGGTCTTAGGGACAACGTCGTCGTATAACTTGAATACGATGCGACCACTAAAAGCGAAGGGTTACTACCAGCATATATACCCAGAAATGAGTGTTGAATACTTACGCAGGCGAGCCGTTAATGGTAATGTCGAAGAAGACGTGAGACATAATGAAGAATAAAGATGAAAAAGGTTGATTGGAGGTTGTAGTGGTTCGGAGACAAGAGCCTAGGTAAACGAAATCCCTCAAGATCCTCTTTATGAAGTG
Organism: Sphaerobolus stellatus SS14; assembly: GCA_000827215.1. NCBI lineage: Eukaryota > Fungi > Basidiomycota > Agaricomycetes > Geastrales > Sphaerobolaceae > Sphaerobolus > Sphaerobolus stellatus. The sequence goes on along the minus strand of KN837130.1, from coordinate 525,255 downwards.
TTCAGAGCGGAGTTTGGATTAATGATCTCATCGATCATCATGATCCCAGCAAAATATCTCGGATTACATAATTCTTTTTTCTTTCCTCGTATATTTGGCCAATGGTAAAGAAAATCCCGAGGAAAGACGCTTTGGAGCATCGCGAAGGCGGTGGAGTGAGCCTAAATTGTTCGAAATGTTGGGAGCGCCCGGGGAGCTTGAACCTATTCCGCGGGGAGGAATGGTTTAGAGTGAATATCCTGGGTTTGCGTACATGGATATACTCGGTTTACGGGGAGTTCTTCTTTTCCCGTAGCGCCTTCTCCAATGCAGCAAATGCTGACAAGTTCACGTCTAAACCTGAAGACGGATCTTGACTGGAAGTATTCTCGTCTTGGGTCTCCTGGCAGCCAGTCAGTCAGCCCATCATCGAAAGAGGAACTGCAATACCCATACTTTCACATCGCTTGGCCAGTCGTATTCAGGGATATCCTGTGCTCGAAGCTTATTTCGTAGACAGGTCATAGCCTCGCGAAAGTCTTCTAGGGCGGAGGTGTACAAATCATATACGCAAATGGCACAGCCTAGGTAAATTTGGGGGCAAAAATGCTCAGTGCTCCTGAGAATCTGGAACGGTGACGTAGGACATGCCTGACATACAACATTCTAGAAGAACAAGTATGCAGTTCAGACCACGCCGAAGTTGTTCAACTGCGATCAGGAACTCACCATCTGGTTCGGGTGGAGAAGGCTTCTTGGGTATTGTGAGCCCTCGAAAGGTCCGTACCTTGGGCCGCGATGTCAACGAAGCTGGGGAACTGCTTGTTGCTGCGATCGATTCATCCTTCATCGATGAAGGATCCAGTGCAAATGTCTCCGGCTCTCCAACTCTTCTGAACGCTTCCTTTTGCCGTATTGATTTAGCAAGGCGGTCATAGCGGTTCGTCAGATTTTGTCCACCCCGCTTCCCAGCCTTCCTTTGGGAGTACGTGACTAATTCAGCCGGAGAGAGCTTTGCAGATGAAGCCTGTCTACGAAAATCATAGATTATCCAACGTTGATATAACTGGGTAGCTAGGCGGAAGGCATGCGAAGGGAAGGAGGTAAACATGCAGTGGTCAGAAAAGCATGCCAGTGAGACGAAGCTTTGTCAGCGCTCGCTAAGCGCCTAGGCCAGCTCAGGAAATAAAATAAAATACTGCCTGCATCAGCGCCGTATACCAGTTGTATCTGAAGGCGTTACCGGTCATAGTTTAGACGGAGCCAATCATCTGCAGCAAGTAGTTCGAAGGATGCCGTTTTACCATCCTTGTTGTAGTCTTCGATCGTCCCGAAAAGACCCTCGCCATCCGAGTCCTCGGATAGATTATGATTTTACGGAGGATTATGGATAATAAATGATTTATAGGACCTTCGGAACCCAGCAGAGCTCGAAAAATGGTGGTTATCAGCTAGCTGTCCGTTGTTAGTACTACAGTAGTAGAACAGGTAAGTACTCATTAAATAAGCGAAATGCCACTTACCGAGTGTCATATAATGCTCCCAAAAGTTGCTTCGCACTATCTTACATATGGACCAACGGCACACTATCAAAGATTTCAATGCTTTCAACAGTGGTAGCTTCACCATTCCTTTAAATACAACAAAGTTCCTTGACAGGTAGATTGTATCTACTTTTAAACCTGTGCGAATGTTTGTGTCTGGATCAGCGAGAGAGATGAGAACGATGTCTCCGTCGTTGTAGTAGAGGTTGCTGCTCTTTTCGATAACCTCTTCGATAACCTCCTCACGCGCACGCTTCGATGGACGTGTTTTCACGTTAGTTGTCGTGGAATTCGATGTCATGAGGTCTCGATGGTGGCGCATCCGAGATTGAAAAGAACTCAAGACGATTGATCATCAAAACAATCGTGCGACTGAGTCGACGCGTGACCTAGTAGGACTGCATAGTTGCTACGCATAGAACCGATTCAAGAATTACATAGTCAGACTATAACGTTACTAAATGTGTATCCGATGCATTGAATGCAAAGTGAGTCCATTGAAAGCTCTAAATCACACATTGCGTGGCTGTATAATGAACAATATACATATATTACGAGGTTTCCTGATCGTTTAGACGGAAAAGTACAGGCAGCTCGTTCCAAATTATCAATTTACTCAGATTCTTCGATATGTCACTGAAATAGATCTGAGCAAGCCGACAGACCTCAGGTCTTACAGATTCTACCACTTCTATAAAACGAGCTTGAAGGCTTTGACGACCATGATTGAGACGAAACCAATCGTCTGGACCAAGTAATTCGAAGGATGCCGTTCTACCACCCTGGTACATGTAAGTTCGGACGATCTCTGTAAAATCGTCTTCATCATCCCTTTTTAGGAGGGCTTTCTCTACAAGTTTGCGATCAAAAGTAGATGATATTCCTGATAGGTGATAGAAGGCCGGAGGGAGAATGCTTGTGATGTCACAACGACGAGCCAGAGCAATAGCACGACAGGGTGCTATCTCGTCTAAGTAATCGCCAACCCCAGCGTCCGATAATCTCTTTTCAGGCGACACCAGGTGTTTTTCATTGAGGTCCCATTTGCTTAGTTCTTTCGGCCATTCGTTTTCGAGGATAGTTATGACGGCCTCACGAAGATGGTCAACTTGGTATTTATCTGCCAAGAGCAGAACGTTCTCCATCACGTCGAACCGTTCACCGTCCCATTTCTTCAGTTGCAGGAAACTAAGAAATAAGAACTAAAATAATAACTCGTTGAATATGCGAAAGACGGCTTACCGAGCGTCGTATAATGCTTTTAAGAAATCTTCCAGTTACTTCGCACAATCTTGCATGTGGACCAACGGCACACCATCAAAGTTTCCGATCCTTTTATCAGAAAAATTGAGAATACAGATTCAGGTAATCAGACCCTATGTATTTACATATAATAACCAACTTATAGTAATAGTTAGAACACTTTAGAGCGCTATTATCCCTGTAGATCAGCAAACTACTCGATCAGAATATATATATTATATACTTTATCTAGGGACTCACTAAAACATGCTTCAAGATTCAGGTAGCCTGAACACCCGGCGCAAATTGTCCCACAATTCATTTCTGTCGGACCTTAATGACTCTACGAACTTTTCATAGAGGAATGTACAGATTGAAGCAGGAGTGCCATCCTCATTTTCTAGCATGATCTTCATCTGCATGACTTCCAAATGATCGTATCGGCGAAAAACCTCGTACTTGAGCCGCATGCCCAAGGAGTGCAAGGCAGAAGTGCAAGCGGGCTTAAATGGGCAGTCCAAGATATCACTAAAATTATGTTGCTTAATCGCGTATGAAATTGCCTCCTCACAAACGTCCTCGAAATACAGTACAAGCATCTCGCGGCCATAGGATATGATGAAGCTCCTCTGATATGAGCAGGTTAAAAGATGCCATACGACCGCCAGCTCGTTGGTGATCGTAGCCCGCGTTCCAAATCTTGCGTTCGAACCCTCATGTCGGGTCTTCAAATAAAATTGCTTTCCTAAATGATTTATCCCATGTGCCTTGTATCCGTGCGACTTCGTAGAAGAGATCTAGTTGTATGGTTTTGGTGTCACCTCTGTGAGCTAGGCTGCTGGTAGATCTCCGTCCATATAACCCTTTTCCCACATGAACTCAATCTTTTCTGCTTGTAATATAGTAAATGCACTTTCGCGAATATCCCAATCCTGTAATGAAGTAGGCCATTCATCTTCTAAAACAGTTATGATGCTCTCCCACAAGTGGTCGACCTGATATGTATCGGTGAGGAGAAGTACGTTCCGCATAATAGATAATTTCGGGTAGTGGCCTTTCTCCATATGAAGTTTGCTTTAAATTAATCATTATTGTTGAATAATCTCAAAGGTTAAGATAGCGTACCGAGAGTCGTATACGGAGGAGAGGAATTCCTTCAACTCGTCCATCTCATCTTGAATGCGCACCAACGGCACATCATCGAACGTTTCCATATCATCCTAGAATGGCAAAGATAACATTCCAGAGAAGACCGGTGAATTTCGGGCTAGATATAGCTTGTCGAGTTTAAATGCCGCTCGAACCCCAATAGGAAATCCCTCGCGACCTCTCGACTTGGTGGGTAGCGATATGAGGCAATATCTCCATCCTCTTAGTACAGTGCACTACTCACAATTTTCTCTTCTTGTTGTTGATCATCCCGAGTTCTTTGATGAACGCGTTTCGTTTTCTGAATTGGTAGAACGGGATGGGACGCCTTGGCTTGATCAACGTCGTCGTCGTCGTCGCGCGCTTACAAGATCTGTATGTATATATGGGATTCGGAACCGCCTTTTGACTTTTACGAAAGACTACACCGGAGACCCGTTATCTCACTTATGTTTCTACAATAATCTTGGAATAGATATAAATCAATAAGACATGTATTTTGACAAATAGACAAGGTCTGCTTAATGTCCATAGCTAGACAAGTCACAAGAAAAAGCTATTGTTACAAGTTGGGAAGTATATTGGCAGCTGGGTGATCATATCAGTCCCCACAATGAACGAATGAATCTCAGATGTGATTTTGGATTCATTGACGCTCTTCATCTTCTTCCAACCTAACAGCCCCAGAGCCGTTGCGTACAACATCAACAGTACCCCACACACTCTTAGCCAAAGCCCAGACGCTGACAATCCCGAAGGAAAATGCGAACCATGCTATGACATGGCGAGAGTTGGCAGACTGTGTTTATAAGTCAGATTAACATTCATATTGACTCGGTATAATTGCGTGGAGAACGTACGCTGCGTGAAATCTGATGCGCGAATATCGCGAACTGGCCCAAAGTCAGGATCAGAGTTGATGGAATGTCACCCGCGCGGGTAGAGAATGCAGACAGATGCGCCATTCCAGATATGGCGGCCCTAAGTGAGAAGACAGATATCGTCAGCAAGCAGTGAAATATGAACGTATCGCGGATTCTACTCACAAAATCCAGACTGCAAAGATCTTCGAAGCCAATCCAGCACCGAGGGAGATAGGCGCAAAAGCAGCAAAGGTGTTGACAGCTAACGTCACTAGAGAAAGAAAATTTCAGCAATTATTAAATATGATAATTTTGAAAGACATACGAATGGCCCAACCCTCGAACAAAGAGAAGGGAACCTAAAGGTACATGAGTTAATTAGTCAATATTATCAAAAGGGATATTCCCTACGTGAATAAAGACTGAAGTAGTATGTCAATCAACTATCGTGTAAGGGATATTTTGTTTTAACATACTTTCGTCTTTCACGTCTAACTCATTTTCAAGTCGATAGTTTCTTTTCACAACACGGTTGGTATGTATGGCCAAACCTGTGACGGCAATGGAGAACAACCATGACCAGACGTACCACTGTCGGAGCCACGTTCCGGTCCAGACAGTGCTGAGAACCATCAGTAATGGCCAGCGGCTGCAATGAACGGTAAATAAATGAGCCAGAGTGTCTAATCCTATGACGTACAAATTTAAAGATCCAACAACAATATCCTTTCCGCGGTCGGTCCATTGAGCGAAGGCAACGGTACCAGCAAAAAGGATGTGAATTAAGAACAAAACGCCATAAATCCAGGGAGACGGGGTGAGGTAGGTTTCCTTTCCAAGGCCATAACCGTACTTGTATTGGTCTGGAGGGTCGATGTCGATAGGATTCCTAAGTCCGAACGACAAGCTGAACGCAAAGACATTCGCGGCTGTGAACCAGAGATAGGTAAGGACGTTGAGGAGTTGTAGAGTAAAGTATGAGCGGATATTCGCCTAATAATGACATGTTAGCATACTATATTAATGCTTTAGAGACTTGAGCGTACCATGATTGAGGTGGTCAGAACGAGGCAGGAAGGAAAGGCTCCACCGTGACCGCAGCGGAGCTATAGCCGCAGTAATAACGCCTATTGGACAGGTGATCTGACATCACGGTAGCCCATAGTCCACCATAGTCACGTAGTTTACTCAGCAGTCACAGTCACCCACCTTTCTCTCTGCCCTCGTCTGCATTGCTTGAGCGAGGATGGCAACTGCTTATTATGAATTCTACCGCGGCTCTTCGTACGCAGTTTGAGTATATACGTCTTCTACGCGCTTTCTAACTATGCTGTAGTATTGGAATGGCGTTGACCGACTCGCTTGACGAGCTGATCACGAGCGGTGCCATAACTCCCCAACTGGCAATGAAAGTCCTCATGCAAGTGCGTAGATGCCAGAGCTCTTGTTGTGCCACGCATTCTAAGCACTTATGATTTCTAGTTTGATAAATCCTTAGCGGACACGTTAGTAGGAAAAGTCAAGGCTAAGGCATCATTAAAGGTGCGTTAACTTCTATTCCTGAAATGCGCATGTTCTGATAGTTTGACTTGCTTTATTCGTTTAGGGCCACCTTAAGACGTACCGGCTATGTGATGACGTCTGGACGTTTATCGTAAAGAACCCCACGTTCAAGATGGAACACAACGATGTGGTAACGGCCCAGAAGATCAAGATTATCGCCTGCAAGAACGCAGACGCGCCTGATGGGAAGAAGTGATCGCTGGCTTAGTACCCTTATCCTTCTCCGTTAGATTGTCTTTTGGCTAGGCAACTCTGGCCAAGAGCGCTGTATCACCATATTTCGTCGTTCACATTGTATTGTTGTCACACTTGCATAATAACCGCTATTGAAGTAGCATGTTCTTATTGTTATCGTTTTCTTGTCATTATTTTGTTGCACTTGGCATACTATCTCCCCCGAAAATTATAGGTATACACCTAGGTAGTCGTAAACTGGCACTAGTCTAAGCAATTCGAATGACTTTTAGCAGTATTTTTTGTCAGTATTTTTGCACTCTATTATCCATATGAAAACCAATGCTTGTTCAAATTATTCGGTTTGAAAAAGAAATATTTTCCGTTTGTTGAAAAACATACTTTGTCATCATCCAGGACGCGTCCATAAGCACCCACGCGGCTCATATTTCCGCGGTTGCTTTCTCCATCAACACAGCGATGTTCTCGATGGATATTATGCTTCCAAGTTCTTCTCCAAATTCCTCTCCATTGGGCCATAGGAGTACCACATCCAGCGGACAATGGCAAATGTATCGACCCAGCCACTCTTCTCCACTGTCTCCCACTACCAATTCCTCGAGCGCGCAGGTCCGAAGAAAAGCCCAGTTTAAGTCCCAAGGCCGCGGACGTACCACATCTACAGCGGCCATAGGTGATGATTCGTCACAACAACGCTTTCTTCGCGATAGGTTCAAGGCCCAGTGTTTGGAACGGGCGAAGGAGAACAGGGCGAAGGCCATCCGTATGGGACGTGGTAGTGTGGATGGAAGTGGTAGCAGTGATGGGTTTGACATAGACGGCGACAGTGCAATGGGAGACGAGGAATCTGATATCTTTGTTGACGATGTGAGTTGAAAACGACCTATGCATATGATGTCCTTCCACTGACTGGCACCAACGGTTGTAGATCTATAAGCGCGTCATGATGAACGAAATCCGCAGAAAAAAACATTCTGAACGGGTCTCCTTTGAGCAAGAATTTGGAAGCTCTATAGATCCCAATATGTATGATGACATGGCTGAACTGGAGCAGGAGTTGACTGGTAAGGTTACATATCGTCACTACCAAGCGTATGCCTAATATTCCTTTACATGTACAGGAAATATCTCAAAGTACCGGTCACCGACTCCTCCAGCAGATTTCGAAGAAGATAGCGTGATTCAACAATATCTAGCTGAGCTCGAAGAGCCTGATTTGAAGGAGATGGAGGAACGTATCGT
>KN837130.1:450941-473877 GCA_000827215.1 Sphaerobolus stellatus SS14 | reverse complement strand
ATGAGGCGTCGATCCAGTCCTTCTATCAGACATCAGATGTCCCGCCAAAGGGATATCATATGAAGGATTACTTTAAGCCCTTGGGTGGTTGGAGGACTTTCAATGAATTCTTCGCCCGCCACATTGACGCCAAAGCTCGTCCCATCTACAAGCCAGATGATTCGACTGCTATTGTCAGTCCGGCCGATTCCACATTCTTGGGATCATGGGATGTGCACCCTATTAATGACACTACCCAATTTGTCACTCCCAAGGGCGTCCCATGGAGCATTTCGGAACTTTTGCAAGACACTGTGTATGGCGAGAGATTCAAAGGCGGCAAATTTATGCATGCATTCCTCTCAACCACAGACTACCATCGTCAGCATGCTCCTGTCTCGGGGACATTGGTTGAAGCGAAGGTTATTCCTGGTATCTGTTATCTCGAGGTCGTCGCGGTACCTGGAGAAGATGGGAATAAATTGAAGATGCACCGGCACCTACGTGGAGTCCTTCCGAGTGAACGTGATCAAACACAGCAAGACCAAGACGCTAACGCTTCAATGGACGCACCAGATACTCCAGGGTATCAATTCCTTCAAGCTCGTGGCCTGATCGTTATTGAGAATGACGATATTGGCTTGGTAGCCGTTATGCCAATTGGAATGGCTCAGGTTTCGTCTGTGGTCCTGTCTACTCACCTTAAAGTGGGCGATCCTGTAAAGAAAGGCGACGAGATCTCCCACTTTCAGTTTGGCGGGTCCGATATCATCATGGTCTTTGAAGCCAAGGCGAACGTCGATTTCAGTAAGACTGAGAAAATATGGCATGGCGTTGGACAGCTCCTTGCTACTGCCAATCCCCAGAAGAATTAACGGTATGTTAATTCAGCACTTCCTTTGAGTTTATTTTTACATCATATCTTTCCAGTATTCCAAATCGTATGATGATGATGATGACTGTACCAACTCACATTCTCCAATTTATGAAGTTTTTCTATGCTTGTCCGGAAGCGACGACTAGTAAAGCAATTCACAGGTGTAGCTGATTCCCTGTCTTTACTTCGTTTCAAAGCTCAGGCTATCTTGAAATATATTGCATTCGTACGGCATTATCAGAATTGAGGAAGCCAATTTACTGTATTGAAGAGTGAGGTCCATCAAACTCCATGGGTCAACCATTGACCCTAACTTCAGATTGAAGGTAGTTGTGCCGGAATGCGCAACATATGGCCTTAAGGTTCAGCGGATATGGCACGGTTTATTTAAGCCCTATCTAAGTGAATATGATGAGAATACCATGTTCTAGAGAACACAGTTAAAACTTTACATAAAACAGGATCAGTACTTTTGCGATATTTTGCGAGGAAATTTGCAAGAAAAGAACAGTGTTGCTACTGTAGTTCTTTCTTTGGAAAACATTGCATATCTTGGTCAATTATCCCACTGATGAGTATTACGGAAAGAGCTGGTGCCAGCCGAAGCGGTGCCATATGTAATGGTAATTGCTGATCAAAATAAGTATCCAATCTAAAGAAACCCCTGCTGCACCTGAACAGAAATATGGGACAGGGTTTAGCAAGCAGTCAGGCATATAAATTCTGTGAAGCCCTGTGAATTAATGAAACTCAACTATAGCATGAAACCCCATATATCATATCTGATCTTGTCACTTTTTGGTCTCAGTTATGCTTCAGTTGCTATGTGTTTTCAAATGGTGATCAGGTTCCCCGTTGATTGAATAATATAGCCATAACCTATGTAATGATCAATTTAGGTATTAGTAAGTATATACACTTGAAGGAACACAGACTTTTCGATTAACCTAGCTAACTACTAGTCACATTCCACTCCTTGATTTCAGGCCAATTGTCATTAATCCTCATGGGTTTTAACAAAATGTGACTCCGGGTAGCCTTTCTTGGTTCTAGAATAAATTCGGTCGTTCACTAAGTTTATTATCATTATTCATAAAGACATAACAGTTAACCATGGTGTGTATCCTTCACGAAGTCCAAAGAATTCTGGGAGCCTTCGCCAGAGCTCTGTCCTAAGCTGCAATAAGCCAGGTTTGTAACGGTGATGGACCTGTGCACAAACTGTGTGTTTGGAATCTTGCATTATGCTTTCAAACACATTGTCCAATTCTAGAAAAGTTCCCTGACAGAGAACATTATTTTCCAAGGTGAGCTGAAGGTTTTTAAATTGTTCTGCACATGTCACTGGTTCCTTCTTTTTATCACAGGAATGTTCTGGCTTCAAGTGATTCAAGACATCAGTCTTAATGTTGTGATGTCGATAAATAAAGAGTTGTGATAGAGCTTTCCGTCCAAATGTTAGTCGAATGAAGTCTTTGTGTGACAATAGTTGGAGGTCCGCTGTGTGATTCCCAAAGTGATTTCCATCTCCATCCCAAAGTTTATAGCGGACCATCCCAGCTATTTTGGATAGGTCGTAAAAAGCGGCTGGAAGTATGCTTGGGACATTGCAGGAACTTGCTAAAGAGATTGCTGAACATGGGTCCGGTAGACATTTGGCAGCAGCTTGTCCATATATCTCAGAGATGTGCTTGTTCTTTGAGGGTTTAGACCGAGCACCTGTAACAATAGCTTTACGTTCCTCATGAGCTGATTCCCAGTCCTCCAAAGAAGCAGGCCAATCCCCTTGAAGTAATTCGACAATGCGTTGTCTGAGGATATCCACGTCATATTTGGTAGCTAATGCGAGAACGCCTTGGACACGCTTCACTGTATCAGCTTGGTGCTTCTTGGTAGGGATGCTTCTGCAGGAACTGTGATCAAAAACATATCTCATAGTCATTGAAGAGATGAATATTTACCGTCCAAAATCATAAAACGCTATCAAGAAAGGACCCAACTGGTCTGCCATATCCTGCATCTGGACTGACGGAACACCATCGTACATGTCAACATCCGGTCCCGGAGGTAAGGTCAACATTGTTTCAAAGACAGGTGAAGCGCGAGCTAGGAATACTCTGTCGACTTTGAATGCGGTCTTTATGCCATCATGTGGCAAGGAGAGAAGAACGATATCTCCTGTTGGATAGTAGAGGGTAGGATGAGGGCGAACTTCATGATTTGGACGAGGGACGACCGCTGTCCCATCCATGGCAAATCCTAATCGGTGAATGAAAATTCCCTCCTTATTTAAACAAATATCATCACTCACAGCAAGATAGGTTGTGGGCCTCTGAAGTTAGTAGACTTGAACCATAGAACCGGCCAGCGAATTAATCGTATTAGTAAGAAACTACGTGTCACGTCACATGCTATGAGCCCCGGATATGGCGGATTCAGCATTATTCGCAAGTCACCTGTTATTGGCTCCTTGGACTGACGACGTCACACAACACATGCTATATATGACAGTTTTCTCTCTTTATGGTGCAAACCATTTTATTTTATAGCGGAATACGATGGGAGGCCGCGCCCGTCGTTCTCAAGAACGCCCCACAAAGAAAGAAAGAAGAAAGAAAGAAGGAAAAAAAAAGTCCATGTGTATTCTACTATTATCTTGTTATAATTCAGCGACAATCGCAGAACCTGGGATTGGTATTAATAATGTGGGCCGTTACGCTGAAATACTTCATACACTATAAAATTTGAATTCGCGATAAAAACAAGTCTAAACTATTGCCAGCGGAAGCCTTTGACCCCTAGATGAATGCATTATTCCAAGCTCAACTGCAACCTACTTGTATCTGCAACTGTGTCCTCCTCCCGAAGCCAAAACAGCTCCGGTAAACGGGCCCATAACCGTCGCATAATACCCTCCAACCCTGCCTTAAATTTCGATTTCATGAGCCAACAACTTAGTTCATCATCTGTATTCTGCTCGCGAACCATTTGGTTATAGACACGCATTATATCCAAATATGATCGGCCAACAATGACATTGTTTCCAAAGACGTCCGCAAACTTTCTCAATTTCTCCGCACATGCGTTTTGGTCGTGGTCGCTCTCAGCATGGATATAATTCTTGCTGGCGTTGTAGATGACATTTTCTTGTAAAGTGTTTACTTCATGATCGAAGATGATCTTGAGTGCTTCTTTCCCGACGAATAGTCTGATGAGATCTTCTTTGGATAAAAGGTTGAGCTGCGTCGTGCGACTGGAGTAACTGTCGCCTTCCGAGACATGTTGATGGAGGATAACCCACGGCTTTCCAGCGATATGGAGCAAGTCGTAGAATGCTGCAGGGAGAATGCTCGTGACGTTGCATTGGCGTGCTAAAGCGATCGCGACACATGGATCCGGCACGCATGGATCAGCGGCTTCCACCTCCATCTCGTCAGGCCTGTCTTTATAGCTTGCCTCGAGGGTAGTCTGACGGATAGCAGCGTTGGCTTTCCAATCGTCGAATGTCGTTGGCCAATCTGCTTCAAAAAGATCCATAACGTGTTTGTAAAGATCCTCCACTTGGTATTTCGGCGCCAGGATAAGGATGCCCTTCACCTGATCTACGGCATCTTGGTGGTGAAGTTTGGTAGGAAGACTGAGACTAGTTAGCTTAATGGTTTGTACTCAAGACCGAGCTTGACAGACCTGTATGGTTTATATAGAGCAAGAAGGAACTGACGTAGATGTACCGCACTATCTTGCATCTGCACCAATGGCACCTCATCATAAACCTCTCTCACAGCTTGTCCGGGAGGAAACTCGAACATATCTTGAAAGACATCAGAGAATCGCGATAAAAAGACCTTATCGACTTTGAAGGCTGTTCTGACGTCGTCCTCTGGCACGGAGAGCAAGACTATGTCGCCATTGGGATAATAGACAGTACTATCTTTGCGGATTTGTTCGGTGTTCATGGTAGAAGGTTTGACAAACGAGCCTCGCAATAAATAGGTGGCGAGGGCGCAGTGAATTTGGCGAGAAGGAAACCTGGTATTCACGAGCAAAAGAGTAATTGTATAAGTAACGTTAAATACAAAGAAAGTAGCGAGATATATTGAGCGTACCTAGTGTTCACGAGCAAAAGAGTGAACACCAGCGGAAGCAAAAACACGTATTAGTCAGCGGTGCGCGAAGGGTCTCGCTGTACCCGATACCTTAATATTTCGACAAGGTTGTAACGGAATGGAAGCTAGAGAGATAGCGTCTAGTTAATAGGATGGTTAGGTGCAGATCGGCTGAAGATTTCGAGATGGTGGACAAGAAATTACTCTAAAATATACGTATTAGAGCAAGATAACGCCTTGTAATTTGTCCGAGACCAAGTTGCGTACGGGCATGCCACTCCGGGGGGCTCCTATCTCGGACCCCCCAAAACTCCGTCAGGCACGAAACCTGCTTCCCTCCCTCCTTCACATCCTCCAATTCTATAAGACCAACCCTACTCGCTCTGGAGTATTTTGGAACCCTGCCATCGCACAGAAACTTTACGCTTCCCTCGAGCTGAATCTGGATCTGAAGCCATGCCTGTTTTATTTGATCACAATGTTCAAATTCCCGAGGACGGGCATCCGGACTCGTTAGTCCTTTATAAATCTCTACAAGATTTCAAACTCGTTGGCCTCAGGACATTTGAGTAAAATCACAGTATTTGTACATCGAAGCAGGTCTAAGGGAAGATCAGGGAAATACCGGTATAGAGCCTTTATTTCCATTTATGTATTGTCGATCATTTCAAAGTACAATGTATTTATTTTTCGCATATTTCTATTCAGTCTTTTCAGAAGCTTCCCTTCAGAGACTAAACATGCACTCGAGATGAAAGATGCCTACGCGCAGCTCTACTTTAGTAATCGAAGGCCCCGCCGCATCTTGCATTTGCACCATTGCCACCCCTTTGTAAAAGAAAAAATCTACCCAATGTCTCGGATGATGATGGTACCATACACGCATCCCAGAAGATTGTCGACCTTGACGTATGGACCCGTCGTACTTCAGTTGGCTGCCATCTAGTATGATCTGGTCGGTAGTAGGGAAAGCAAGGCGATTACGCATCAACAGTCTCTAGGTATTTATTTCGCGCGATAAAACGTCCTCTGACAACATGGGGGATGTGTATAGTCCCATGGAGGCTGCGGGCGGATGAAGTATATATCCGGAGCCGCTCGATCCCTGACCCCACTGAATAGTTCCGGAACTCCGTCCTATCACCCTGCTTTTCATTTTCCAGGTGCTCTATTTATGTAACAAAGACCCAATGTACTAATTTAGACTCTGCAGTGATTTTACTTATATTAATGCATACCACGTTCACCTCACTGAAATCTCTCCCTCTCCCTACCCACTCAATCGCATATCTAACTACCAAAATCACCAGAATCACAAATCACAACAGTTAAACATTTAAAAATAAAAATCAGTTTAATAAATCATCCACGAGTACATCTACATTAAGTACATCCAGATCTACAATGCACAGTGCATAAATTATGTTATGTTATGTTATGAGTTATAATGAATGCCAGAGAACACGAAAAAAATATGCAGGAAAATGGCGAATAGTGAATGAAATCTTCCTTGACTTGGGCCTTGTTGGCGTGAATAATAATGGGATGGAATGAATAGAATGCGTTGCGTTGTGGTGCTTGAAACCGAACCCCGAACCTCGAACCAGAAAACGAGAAGCCGAACCAAACATGATACAAACCCCCCCGTATAATGAACAATGCCCACTGGCACCACTCTACGCCCCCTCCCCCTCCTCACAAATATCGCTCAACGGACTCAACGGCATCTCCATCGGAATATCATCCACAAACTTCCCGTCCTCGTCAAACTCCTCCCCCTCCCCATGCCCATGCTGGAACCCCCTCCCCCCCTCCAAAACCCACTTCTCCAACCTCCTTCCCACCTCCTCCCCCGCGCCCTCCACACTCCAAACATCCCTCTCGCACGTCTTACACTCATCCTCCTCTACCCCCCCCTCCGCGCATTCTGCGCCCTCCTCGCATTTCTTCCCTTTGATACCCTCCTTAGAATGACACCTCGCCCTATGTCTCTCCCACCCCCACCCATACTCCAACTCGCCCAAAATCCCGCCCACCAACCCCTCCTCCCACCCATCCCACTCGACACACCGATGTGCCCACCGCCGCTTAGCCCCGCCCTTCTCCAATGCAACCCACTTCTCGCTCGCGTCTTTTAAGCCGAGGTCCACGCCCGCTTGGAGGACGGCCGCGCGGAAGAGATTAGCGGCGGGGCTGGTGGAGGGTATGTAGAGCGGCGTGTGGTGCGGCGAATGGTGGTAGTGTTTGTGGGCTTGCGGGTGCGTTGAGTGCGGGTGCGCGGAGTGCGGGAAGAGCGGGAGGGGGGTTTGGTGCGGGTTGAGGGGGGATAGGACGGTGTTCTGGTGGAGGGCGTTTTGGTGCTGCAGTGCTTGGTGCAGCGGATTTTGCGCGTGGGTGTTCGCTTGGTGCGTGTGGGTGTGCGTCTGGGATTGCGAGTAATGGTGCCGCCCGTGGCGGTGGTGGTGTCCGTGGTGGGGCTGCAGGAAGGCGGGGAGGTGCGCCGCTTGGAATAGGGGGCGCGTGCAGGTGGATTCCCAGTCGATTATGCATGTCTGTTCGCGACGAAGGCGTTAGTATCCGGATGATGAGAGGGGGGTGGACGGGGTTACTCACGATCTTCGTCGGGTCCTCCTCATCCACAAAGACGTTCTCCAAACTCAAATCATGACAGTCCAGTGTGAACTCTCCCTCTCCCGCCTTATCCTCGCCATCCTCCTGCTCCTGTCCTTGTCTGATAACCCACCCCTTCCTAACGCCCTCCTCCCCCAGCCCAGGCCCCCCCTCCGCCTCCTCCCTCAACGCTGCCATAACCTCCCCCACAACGCCCATCTCCTCCCGCACGACCTTCTCTCTCCGCACCGTATGCGCCACTAAGAACGTCGTCCGCTGCGTCGCCCTATAGTCCCTATAATCTCTATCATGGTCGTCTGAGTCCGTCGTTGCGGTGCTTGCGAAGCTGCTTGCTCGCCCTTTCGCCTTGCCCACACCACCCCCCATCCCCGCAGCCTGATACCGCCAGTCCACGCCCCACCCGTCTCCATCTTCTTCCTCCTCTTCACTGCTGCTATCCTCCGCGTCCGAATCAGACGCAGGATCATCGCTCCCGGAGCCCTCCTCACTCCGCGGCGCGACCCGCGGCCGTCTCCCCACCGCCATGCCCATGCCCTCCCTGCGCACGCCCTCGATCTCGCGCTGCATGCACGCCTCGATGTAGGCGTGGAAGGTCTTCCACGGGCCGCGGTCGATCTCCGGGGGGTTGGATAGGTGGGATAAGAGGCCACGGGAGGAGCCGAAGAAGGGGTAGGAGATTATTGGGCCGGGTGTGATTTGGGATGTTGAGGTGGGCGTGATATTGGTGACATTGGATTTTGGGAGGGGCTCTGTTCCGAGTGGACGAGGGGTAGTGCTAGCTTTAACAGGTGACACGGCCGGGGTCGGGTCCGGGGATGGAGAGTCGGTGGAGAAGTAGAGGGAGCCGATCGCGGGGAAGCGGTGGGTGAAGAGGGGGAGGAGGAGTGTGGCGAGGTTGTGTAGGAGTGTTTTGAGCTGGGGAGAGTCTGGCGAGAGGGTGTGGTAGAAGCGGGACAGAGGGACGCCGGGAGCCTATCAGGGAAAGAGATATTGTTAGCACGCACGTATGGGATATTTTTGGAAATAAGATAAGGGTGGATGGATTCGGGGATGCGAACCCAACCAGGTTCGAACGTGGGTGATGGTGCGGGGTACAGCGCACGGAAGGAACTAGATGCTCACCTTGCTCATGACGATCCACTCGCCTCCGAGGATGTTCTGCGGGTTCGAGTCGTACCAATACACGGTGGGGACTGGGATGCTTGTTTTCGTGCGGAGGTACGCCAGCGTGGCAACCTCGGACTCTGTTTTCAGCTTGGGCATGTGCATGTTGCGGCGTGCGATCCTGAACACCACTGTCCGTGGCCCTGGCGACGGGGTGTCCAGATGTAACAGGAATGCCTGTGTCGTGGTTAGGATATGAGGGAATGTGTTAGGGCAAGCACGCACCTTGTGGAATGTCCCCGAGCTCAGAAAGACGACGCGGTCGACGCGCACGCCTAATTTATCAGCAACGACGTCCCGGACTGCCTTCCTGCTGATAGGAAACGGATTTTCGCCGTCGGCCCGTAGCTCGCGCTGGATATCGCGCTGCTCGTCGTACTCCTCCGACGCACCGGGCGTAGCAGGCGCAGTGGTAGGCGGATCCTTTGTGGCGAGGCTGAGTGTAGGTGTGGCATGGCGGGAGGAGAGGCTGAGTGTGCCGTGGGAGATGGGGAAGGAGCGCATGCCGGTGGAGGTGTGTTGCACGTCTGTGTGGAGGATGGTCATATCGTAGCTGCAGATATCTTGGTAGGTGGGGAAGCGGGAGTAAAAGAGGGGGTTTATAAGAGTATCGCTCAAATAGCCGAGACGCGGTCGCACATATTAGGACTCGGTCACGTCATCCGCCGGGTGCTCCCCGGGGTCCCACCGCCATACAGCCCACGCATCCATTCATCGAAGTCCCTTCTTCGCCCTTATCTACCCGCTGCCAAGACACACATCTTGGCATATTCGTTCGTATAGACCTCCCTTTTCCGTATCCATTCTGCAGCGTACACCATATTCTGCATGTACTCTGACGGATCTCACATCACATGAGCCCGCCATACCTGTCTATATCGGGAAAAGGCTCCCATCGAATCGCGTCCGCGCGTTCACTCCAGCCACAAATATGTATTGCAGTGCACGTTTATCTTATCACTCGGCTATTCCCCTCCTATCAACACGTATGCACAAAAATATGCATGCAGGCTTGGCAAGAACTGGAATGCAAACGCCATTAATATTCCTCTATCCGTGAGTTCACCGGATGGAAACCATACGACATCGTTATCAGCACCTAGACTCGACGCATCACCATCACCCATTATACTGCCGGTCAAACTCGGATTTCCACGTCCACGCCTCGGCCTCCCGTTACCCGCTGGAGCCCCACTCCCGCAGTGCATCTCACGAGCCGCCCCCCACGTTATTGGCTCATTCTCACAACCACGTCTCCTTTATCATCACCATTCAATTGAACGTATTCGAATCTCTTGGCAGCCAGACGCTTCTCTTCGGTGTTTCCAACAGCCCATTCCCTTGGTTAATGTTTTTCTCGATTAGGCAAACTTTACACTTGGCTTGTGCATGCGGAGAAAACGCTGCTGTATACGTGCGTCGATTTTAGCTTATTTTATTCGTCTTGGCTCTTGGGCTATTCATTACTATTACTTAGCATTAATCACTGCGAATTCATTTCCGACCCTAAATTATAATTCCAAACAGCATCGAATACATACACCCCAGCCCATCCAATCCTGCACGATATATACAAACTCTTAATTGAATTTGAACTCTTGGCACGTCTTTGTAATCCCAACCAGTCCCAACCCCCCGGGCCATCTACATCAATCGAAACCCGTCAATCCCTCGCGTCATCATGCGCCAATCTACTCTCACTACTCACGAATCCCAATGCGTCCATTAGGAAATATCAATTAAGTGTGGCGTATGATCGTCGCAGTCCCTTACTCAAGCATCCTCCCTCGCTAGAGCTTGAAGCGTCAAGGACCTATCATTGCAATGTCCTGAATTCCTTCCCTTCTTCGTAACGTACACACCCTATCGTCTTTCGTTCCCTTGTTCGCTTCCTCTTGGCGTTTCACCTCGCCATAAGATAATATTTTTCCCAGTCATCTTCTATCGCTCAGCTTGAATCCCTATTGGCAGATTTCCTACCTTCTTTCCAGATTGACATCCAATACGTGTGCCCACACCATATGGTATTTCCCTTCTCGCTTAAACAATTCTCTATACTCTCTCATTCGCCCATTCGTCCCCACTATCAAAAAAATAAATCCCACCCACTCATTCATCTACTCACTCACCCTCTCGGCATCCCCTCGCTTAAACAATATATTCCCTCTCCCGCCCGCTCAGCCTCTCCATTCGTCCATTCTATCTTCTTTCCGGGTTTACATCCAACGCGCGTGCCCACACCCTCAGGCTATCAATCTCTCGCGTCTCGCAGCTCGCTTAAACAATTGCAAAAAAATCCCACTCATTCATTCGTCTACTCCCTCCAATCATCCCCAAGCTGGCTTCTCATCCCATCCAAGTACTCTCTCCTTCTTGGCATCTCACTCTAATCTCACCCCATTCATCCGCCACATCCATACAGTAACATATCTCCCGCCCTCCCATTCGCCAGCCCCAAATCACTGAGGACCCAGGTGCACGCTCAGTTCCCATCAACCCATCATTGCCAGGATGTGGCGTTTAAGACCGTGCTTCTTCGCATCCATTCCTTGCCCAGCGATTCTGAACCTCAGGCTAACCGGCGCCTATTCACCTGAGCGTGAGGACCCAAATCATATTAGCATACACTGGGACATGCGTCGTGCCGTCGGACTTGATCATCTCGAGGTCTATTCGAACGCTCTACACTGCATGGCGATGGACTAGACTCTGCTTTGGTTCTTGAATTCATTGAATAAGCACTAAGCACGCGGCTCGCCCCAAGATCCTTTATTTCTTTCTCACAAATCAGCATGGACGATGCCGAGGATGCTAGAAGACTCGGATTCTCAGATGACTTGAATCGTGATGCTTACTCACTACACTCTGCTTATTCACTGTGCGTTGATAATTCATTATTAGCTGCTTACTGAAGCCCAAGGATCAAGAGACACACCTCCGCGCGAAGTTCCTATGCGAACCAGGTATCCACCGTGGAACACCCCTTCTCACTCTGAGGCAGCCCTTTCCCATTTTCAAATCGATATCCCCCCAAGGTTTCACACCTCAGCTCACTTCCGGAATCACGACATCCTACTAACCTCCAGGCTCCGCGCTCCAACTACTCCAGATTTTCTCAATAAACAACGAAATGAACGAGCGTCATTCCGAATCACACTCGCGGAGGAGTCTGCTGCCCCGCACATCTCTCTCTAAGATTGAACTCGGCTGTGGCTGTGGCCCCCGCTCTGGTTGTCAATGACGCAAGATGAGCGCTGCATTATGTTTGGAATTAGACTCTGATCTCCGTTCATATTATCATCGGATTCTAATTTCTTCTCGTCGCTCTTCGCTCTGCTTTCTAATTTATCTGCTTAGTATCGCAGGTATTTTAACCTTTAACACCATAATCTGGCTGAGTCAATATTATTTCAATATCTTTTTTTGACTTCAACGTAACCCTGCCGGTGCCATGCCAATAGGGGATAACGGAGTAGTAACGCCGCCGCGGCCCCCGACTACCCTATATTTACTGCTACTACTAGTAGCCTTCTCGCTCTAGCTTGTACTTCGAAGTTCGAGGGTGGTTCACATCGAGCTGACACCGCATCACCCAATCTGGTTATCTCTGACAGATTCCACTCTCGCTATATCGCTTAGCCTTCGAGTCCTCTGCCAACTTTATCTCGCTACCCCAGTGATTCGAATTCATATGGCGCGAAGACTCAACCAGTCCTCAATATTCGTCTCCATGCGTGTAATAAGCAGCTGTTCGGCTCCTTAACGCATCCTGTCGAGGGCCGACCCTTTTCCCGGTTCCTGCCATTCAATTCCAAGTTGAGAAACAGTGCTAATGCGTTCTGTGAAGCCCGGATCCTCTTGAGATACCGCACTTGCTCCTAGAGAAATCAACGTACCCACACTACATTAATTTCTGATAGGCAAAAGCCTCAGGTGAGTAGCAACGTCGCGAGTTCTTACCAGCTTCCCAACTCACGGAATTTCGAACAGATAAATTAAATCACTGCCGGTGTATCTCTCATTCAGTCTAAGGTACGTCGGGTAGTAATTCTCTGATTAAGCAGGACTTTTAAAATAACGAAGTGCTTATGGGGAGATGAGAACGATTCACTGTCAAAATGGCAGATGACGTCGGATTTAACTTGACATCGCTTGGAAGGAGCTTAGGGCTGTTTTTAGGACTCGGACAGGACGCTGTCTAGAACGCATGGACCGTGATAAGCTTGTGTATCAGAAAGCTGAGAGTTTATTAATATTAATGCGCAGAATCGATGAGTAATAATAATAATTTATTCGGGAACGATTTCTAATGACCCGACTAACAGATGACTTGCTTTATTATCCAGTGAAAATCCCGATTTATTCAAGGCTGCATAAATATACCCAACTTCTCACATCAAACGTCAAAAGGAAACGGAAGAGCAATTTCACATCCTAATCGTCTTCCCTGTCATAACCCTCCTCACAGCGTGCCAACCCTCACGCATGCCTCACCCTCCATAAAGTAAAGTTCACAGCTGGCTCATCCATCCTTCAATTTGACTTTCGAAGAGCCACCCTCCCTATTCAACTCCCTTCTTAGCTTCTCGTCATCTGAGATATCGCCATCTCCGAGTCCCCATCCTACCCTCGGGTGCTTCTCCGCCGTATGTATGTATGTATACCAGGCCCGTTCATTCTGCGGCATTCCTGGGTCCTACCGACATTCTCTAATTAATACCAACTCGATTCTCTCCTAAAAATATCGCGCTATTCTAGGCCGGCCCAATGAGACGCTTCCTGCAATGCATCTATACTTAGCCTCTTCTCTCTTCTTCTCGGCCTTCATCATCCCGACGCAAGTCTTCGTTCCGCATCTCAAAAACAGCAACCAGCTATCCCCTTTAAATTCCTATTTCCACTGGCACTTCAGGCCCATGATGCATAGGCGTACCTGGCTTCTACTAGCAACTCAGACCTAAATATAACATGCTATTCTACTCTAAATTCCGCCTAAACTTAGGTCGACTCCGGGGTCTTGGCTCCTACTCTTTCCAAAAATACGTTATGGGGACAATTGAAGACGCAGAGCATGATCAGTTTCCAGGTTGGAGCGCGAAATCAGATCGTTTGGGAGGTGCATACGCCATTTATGATGAGTATTACTGTGGGCTCAGATAGGCTAGGTTGGTTGGAGGTGGGTTAGCTCCAAGGTAATTATGGAGCTATAGCAGCCCTAGTACTGCGTATTCAAGTTTACTAAAATGGTCATGAGGTGAGTAATAATACACCCTCGTGCGTCGTCTTCGCTTTTCAAGCGCAATATCCGCTCATATGTAAATAATAGGAGGTGAGCTCCGTCCTTCTTAAAAATAATTCCTCAGCCATTGATTGTTGCTTACTAGTCTCACGCTGATCCACGTTTCTCCCGAACGGAACTCAACTGCTTATCTTCCGTTCCAGGTCAATCTAGACACACCAGCGTAGGAAGGAGACTAAGAATTGGAAGTAAGGAGGAATATCGGGTCAACACCACGAGTCTATCCGTTGCATATAATCAGTGGCACTGTGCCTTTTACTATACAGCTGCTTCGCGAACCGCGAACGGAACTCCGTCAGATCAGCGCTTTTTAGAGACTTCTTTCTTTGCTCAATTCAGTGCGCGTGGCTGGGTGGAGGAGGAATTCTGAATTAAGTGCTACGGGTGATATCGGGTAGATTCTGCCTGGGGATTTAATTAAATTGCCAAGTCTTCAAGTAAGCACCACAAAAGTACAATACGCTGGATTTTACCCAGAATTTCCAGAATTTTCCAAGATTGATCCAGACCCTGGAATTTACAGCGAGAATAAAACACATAATAGTCGAATTATAGTCGGGATAGGCTGAAGCCTGTCAATGCCACGTTCGACAATCATTGACAAAGGAGCAGCCGTTCGACCCCGGCTAGAGGCCTTTTATTCCTTGGCGTCTTAGAAATATTCAAGAGCAATATATTCAGATAAGGGATCCAGAACTTATAGTCTAGATCGTTTCCCAGACACGGAATCACACGTGGCTAATTATTTCCATGCCACAGAAGCAAGGAGATCGTGCTACTTTCTCGGAGACGCCATACGCATATACCCCGCTCAACTTACCCCTTATCTCCTCTCATCCACATCCAACGCTTCCATCTGTTATCAAAAAAAAGTAACCGAATCCTGTAGGCAATTAATCGGCTCAGTTTACTGGGCGCAGTGTACCCTCGCGACATGCAGCCGTGACCTTCCGATCGACCAGCGTATCTTCTTTCCTCTCTTCTATCAATGATTATCTCAGCCACGTTCTTTGATTTCCCACTGTCCACATTCTCCTGCTTCAATTTCGATCTGGGCATTTGTTTGTGAGGCGAAAGGAGGGGGGCGGAGCTCCGTCGTTCTTTTTGTTATTTTTCAGCGAGTTACGGCCTCGTCCTACCCTCTACTATCCAACAGGAGATATCGTCCTTCTCTCCTTACTAAATAATGGCATAAAGACCGCTTTCAACATTGACGGAGTATTCTTAGCTTGCACTTCACCTGTCTTTGAAACAATGTTGACCTTACCTCCGGAAAACCGGATGTTGACAAGTACGATGGTGTTCCGCCAGTCCAGATGCAGGATATGGCAGAACAGTTGGGTCCTTTCTTGACAGCGCTTTATGATTTTAGACGGTAAGTACTCATCTCTTCAATTTCTATGAGATATGTTTTTGATCACAGTTCCTGCAGCAGCATCCCTACCAGGAAGCACCAAGATGATACAGTGAAGCGTGTCCAAGGTGTTCTCGCAAACGCAGTGTTGACCTACTCCAGGGAGATTGGCCTGCTTCTTGAGGACTGGGAATCAGCTTACAAGGGATGAAAAGCTATTGTTAATGACACTCAGCCTAAAACCTCAGAGGATGGACCCATCTTGGTATATGAAGAAGCCGCTGTCAATGCTTACCGGATCCATGTTGCGTAATCTCATTGGCACATTCCTACAATGCCCCAAGCATACTTCTAGCCGCTTTTTACGACTTGTCGACAATAGCCGGGATGGTCCGCTATGATGGTTTTGACAGAAAGTACTTTGTGAATCGCACAGCAAAACTCCAACTATTGTCACATGAAGACTTCATTCGACTAACATTTGGACAGCAAACTCTATCACAACTCTTTATTTATTGACATTGCGACATTGAGAGCGATGTTTTGGATTACTTGAAGCTAGAACATTTCTGTGATGAAAAGGAGGAACCAGTGACATGTACAGAATGGTTTAAAAACATTCAGCTTACCTTGGAAAATAATAATCTCCCTCAGGGAACTTACCTACTTTCAGAACACCGTCAATGATTTGGAGTCTAAAGCTTATGCTAATATGGCAGAGTACAGTTTCACTAATGGTAGGATATCAATTAGAATATGTCTTCCTGAATATAGAAGAAACTCACGTTGTGAACCTTGGGTGTAGAAGTTGGTGTAGAATAGGAAGACAAACAATATCTTCTATATACACAGACGACACCTTCTGATGAATAAGGTATGACATCGTTGAAGACCATATCGAACAAGAAGAAGTCACCCCCGTTTTGATAACTGATCCGATGTCGAACCTTCCAGTGCATGCAGAAGTCACATTTACCGAACAAGAAGTTGGATGAATGTGATTCATAATTATGTATAGGAACGGTTAAAACGAAATAAGTCAGCACTCGTTTCCCAAACAAATTCAACACAATCTAGAGCGGTTAGTATTGGTATCAACCATAGCCTAGTAGCGTACCTGAGCGTCCATTATTTAACCTATTCATCACTGAGTCTCACTCTGCACCCGGGAGTGATCAGTTGTAGCCAATATACCTCAATATATAGAAATATTAACATATCTTATTGAACAGACCGAGAGAAAACAGTTTCAAGAAACACTTCCACTGGAAGCTTTGAACAACCGGCGGGACTGTTGCATAACCAAATATTTTCAATAGATTACATTCTCTTCTTCCCATGATCGACCAAGTATTGTGGTGCTGTAGAACCAGAGTAATACATAATATGTTGCCAGAAACTTGGGAAGACCACCAGGATTGAAGAGATTAGAGTATATGTTTGTCTAGTAGATGAACATAGAATTTATGATGCGTAATGTACATCCTTCCATTACGTTGGTCCAATAAAGAATCCGGAAGTAAATTTGATGTTCAAGTTCAATTGAAATTAACGAATTCGCTGAAATTCTTGTTAGAACTACATGTGCTTATAGTAATGCCGGAAACCTTTTATAAAGGAACGCATTCGAATCTGATCTTGATTCTTGAGCCGCTTGAAATTTAAAATGGGGTGTTCCTGACGATGTGCTGCAGCTCTGCCATCGATAATAATATCTCTGGATATGTGAGTGTATAGCTGATAGCTGATATGTCATTTGAACTTTCTCAAGGAGGGCAAAGCCAAGTGAGAGAAAGCACTAAAGGGAAGCCTTGTATCGGGTTAGACGTAGGGATAGATAAAGATGATTGCGTAGAATTCAATGCACCGGGCCTTGCGTACACCATTGAAAAATATTTGAGTTTGAATGAGACCCGATTGGGAAGATATTTGTACCGGAATGCACGTATCCGTTGTCCGATGTAATTGTATCGGTCGTGTAACAGAGATTGAACGGAGATGTAAGTAGCCCTGAATCCTAAGTGGGGATTTCGTTGTAAGCTGTCCGGTTTCCATTTCTTTACATTCGGTCGAAATACCATCCGAATTGGCTTGAGTTCGTTGAATCTAGTCTGTCAGTGCGAGTTACTTACTGTAGGGGTGTTGGGTGGCGGGCGTCACGCGTGTTCGATAATTAATTTATAGCCGCATTCACATGTGTCCACATCTCAGTGTTCTTTCTGCTTCGCACGTCACTTTGTTTCTCAGTAGTTTATCCCTCAATAAGTGAAAGCTTTCCCGAATAACTCTATCTGCAAATATATACTTAGAAGGTTCAATTGCTGCTTTTAAAAATCCTGACGGCACGTACCGATTGATATAAAGGTCCCATATTTTACCCAACCTCGCTGCACCCAATTTGTATATCCCCTAATTGGCCGGCTATAAATGGAAGAATCGAATCCAGATATACAGCACCAGATATCCATTTCTTTATTACCCCAATGGCGATATCGTGCTATTGTCTTTGCCAACTGACAATATAATTACAGCTTTCAAGATAGATGGTGTCTTCTTGGGTGGGGTGTCACGCGTCTTTGAAACAATGTTTACTCTTCCAACCACAGAAAACGTTGAGAAATATGATGGTGTTTCTCTGGTTAAGATGCAGGATGAGGCTACTCTTCTAACATCGTTTCTCCCCGCTCTATATGACCCCAGGTAAGGAAGTTTGTCCTCCTGCCAGGCGCAGCATACTCATAGCATCGCCGTTCAGCCATATTCCTTCGAAAAGGCTTGATGCAAAAAGAATTGAAACTGCCGAGGGAATGCTTCTATTGGCAACAAAATACCGAATTGATTCTCTCCGCGAGCGCATCATCGAGACCCTTGAAGCTGATTATCCAACTATGCTAGGTGGATGAGATACGAACGAAGCGGAGGTGAAAATGCTGAAGAGACTTAGAAATGAAAACGTTATCCAGATGGTGCCATGGTTGGACAGTCTTCTACCAGAGTCCTGTGTTGTTATCGCACTCGCACGAAGATGCGACGTGCCAAGCATGCTGCCAGCAGCATTCTATCATCCATCACGGATTGCGGGCATATGGGATAGAGCTTTCTCCGTCGAACCAAACCACATTCACTATGCATACCTAAAAAATGACGGAAGAACATCAGAGCTTTCCCAGTTACCTGCGGAAGATTTACGTCGCGTCATTTGTGGACGGGGAGCCATCGTGGAGAAGTTCCCTCTTGACTTGTATATTCTAATCTTTGATACCGAGGCGCATGATTGTGACAATGTTGATGGGGAGGTTTGAGAGCAAAACTTTTATAAATTTTCGGAACCAATCCAAGAGGAACTTTTGCATTCACGCGATTCCCTCCATACTTTATGCGTGGTCTCCAGGCGTTGGCCAAGGGAAGCTGAGGGAATACCATGTATACGGTCACCGGCCAGGAGACATTTCACAAATAGATCATTACAAACCAGAAAGGAGTTCTGGGATTCCTTGAAGCATATTGTTAAGCCCCGTGCTTAAGTGTCACAACACGTGACTTTGTTTAACCTCTACGAAGCTTCGGAGAGCTTCATTTGGACTTCGTTCAACTTCCTATCTTACTTGGTTCAACTTTGCTTCTCACCTTGTCTTCGTATCTGCACAACAAACCCTTTGCCCACATCCCGACTTCTTCTTGATCCCGAGGGCAACACCTTGCCCACCTACTTCCTTCTATCACACTATCCACTCCACTATTCCATAAGACTATTATTGGTCTTTCCCGGACTTGGCACAATTGGTCCTCAACACTTCTTCTATTTCGACAGGTGACACTTCATCACGTTCGTTTGTATTGTTTCTGTTCACTTATCTTTTCTTATGGCATATTTCGGTTCACTTATTTGTTCTCATGACATATCCTCCGTTCGCTTATATTCGTATTGCATATTTGTCCGTCATACCTTTTCGATCATTCACATTATTCGTTTATATATTCCCCCGAACCTTCGCCATTCGACGATACACATATACCCATTGTTCTATCACTTTATGTCATGTTATGTTCCGCATTTGACTTATTTGTTTGTAAGACTTCCGTCCGCTTTTGTCCATGGACTTATAGTATATAAGTACATGTATCTTAGCTAGTTTTCTCCAGTCAGAAATTAGCCAATTAAGCCTCATAGACCTTAGTGTATATCATTCCTATAACTCGAGCCTAGTGCTCATTCCCTCTATATACTTCAGACCTCTATTACCTCCGAATCGAATATGACCTTCAAAGATCAACTCCGAACTTCACCTCGAACCTTTGATCTTATTCCAAAGTCCTACCTTCGTTCGGGACTTCGTTCGGACTTCATTCGAACACTTCATTCGGAACTTCGGTATTCGAATCCACTCTTATATTGTTGGTTCTAATCTGTTCCAAATTAAGGACATGTACATTTCGAGGTGGCGCAACCTACGACGTTGAAGCCAAGTCCTTCGGTTCTAACCCTTCGTTCTTTAGTGTGACTTTGTTCGTTACTTTGGTCATGCTTCGGAACCCTTCATTAGGATCAGCCCGTAACAGTATTTCCGACTGACTCCCTCATCTGTATGTCTGGAACCAAACAATTCCTTGCATGTACTTCGCCTAGGCTTGTGGAATTAGGCAAGCCTAACTTCAATGTTGCCCAAGAATGTGTTATGCGAGAAGGCATGCACTTAGCTCAGATCCTCGCTGATGCGAAACTTCGTGACGAACGTTACGAAGCTTGTAATGCTTCGCGTCATACATCTTGTGAATCCTCACTCGAGCCTGAGAAGGTTCCCTCTGCTTCTCGTGGTCGTGGTCGAGGTACTACTCCGAAGAGTAATCGTACTCTTGTTCGTTCTACGAGCCTCCCTGCTCGTGGAAAGACCCTATCTGGTCTTCCTTCAGTTCCTGAGGACGCTTCTGCTAGTCAACCCGATCTCCCTGGTCATTATGCTTCGCTTGACCCCAGGAGGGTGCTGAAGACACCCCTACTGGTACTCCCAACCCTTCGGGTGGTGGTGGTCCTGGCGGAGGCAACGGAGACAATGGTGATGGCAATGGTCCTCCTGGTGGTGAACCAGACCCCAATCCAAACCCTGGTCCGAACCCTGATCCTGGTGATGGTGATGGTGGCGGACCTCCGGATGACGATGGTGATCATAGCTCTGATGATGTTGAGGACGAAGCCTTGAACCGAAGTTACAAGGATGACCTCGCTATCATTGCGAAACATGTAGTTGACAAGGATGGCGGAAATATTAAAGTCAGGGTGCCAGATACTTTCAATGGTTCGGATCCCGACAAACTTCGTGATTTCATCCTTGGCTGCAGATTTTACTTCCGAGGCAACAAACGAGCCTTCCGAAGTGAAGTTAACCAAGTCACCTTCGCTATCTCGTACCTTCATGGTACTGCGCTTGATCATTTCGAACCCTATATCTTGGGTGAGATCCCTGAGGTGCAAATGATGACTAGTTGGGCTTTGTTCCAAGCCTTTCTTACTGAGTCCTTCGGCATCCTTTATCTTGAGGACGAAGCCGAAGAACAACTTGACCTTGTTATCTTCCCCGAAGATGGCAAAGCTTCTACCTTCTTTGCTTCTTTCGAGAAGTGAAAGACCTGAACCAACTTTGGTGACCGTTCTTACCGAAGGAAGGTTCTCAAGCTTATCCCCAAATGTTTGAAGAGGGACATCGCTCGTGTGATGCCCAAGCCTCAAACGTACTCCGAGGCTAAAGCTTATATCCTCCAGTTCGACCAACATCACTGGGAGGATTCTTGTGAAGCTTCGTTCACATCTTCTTCGCGGCGCGAAAGTTCCCACGATTACGACTTTGGCTGGTAGTTCGTCAACTCCCAAGCCTTTCAAGAAGTCGAAGACTTCGTCTTCTTACCAGAAGTCAAACAACAATACTTCGGGTGAAAGTTCAAACAGTTTGGCCCACAACAACAATAAGGGCAAGAGCAAACCCGTACAGAAACCGAATGACATTTTGAAACTGCTTGGCACTGATGGCAAGTTGCTTTCAGCAGTTCGCCAACATTGCTTCGACCATGGCCTGTGTTTGATTTGTGGCCTCAAGGGTCACATGGCTACGGATTGTACTAGGTGCAAGCCTGTGACAGGACGATCTGCGAACCAGGTTGCTAGGATCTCCGAAGTCTCAGAAGCTTCGGGCTCCAGGTCAAAAAATTAACAAGCAGCCCTCAGGAACCTGTATGATCCGAGGGTTGCGTTGACCCCCTTCGTCCAGAAACTATCCTCCGTCTCAACGCATCCGCTCTCTCTAATCCGAACTCTCTTATGCTTTCACTCTCTAGTAGTAAAACTCCAAAAACATTTCTTGGACTTGTCGATTCCGGTTCTTCACATTGTTTTATAGAAACGAAGTTCGTTCGCGAACACTCTCTTGTAACTTTAGCGGTTGATCCGTTCCCTTTGTCTCTTATCGATGGCTCTGTCAATACAGTCGTTACTATCCCAGTTCATTTTCCTACTGGGGAAACTCTGCAAACTACTTTCTATGTTACAACTCTCGATTCAACTTGTTCGGTTGTACTTGGACACAACTGGCTCACCCGCCACAATCCGTTGATTGACTGGGTATTGGGCACAGTATCGTTCCGAAAGACCAAACAAGAAGAAAATCGCCATGGCTTCGCGTCAGCTCGCTTCGCGCAGGCTTCGATGCCGATCTCCGAACCTATCTCTGAATCTGCCTCCGAACCCTCTGTTTCTACAGCACCTCTGAATGTAACTGATAATCAGCCAAAGCCTTCTGTTTCACTTATCAGTGCAGCAGCCTTTGCCCGAGCTGTAAAGCTCGAAGGCTCGAAGGTCTTCACACTCGACTTGACTATGCCTGAACTTCGTGCTCGTGGCGTCTCTCCTGGGATATTCGAGGATCAGGAACCCGAAAACCTAAATGGGGTTCCTGCGGAGTATCATGACTTCGCAGATGTGTTTGGCAAGAAACATGCTGACACTCTGGCTCCTCACCGACCTTATGACTTGAAGATTAACCTTGAAGAAGGTGCTTCACCCCCCATCGGACCAATGTACTCTCTTTCTGCGAAAGAGACTGAAGCACTCCGAGAATTTATCGACGAACATTTAAATATTGGTTTCATCCGCCCATCTCGTTCCTCTCATGGCGCTCCTGTGCTCTTCGTTCGCAAGAAGGATGGCTCACTTCGCTTGTGTGTAGACTTTCGTGGTCTTAACCGCTTGTCGAAGAAGGATCGTTATCTGCTTCCTCTTATCTCTGATTTGTTGGAAGCTCCGAAGCGTACTCGTATCTATTCTAAGATCGATCTTCATCATGCTTACCATCTGGTTCGCATCGCCGAAGGTGACGAGTGGAAAACCGCTTTCCGAACTCGCTATGGTTCGTTCGAGTGGCTTGTCATGCCCTTTGGACTTTCCAATGCACCAGCATCTTTCCAACGCTTTATGAATGACGTCTTCGCAGACTTGTTGGACATTAATGTCCTCATCTATCTCGACGACATCCTTATCT
>KN837130.1:387339-404844 GCA_000827215.1 Sphaerobolus stellatus SS14 | reverse complement strand
TCTGGGGTTGCAGCCTGTAAATACTGAAGCAAATATTATTTTAAGAGATCAATTAAATACAAGTGGCTTTGTCTAACTCTTCCATAATGGTGTTTGGAAGAACCCTGTGTCCCCTATATTTTTTATTTGCCCAAACAGCCTGAGCTCCAGTCATGCCATGCCTATAAGCATCCATAAACCAAGCTGACCGATTTGCAAATCTGAATTATACATGAGTAACCAAATTGTGGCAAGAAAATTATTATTACCTTTGAATTTTTCCTATATCAACCTTGTCCAAACAAGCTATAACATTCCTTTCCATTTCTCCCTCATTCTTTGTCAAAGGGAAGCATTTGGTAATGCATTTTGGCATGTCCCCAGCATTGCTCTATGAAATTGAGTTCACGGTGAAATTTAGCCTTGCCTGCACCCCCTTTTTATGTCTACCCATCAAGCTTGAAAGTATTGGAGCTTTGGAAAGTGTTTAGAAAGAAGAAAGCTTCAAAATCTGTTCGTTGTGGACTGATATTGATGATCTTGATTGCCCCAGCGCCCTTCGGAGTTCGCCGAGCGCCCGTGTAAGCGCGCGCTAAGCGCTCATGTAAGCGGCGAAAATCTTCGAAGCTCGAAAAGAATAAATGCTCCAAATGGCTCAAAAAGGAGTTTTCAACCTTTTCTTAAATTTTTTTTTTTTTTTGTAAATAAAATTTTTATTAAGACAAATTTTTAAAAAGTAAAACGGTAGAAAGTTGTCTAAACATACTCTTTAATATTCTACAGTTTTACTTTTTTTATTTTAAACCTCTTGTCAGTGCAATAATGACTGCACGCGGTGGACCTCTGACCGGCGCTTAGGTGTGCATGATCCACCGTTCTGATATCTTACATACCGCTCTTATTATGATATCCTGTGCTTCTTCTCAACAGTGTTCTGGCCAGTGTGACTCGAACCAAGTCCAACCAAGTGGTGAATTGAGAACTACGAAATATATTTCAATGGTAACTGCAAGGGAAATTTGAACAACATACGGATGGTGATAATGGCTGCCTTAGAGAACCATACTGTCCAAGTTGTTCAGTTAGTTTATTTATACCAATATTAAGCATAGGATGCAGGTGTTCATAGTCAGGATCACGTCGGAACTGTTTCCAGCTGTTGATCAAGCCCTCAAAGTATGGTGCTGCAAGAGACATCATTGGTGTAGTTTCACTAGACATGACGGTCTGAATTGCAAATGGAAGCTATAAAAGCAATTAGTCAAAATGACAGAAAGAACATCTCGTAAACTAACCTCAAGGATTTTGTGAATCTCTTTCAGTACTTTCCATTCCATAGATGTAAGACATTGTGATGGAGCAAAGCGGCTAGTATAAATATTGAGGGGCTGCAGAGACCTAATAAGCAAGGATCATTTAAAGCAATGAAAGGAGTGAATATACCTCTTCTAAATATAACCCACAATCAATCATAACAAACCGTGCTCCCCAATGTGTCTCACAATCACCAAATCAAATGACCTCCTTGATGAATGTTGCTTGAAGTGGCGCTGGCAGTGCTATGCCTCTGAGATGAGCTTCTTCCCTTGCTTGACAGTTGAGCTCGTCTACCCGTGCTTGAGTTGCTCGATTTGCAGCAGCTATAGCTGCATTGAATTCAAAGTGCTGGAGTTGTGAGGTTCAAATGGAGACACTAGTGGAGCACAAAAGCCTCATTGGACCATGACGAAGAGCTTGTTCGGCTGTTTGGTCCTTGGCTGAGACCGGAGTTGAATCGGTCATACTTGAATCACATTCCTTCAACATTGCCATAACTGTAACATGTAGGCAGTGTGGAAAACAACTGAAACATCACAATTAGCATATGGCAACAGAATATAAATGAAGGAATGCACATACATAATATGCTGCATTAAACTGTCAAATGGTATGTTGCATCTTCTGAGATGGTGTTCATAATCATGAATAGTAGCAGCCATATTTGCAGCACCATCGGTAGTAATAAATAAGATCTTATCGATAATAATTAATGAATACTATCCCACCACAGGAAGTCGCGCACACATGGATTTTGACTGCCGCTGGCTGAAAAAACAAGCAAATTGCTATAGGTATTTCACACCAATATACCTTATAGTAATATATTCGGACCATAGCTTTAAATTATTGATAGTTAATCCTGCTGGCGATGCCGCAGCCTTCCGCACTTTTGAGGTAGAAGTCACGCACTCAAGCGGGTCACACTTTGTCACAGAAATTGGCCCCAAGGTAATCCCCACCAGCGTGACGTGACTTTCGGCATCTCTCCGGCAGGTGTGGAAAATGTAGGAATAGACTAATGAAAACATTCTCAAAAAGAGTCAGAGAGCTGTTTATCTAGATTGAAGCAGAAATCACACAATTTTCTCGAAAATAACTCCGGCATGCATTTACCATCCCCTCCAAGGTGAAGCTTTGATTTTCTCAGTTGGGCTGAATAGAGACACTTTTTCACACCATTTATCTCAACATGTTTCATTAAGAGAGCCAGTGGCATAAGTGCCTGTGATGCTAACTATTGAGCGTGCGTGACTTCTGGTGTGTGCGCGACTTCCTGTGGTGGGATAGTATTCCATTCAGAGGCCTGTTATACTTTGTCCATGATATCTGCCTGCTCAGCAACATGCAGCAGAGCTCTTGCAATATCTTGACCCCGATGTTTCCCTGGAAGGGGAAGAAAGCCAATGAGTGATGCTTTCAGAATAAGCTTACCAGGGCCAACAGAGCCCTGGCCTCGAATGATGAAGTGTGCTGTTACACCAGTATATGCACGCATGCTTTTGCTGTCCCAGATATCGCTAGTAAGGGATATTTTACCGAGAGCTCCCTAAGGTTCTTTGCATTAACATTTTTTTTTCAAAATGTAAAATAATAACTTACTTTCATTTCTAAACACATTTCATGGAATTGGTTCTCCCATGCCTTTGCAATAAGACTTCGGAGTGATGTACAATGAGGTATATCACGCTCTGTCAGTGTCTCATGCAACATGAAAACCAGGATGCGAAACTCTGGGGTCTCAACAATACGTAATGGCTATAAAAGATACTTCAGTTAAATGTGAGGCATATTTGAGGTAGGTGACATACAAGATCATTAGCGACAATGAGGTTAATAAGGGCAGACTTGAATGCTGCTGGACTGAATGGGATCTGAGTTGTATCAAGCTTGTTGTTGTGCTCCATCTTTGTTGTAACAATGTTTGCTCTTGAAGTCAGTCCCTTCGCATTGCAGAACTGGAGATATTCTTCTCCATGTTTGCGGGTGAGATGCTCACACAGGATCTTAGATGCATTGCTAAGAGCCCAACCCAGATGGGTATCACTGCAAATGAGAATTTATAAGGGCAAATAATGGAATAAAAGAATAAAAGAACTCACGGGCATAACTTACACTTATGACGAGTACCCATCTCCTTGCACCCTTCCTCAAAGAAACTCCATACATCCTCAGTACAGGAACCATGCTTCTTGTTCTTGCTGTTTCAGGCCTTATAAGCTTGTATGGGAGACAATGAGATGCATGGGCTTCAAAAGGCTGATTGTGGGGTGGTTGAAACAAATTGCACAGTTTGTCGAGGGGTAACTGGAGCAACAGCTGGTGGAATTGTTTGGAATGATAGAGGTGCGGGCACATGAATTGTCACATGGGTGGTGGTAGGTGCCAAGGTGGACAGAGGGGCTGTTGGTCGAAGTGGTGCTGGTACAGGCAGTGGAAGAGAAGGCAGTAATGTGATCAGCGCTGCAGCTCCTGTTTCAGTAGCAATGAGTTGCTCTGCTGCGGCCTGACATGGTGAAGTAAAGAACGATGTGTTAAGAGAAGGTAGAGGTGGCGGTGGGTGAAAGAAGGCATCCCTCTCCATATGGGCAAGAAGTTCATGTTCATTTTGTTGAAGCCTGATGTCTCGTTGGTGCTCTCACAAGTGCCGGACTTCTTCCTCTGGTAGATCAGCAATTGGAGTGACTGTCTATAAAAACAAGCATCAGTGAACAGTTTCAATAATTAAATACAATTCTCATACATGACCACATCCTTTGCCTCTCCCACCTCCCCTCAGTTGTCCTGCTCCTCCAGAACCCCATGCTACAGTAGGAGGTTGTGTTGTTGGGTTTCCACGGCCATGGCCACGACCTTGACCTCGACCATGACCTGTCAGTGGACAGGTGTTGCCATCCTCGTCCTCATTGAGAATGCACACTATTGCATCTTGATATGCAGTGTTGTCTCTATTAGATCTTGTATTAGGCATAAACTAGAGGTATGAGAAATAAGATGAAAGGAAAAGAAAGAGCTGATACTGAGATACTCACCTTTTGAATTGCTGTCCTTATATCCCTGCAATATTCTCTTGAGCCTGCACCGCATGTCCCCAAATCCTGATAAGTGCAGACTGCGTGGTCTAGATATGCATCATAGGGTCCTAGTAACAACGGATGTTAGAGAATTGGATGAGAAACTCTCATCTAAAAGACTATGGCAGGCTGCAGAGGAAATTCCATGCAACTAGTGTGGGCGACATGGCAAAAAGGAGAACAGATCAATGTGAACTAGAAAAGAGTTGTAACTTACCATTTTCACAGCGTCTGCGCATTCTGTTTAGTGCCTACAACCCTTTGTAACCTTGCAAGCTGATCGAGGATATCTAAGATGGCAGAGGAGCCATGCTTTCACATGAAGTGACTGGTTTAAAGGGTGGATCTGATTTTACCGATCTTTATGAGTTTACATGGTAAAGTAGAAGAATTTATCAACTCATACCATTATGAAACTTTGTATTAAAAACCTATGCACAGAAAGAAGAACAATGGAGTGAAGTGGAGCACAGAGACAAAATAAAAATGCGATCAAGTTGCTAGCGATGTGGTTGGCACCTATTACTATCTAAAGCAGCATGTCACGGGGTTCCCACCGCCCCACGCCATCACCAATGGGGCAAGACCCAAGGGGCATCCAGTAAAATGGCCTGGTGTGGTGTGGCCTAAAAATGGTGTGGTGCTTGGTGCCACCGGCACCACGCCGAATCCATGGCAACACTATCTGGAGAGAACAAGAAATTAAATGAATCAAGAATTTAGTACAAGTCGGTTTGCTTCTCATTGGCAAGCTGTGATGCAAGCTTCATTAATCCAAACCTGCTGCTTAATAGAGCATCATAGTAAAGATAAGTCTTCTGAATATTATAAGGCTAATTTGGACTTACGCTTACCCAGGAAAGTACTAATAAACCAAATAAGCCAGGAATTAGTACTGGCCCATAATAACCAAGCTCTTGGCTGTGATTTAAACACCTCATCGATTATGGCCTTCACTATTGGTTCTCAGGTAGCTGCCTTCACTGAAGATAAGGACGTCAGGATAAAACTCAATTAGAGAATTTGAACAGTAGGGTACTCACCGTGGATGCCTTCGATGCACTGACTGATATATATCCTTGATAAGTTGGTACAAGGAGTCTCGAGGCAATATGCCCACCCACGTGCAATTTAGCAATGTTTGTTTCCACATTACCAGCGACCACCTGACATATTTTATTTAGTTTGTGTACACTTGAGAGGCGTAACGCATAATCCTACCGTCATGACCTTGATGCCTTTTAAATGATCTATAATACAACACACATGCCATTTCTTATGTAATGCTTATGTCATTATTATATAAGCATTGTTCACACCCCTATCCACAACAATAGTCAGCTAGGATTGCTAGCATAGTCATCTATAGCTGACTATAGTTTATGTACATTTCCATAGCAAAATTTGCACGGGCAATATCTTGACACAGACTGTATAGGTGGCCCCAGTTATTTCTCATGAGAGGATTATAGATCATATAAACCAGGTTCTCAAAAAAATAAATAGGATATCCCTGTGTTGTTTCATAGGAATAACCAAAATTCCTTACCAAGCCATTAGGCGCCGGTTTTTACCAGGTTTACTGATGTATGAGGAGCTATATAGCTCTCCAAGGGACCACTCGCTATGCCGGGAAGGCTCTCGGTAGCTGTGATAGGGCTGGTATCCTATGTCGCACACGCCAATTTTGATACAGACACTAGAAGGGGTACATAGCCAATATAGCGCTTTTAGCATTTTTCCAACTTTCGTGATGTGTGAGACAGGAACCGCGGCGGCAGAACGTCTGGATACAGAGGGAGCTTTGTTAGCCAATCAATTATTGGTTCAAGGATTACGGTATTCAGCAAATAAGTATATAGTCTTTTACAAAGTACGATTATTGTCTCTACTGGCCCGCTGCGATGTTAAGTCCTCCTCGCGGTGGTTGAGATGAAGAGATGGCCCTTTGCTTAGTCAAGCACCCTGTCCAGCCGCTGCGTCGGAGCGTAATTTTCCGAGTCTCTCTACGAGGAATGAAGAGCAAAAAAATCTGATACATTTACTAGCGAAAGTATATTTATGCGATACAGTGTTGTACCGGCACTTGCAACATGACGGTCACTTGACACACTTTTCTGCAGCCTCATGCAGCCCCTTCATCATAAATAATTTCTTAGAAAACCTATAGGATACTATTTTAACTGTCTCAATGTATTCTGATAGGTAGAACGACATGAAACTAAAGGTAGAGAGTAATATACTCTCCTCGGCTAACTGATCGGAGTTCGAATAACGTTGACCGTCACTCGACACACCTCCCCCAACTTCAGGGCTCATTCAGAAACTCTGAATAAATTAGGAAAGATCGCGTGGAGTATATTACAAAGTTCTGTCAAAAAATACGTCCAACTGCACGCCTGGGAATTAGATTTCACAGTTGTGTTGCAAGTGCCGGTACAACTCTGTAGTGAATAGTCTATTATTAATTTATTTCAGATATAATAGATAATGTTCTTTCGTGAGAAATGTAAAGTCAGAATCTTCTTCACCATCGGTGACCAAAATGTGATTGGCTGGAGAACCTATTGTACACGTTACTTGTGCCTACAAGGTAAATTTGTGGCTATTCATTTCTTCAAAAAGTATATTATGGTAAATTTCTTCAATTGTTGATATGCCCACTAATAATCTTGTTCCAGTCGCCCCTATCAGCAATATTCGCCTTCCCACTCGACTTCGTGCCATGATCGTGTCTAATCGCTCTTAGATCTCCCAAAGGGCCCGAAACTGGAAGATCCAGACTTTCTGGTACATTATCCTCGTCTACGTAGCTCGGAAGATGTTCCTTGAGATAGCCTCGGGGCTTTCC
Organism: Sphaerobolus stellatus SS14; assembly: GCA_000827215.1. NCBI lineage: Eukaryota > Fungi > Basidiomycota > Agaricomycetes > Geastrales > Sphaerobolaceae > Sphaerobolus > Sphaerobolus stellatus. The sequence continues at coordinate 397,623 of KN837130.1, read as the reverse complement.
ACGCTGATGAGTTGGAATATGCGAAGGCGCTTTGTGGTCGATAAAGGGATGCCTGAGCTTCTTGTGCGTCATTCCGTGATCTTCTGAATCTTTGTCTTCAGGATCGACAAGCCGGCTGAATTCATCGACGTTCAAAGCTTCGACGTCTGTGAAGATACCGTCCAAAAGAGTTATGGTTCCTTTTCCGAGCTTGTTCTTCTCATCGACTGTGGAGAGACCAGGTCCATGAGCATTCGGCGCATTGACATCTTTATACATCGTAATCCCGAATGTTGCACCAGACTTGAAGAATCGATCTGGATCGTTGGCATCTCGGCGGAAAGGCTGCATCGTCGCTTCTCTCCTGTCAAACAGCGCAATTATGCCCTTTCCTAGCTCGTTGGTAAGAGCAGGAGAAGATTGATCCCATTTGATTTTGACGGATTCGGCGGTAATTTGTGCGTTTGGTGCGTGGAGAAGCATGTGGTCGACGTGCATTTCGTTGGCTGATCCATAGAGATAGAAGGGCATGTTGTCGACGGGATATCCGGGGTCGCGGTACTTGGAATCCAGAGGACGGTTCTTGACGACTTTGATATTCTGAACCGTCACAATGTGCTCTATAGGAAAGTTTCTGCATTATGTTATTAGCATCTTACTAATGAGGTAGATTATTCACTCACTTTCCGCTAAGCGTCGCCTTAAAGCTCCCGGCCTTCAGAATATTCTCTACCGTCGTTTCCTCCACGGTCTGTAGCGCATACGTGACGCCTGGATTCTTCTTCTTCGTTTCAGAGTATAATTTCCAGGACTTCTCATCAAGATCGGCAGAAACGATAAGTTGGAAACGACAGTTGGCATTATAAAAGAGTGGGCGATACACCAAGTGGAGGGGTTTTTCGACGCCTTGCATGATGAAGGTATGGTGGTGGTTCGTGATGGTGCTCTCAGCCGTAATGTGCTAAAAAGGGAGATATCAGATTTTATTTCATGTAAGACACGATAACAAGTAAACAAATACCTTGACTTCTTCTTTTAGTGCCGTCTCAAATATCTTGGCCAGGCCACTGACAAAGTCCCCAGCCACAGGGAAAGGAGACATAACCACATTCCTCAGAACAAACAAATCTGAACCGGTAGTAGACATCCCCAGCCGCCTCTTAAAGTTGTCAGCACACTGCCCATATTCCTCACCAGCAAACGTAGTGGAAGATAAAAACAGCGGAACATCCCCAGACGGAACCTTCGACTTCGTAATCGAAAACCGTTCAAACAACCTCTTATTCAACCGGTTAGCTTCCTCGACATCATCATTCGGCTTGCCATTAATCCGGAAATTGCAGGAAAAGGCGTTGATGTTCAAATCGGAACCCAAGGCGCAGAGTTCATCCATGGCTGGCTGGTCTGCGACGAGATCTTCATTGGAGCGACCGAGGATGTTTTTGCGGATGAAAAGTTTCTCTTTTTCGATTGCTGAGGGGGAGGACTCGTCGCGGAGGGGGTTGAAGGGGACGACGATGTAGTCTGTTTTGGAATCGGACATTGCGGCCCAGTGGGCGGCAATCTGGAATTAACAAGAAAAATGCGTCAGAGTACGGGTAGATGAAAAAGGTTGAATGTGACGCACACGACGACAAGCGAAGGAGACTTCTCCCAGGAGGCTATGTGGGTTGGATGAGACCTAAGACATGCGCAGATTTAGACGAATCACATACCCTCCATGTCCATATTTCGTAGGTTCAATGACAAGATGTTGCAAATATGTTGCAACGGCGGGAGCACCTGGCTTGCTGGAGATTGTCATCCAATCCAGTTTTAAATTTATTATTATTTCATTTCAAAACATAGCCACTTACCTTCCCTCCACGCCATAGATACCAATGCTTTCACCATTATCACCCTACAATTCAAGTCATTCAGAAAATGAGAACCTTCTCAGCTATTTGCTTACTTGGACAATGTACGGAGCGGTCCATGTGACCTGGAACCTCATTCTCTCATCCTTGTAGCAGAGTCCACCAGCAGGATAAGGAACGTATCCACTCTTGTGAGGGTCTACATTGCCGCCATTAGTAAGCCAACGAATTGCAGATGAAACCTCTCGTACCAATAGTAATGCTATCAGCATCCTTCAGAGCATGGAATTGATTGACAGTCGACTTCCGAAGCGTAATCGACGGCACATAATCCCTATCTCGCTGGGGCTCATCGACAGGAGGCGGCATCGACTTTCCGATATCAGGCTCATCAGGATAAGGATTGAAGGTCTCGCTGATCATACTAGCGAAATATCCACCCCACGCCGCATCGGCATGCACGAGGAAGTACATTCCTTTCTTTTCATACTCGTTGCGAAGAGCGATGATTTCGTCCAAGGGATCGACAGCCCCTTCTTCAGTACTTCCAATGATGCCCACTATTGCGTAGATGGGATGTCGATCCTTGAAGTGCTGTTCTAGTTCCTTCTTTAGCTTTGAGATGTCCATTCTGGCATTATTGTCGATTGGAATATCCAATAGATTGTTGGATCCAATCCCGGCCAAGGCTGATATAAATAAATCAAAAAATCGAAATAAAAATAACACATGCAATGAATGGCGTACCTGCGCTCTTCGGCCAAGAATAATGCCTAGTAGATGTAGCCATGTAATGGGGAGGTTTTCCAGGGGAATATTTCTCTTGAAGGGAATCTTTAGATGTCGCCTGAATGATGTAATGCTTCAGCGCATTATCCAAATAGGTTGGTGTGATCCCATATTCGTCGAACAACCGATGGGGGATGTCGAGGATGTCATGCGAGCGCAAATTAAGCAATTCCCAGTTGGAGAGATCCTTGAAGAGAGGAGGTTCACCCGTTTCATTGCATCGAGGGACCTTGAACATACTGGCAATGAAATTAAATGGTTTACCTGGTTCCATGGCTTCTCTGAGAGAAGGAGGATAGAATTTGAGATTGCGTGCTTGGAAGCGGTGTCAGATTTGAGATAAACGGAAATGTGATAATTTATCTCACCAGACCTATATGTCAGGATCGTAAAAAAAGTCGGGAGATAGTATGTTAGCATCGATATTCGGTGAATGTGTTTCATTATACTTACCAGACCGATTCCAAGTTTGCCACTGTTCCATCGCAGCAAATATGGCCCCAGCCAACAACTCCCTTTGACGGTTCGAGGTTGTAGCCTAGCATATCGCAAAATTGTTTTCCCACTTTGATTTCGAGTGAGGTGGTAATCGGACTGGCTTCAAAGGCGACATTGTTCGGGTTGTATAAAACAGTTGCGAAAAGACCCGTGATTGCAGGCATCTAATCAACGATTTAACAGCGGGATTGTCATTTTATGACTGCTGAACGAACGGATGTTTCCCTATGTTTGAAACTTCTCAACACATTATTATACACAAAGCCGAAAATAATGCGCTTACCAGGTCATGTGGCCCATGTATCGAGGGGAGTAGAATGGAATAGAGTATTTAGCCAACAGGCCGGAGATATAGCCAAGTTTTTCTCTGAGCTTCTCAGCACCTTCTTTGAAGCCGTCGGTCAACTTCAAGGAATCTTGGATGAATTTCTACGTAAATATATGAAGATCAGATGTGGGTGAGCGAAGGTTGAAATTCAGAGCCCACTCCATCCTCTGGGTGATATCCTTGTCGAGCTCGAACTTGGTCAGAGATGACTTGGCCGATCAGGTTCATGAACAGCTCCGTATTTTCACCCTGAGGGCCGAGGAACCATGCAGAGATGGACTCATGCAGGTTGTTTGGGTTGATGGTTGAGGGACCATAGATGTGTGAAGATGGCATGGCGATGAAGAGGGTTTATGGTGTACTTGTTGGTTGAAGTCTTTGAATTTAGGCCTGTTATAAAGATTTGAGGAGTAATCATGAGAACATCCAGCGTCTAGGTGCACGAGGTAGTATTTCAATAAACGCTTCTTCGGATCGAAGGGACGGGTTAGCGTAGTGGACCCTTGAATTCTGCTTAATTGGATTGAGGGAGCTCGTTCCTTCCAATTTGTTCTTCTGTCCGAGCCAGAAAGGGTGTAGAGAATTCGATGTCGGGGGCATTAGAAAGGACCCTGAAGTCGTGAAAGTAAGCAGGGTGTTCCTAAAGAGAAAACGAATGTCCGTCATCCAAGAATTCTCTTCTCCATCCAGTACGCTACAAATGATTTTGGACGAGTCTAAACCCGATATCAGCGAAGTTTCTTCTGAGCCCAGAACAAAGACAAAGCAAAGTCTATTATGGGCGAAGTCAGCGCAACGGTACTGTTATGGTGACAGGGACCACGCAGTCAACGTCAGTGTCTCATGGTGTATAGCATAAATGGAATGACTGACCACGGGATTGATTCGTGCAATGTAGAAAGGCATTAGACGCCATTAGTGGTCAGGCTGATTAGAACAGCCATGACAGTCGGTGCTTCGAATCACATACATAAGGCATAGTTGACAATGCCAGAACTTCCATTACCCATGTCTCCCAACCAGACAAGGGGTTCTAGTACATCTTTTAGGAATACGGTCACAAGGCCGATAGCGGCTCACTTTGGAGCCGTGCGAGACACCTGTCTTGAGAACTGGTGTGGTAGAGGAAATTTGAAAGAACCACACCGCCATATGCCACAGAAGTTGACGAGGCTGCAAATCGACTCCATTGCTTTGAATATAGGATAACAGACGAAATAGATTTTGCATTGCATTAATCACACGTTATTTAAATCCCAGTACTTGGAAGATGGTAAGGAATAATGCGACTTGGGAGAGAAAACAGAAGGGGCCCATACTAGCCTCGAGAATATTCCTTAGTGCACTTTAGTGCTGAAATTATTAGTTGCGAATCTTGTGGGGTCGCGTAGCTGTCGAGCCTGTCGAGTCCATGTCGTCTGAGACCGGTCCCAGAATCAGAATTAGGCAGAGAAGTGATAATGTGCAACTTTTCACGTGCATAGTTTGACTAAAGCTGTAATATAAGAAAGCGGAAGACGTAAGGTGCCTGAAAAGTGAATGAAGCGGGTAACAAAGAAGAGTCACGACCCTGGGCCACATCAATGAAGACAAACTCATGACAATTCCCTTGATGTGCTTTAGAGGAATGTAGTTTAAGCGTATGTTCCCTGCTTCTTCGCCAAAACCACGCTGGATGAAAGGCTGTCGTCATTAAGCCTCACTGAGCAGTCACACAAGTTAACAGGACCACTGTGTATATGTCAAGAACGAGGACAGTCTACATGTGTACGGAGTACGGGTTACAGGTTCGATGCTTATGTTAGTAGTCCATTTGTAATATAAGGAAAAGGCGGGAACAATAAGGGTAGCGCGGAAGACTGGTTGACCAGGATTACACTGGAAACATTTAAACCAGGAGAGTCAGTCAACTCTAAGAAGAGGCCTGTCTTCCTAACTCGACTGGAATGGCCACATCATCGTCTGGGATAAATATTGTTCAGAATCTCTTGCATGTAGCAATTATTTCCATGACAGAATCGTCCGGCTTCCAAGACGGTAGAACGAGCAGAGGATACGGATATGAAAGCTATGGAAGACTCCGAACAGAGAAAATTCAGCGATATGGTCAATTAAAGGAAGGCTTTACATGCCAAAAAGGTAGCTCCGAGGAAGAAGAAGCCATAAGACCAGATTGATTCCGTTTGTCAAATTGTTTTCGCTGAAGACAGACACTCCACTCAATATTTATTAATGCAGGCCAGCCACATGTTCCAAGCTATAGATCGGAAGGATATGCGGCACTCTAATTTTATCCAAATCAGATACAAGCTATATCGACCAGAGCACGCGGGTTCGCAAAGCAATTGAGATGAAAACCAGGTGGTTGGAATCGGAACGAAAGATGGGAGGAAGATGCCGATTCAAGCCCCGCTGGTTCCAGCGCCGCGGAGTTATGACCGGCAGGAAACGGCACGGGTTGAATGACGCCTTACCGCCTTCAAACCAGACATTGGCTAAGCTCATCGACATCCTCGATAAAGCTCTTTATTTTCATCCATGGCTGACTATCAACGCTCAAGGATCTTTTCAAGGAGTCTGAAAATTTCTCCACATCTTGTTAACATGGAGCTACAGGTATCCAAGCCGTCATCATTCCTACCTAGGTAAAAACAATTAGTTTGCTCCGTTTGTGATGGTTTAGAACTTAAAATGGCATACCACTTTCCCTGGACTCTTAGCAACGTTTATTCAAGTTACTCTGTCTTTCGAAAGGTTCAGGTGTGTTTTGTCCATACAATAGCCTGAAATCATCAGCTTGGTCCAATAGCTTCAATTCTGTATCAGTCTTTGAGACAAACAATTCCAATTTCTTTTTGCTTGAACTCTCTGGTGAAACGATGATACTATGAACCTTTAGTTTACTTTCGGATGGTTCTTGACTTTACGTTTGCGGTTTACTTAATGATGGAAACTGGTTTTTACATTTTTTAGATTCTTCTGCCCATGCAGTGCTTTGCGTCGTCTCGTTCAACGACATTGAAACTGGAGGAGACAGCACTGTTATCTCCGAGGATGGATAACAGCTGCGATTAATTAGTGTGTATCTCTTACCTCGGTCTTGAGTGAGCCTTCCTTAACCCTTTCAATTCAATTCAATTCATCTAGTCTACATTCTCGTTCAAAGGGATGCTAAAAGTGCTTGAGGTTTCAAAGGATATTGTTTATAAGGGGATTGACTCTGTGTCGGCATGCGGTATGTACTCTACCTTCTCCCCTCTTAACGGTCAACTGACAGAGACACTCTCTAAACTCATACATCAAGGGATTGCAAGGATGGTCCGATACTTGCCCAGGGTCATCCGGTGAGATAGCAGTAATATTCTTCTTGCACTCCGGCTATTTACTAAAAATTAAAGGTGCCCAGTATCACGATATCTGTTCCATTTTAATAAATCGAATTATAATTTATATACTTTAGAATAAATAAGCTCATAATGTAAAACAAGTACCTGAATAAATCATTTGCTCATTCACTAATAATATCAGAAGGAAATAATCAGTGAGAATGGAGGCCTAAGAAAAGAGCTTGTAACCACGATCTACTGAGTCCCTGTGTTATATAGCAATAGGCCAGAGGCTTCTAGCGATGACGGTCTGTCAGCAAGGCCTCGCTAAAACCAATATGAGCTGCTATGCTATTGCGGATTCGCTAAATCGATAGGAGGCTATATAGCACATCCAGCACTATATGGGTTTTGACAGCTTTCCTGATGAACATCTTTGACGCCATCAGACCCAACCTACCAAAGGACTATTAAACAACAAAAGTGACGCAGCATTTAGAAGGAGCGCGCATTGATTAGTCACACATCATCTCCTGTTGCTGCAGTCGACTCGAGAAGGGATAACAATGTTCGTGTGAATACATATGGTCCTAGATAACTGTCCAAGGGAGTTGATACCACGAAAGCTGTGAACACGCCGGGGAAACATGGTCACTTACTTTTTTTTTTTTTTTTTTAAATCCAATTTTATGTCTATTTTGGGGCGTGGCCCTATGTAAGACACGTCGTTACTTGATGTACTTCTATTTCTAGTCCAACCTTCTCTGTATAGTCTATCCCTGCACATACTTCGTAGCACGCCAAGGGCATTGGGTCACTTACTTGATAGCCATGTTGTCCTGAATCCCATCTACATTTAGTTGTGGGTGGCCTAAATCGGTAATGCTTTATGAAAATCACTGAGACGAGTGTTCGGAGGAAGCCTATTCGAATACGTACAGGGCTGCATTATTAGCTGCAAGTCACATCAACAATGACAGGGGGTGGTGGGAAGACAGGGCACTGACTCAACACATCAAGCTTAGGTTCTTTTTTCATGAAGCGTTCTGCTGAATCCTTGGCGTCCCGGGGATTTTTGAGGTCAAGTTCATGCCAAATGACTTCGCCCAGTCCAGGTTCAGTTCCTTCTCTTTCGATGCGTTCGAGAGCATCCTTCGTTCTTTGTTCATCGGGAACGGCCATGTGTACTTTAGCTCCCAGCCTGAGTAGACATTGTAATGTAGCAAAACCAAAGATATAAAAATTCAGAGTAATCGGGAGCGTACCTTGATCCGGCGACAAGCACAATTTTACCCTTCATACTAGGGAGCTCATTGAGAGGATTGTAGACTTTCGAAGGTGCGGCCCCACCCATTGGTTGTTGAGTTTCTGAGATAGAATGGTGAAGGAAAGTTGAGTAATGTCCATATGGACTTGTGGCGAAGCCGAAGTTTCAAACGCATATCTTCCCTTCGGTGGGAATATCTATTATTAGCTATGATACATGATACGAGCACAATTACCTAGATGAATATCGTTTGGAGCGGCCGCAGTTGAATGTTAGGAAGTGAGATGTAATCTTAGCGATAGTGGGAGGAAGATAACATTAGGAATAGGAAGAGTAGCCAAGGTATGTTGAAGAAGCTCCAAGTATGTATTTTATTGCTGTTTGCACGAATGATGGGACTTCTCAGAAAAAAGGGTGTATGTTTTCGCCAAACCAGATATACATCGCTTACGAAGCATCATCTGGACTATTTCCAGATTTCCCAATTTAGGTTGGAAGTGTCCTTTTCTTAGTTCCGAACTTAGAGCAATCTCATCATTTTTGCAAATAGCAATAACGCAGACCGATCACTCCACAAGGATGTAGAGTGTTTGGCCCTAACGCTCCTTTGCCTGGCAACGAGGGTCGTCGGAATTCGTTGGGCGCCTTGAATGATATCCACGGCTTCAGAAGGAAATTGAGACGCACGTCGATGGGAGTGGAGGTAGATGGAGGTGGCAAGTGAATGACGGGTGTATACGTGCTTTTGCTTTCAATCCTAATCATTTATCAACCATTTAGGCCCTTAAGCCTATGTTTCATCCTTGATCCAATCGACCTCAAACAGGAGCCCAGACCCAAAGCGCAGCAAAAATACCCTCAATTCAACGCTGAACTTACCCAAGTCCGAAGCGGAATGATTTTCTCTCCCGCTCTCAAGGAGTGGATTCCATCATTAAATACCTGCTGCTTCCTTTAAATTTGATGCTCCATTGTGAAGTTCCGGCCAACCTGATGTTGGCTAGCCGAACCTCCAATTATCGTGATTTACTATTTTTGAAGAAGCACGGACCTGCTAATGAAGCTCAGCGAGGGATTAAATAAATACGGAAACCACTGTGGGGTCGATGTTTTGGTCTTCAGTCCAGTGGCAGAATATGTCTTCTCTCATGCCAGGATTAAATATTCCGTCTTTCGACAATACGCTTGGAGCCCTGTTCATTGGGTCCAGTCTGGCTGGAATGTGGGGACGTCGATAGCCACTAGCCACTACATTTGCTAACCCCACCTCCTTAGACTTTATGGTGTCGGCTGCCTTCAAATGTTCCTCTGGATGACGGGAAAGCGTGCCGAATCAGATCGACCATGGTTTAAGACCTTCGTTTTTTTCCTCTTGTGAGTGGTCATTTGTGTCCTTTTCTTCCTGCCACTGACAGCCTCTCTCCAGTGTGATTGCATTTTTCTATTTTCCTTGCAGAATATTTAAATTTAATCCTTAAATCTGATTAGGCACTGGAAACGGCGCACCAAGCCACAATGATGGCTGCCATTTATCGATTTCTGATCACTGATTTTCTCAATCCGTCTGCTCTACCTTCGGGCGGTCCTGGAAGTGGTGAAGTGTGCGTCCGCTATCTCTATACTTTATTTTTTTCACCCTCTTATATGAATATCTTTATTCAGTTTTACCTATGTATGTCTCTTTTCTTCATTCAATTGCATTCCAATCCTAATTTCATCGGAAGGTGCAATCTTTGCTTCTTGTACGTATTCGTTCCAATGCCTTTTCAAGTTACTGAACCCACGCAATTTCTCCTTCTCAATAGGCTTGCACCATCTTGATGATCCAAATGTAGTCCTCCTCGTACTATTTCCACGGAAGCTCTTGATATTAATTCTTTCTCAGATTTTTCTGCTGGAGGATTTGGATTTTGAGTGCCACTGGATTTGAAATGCCCCAACGCATTGCCTTTACCGTCATTACGGTCAGTTTCGTCTTGCGATGAGTATTTGCATGAGAATTAAAGAGATGCGCTACAGACTATCCTGGCCATGTTCAGCTTTGGTAAGTTCTCAATATTCCAAAGTTATCATATACATTCTTGATAACTCCTCGCAAAACAATAGGTACCAACGTCGGTAAGAACGAGCCTGGATGAGAATGGATCCTCATTGAATACGGAATTCAAACTTTTAGATTTGGCCGTTAAAGGCTTTGATCATCGTCTTTTGATGGGGAACACGCCAGATTTCATTGTATGC
>KN837130.1:336516-347840 GCA_000827215.1 Sphaerobolus stellatus SS14 | reverse complement strand
TAGTGGGCTCACTCTGGCAGAGGCAATCCAAGTCTTTCTCTTTGGATTTCCCCTCTGCTAGGTGAGATTCCCGTCGCGTGTATATATTTTGTTCACTTATGTATCTTTGGATTTCCCCTCTGCTAGCTCTGCGTGACGTCCGCTCGGCTTCGAGGGTTGCCCTTACAGTTACGTGACCAAAATCTAACAGCTACAATGGCCAAGGATCAACAGGTGTCTACGACTCCATTCTTATTGGCCTGCTGGTCAAGCTATATATAGACTGATTCGGTATAACTCCCTCCTCCATCTCGTCCAAGTGCCCACCAGCAAAATGGTACTACCGCAGGAACCTTCAAATATTGTCTATGAGCTGTCATTTGTGTAAGCTCTGGTGGTGTAGTAGTAACACAACCTGAGTTCAGAGGTCTGCCTCAACAAGCCCAGTCTGTGAGATGTGGGTTCGAATCCCTCCTAGGGTTTACCTCCCATTTTACTGTGTGTTGGAGCACAAAAAAGGAGGAAAAGAAAGAAGAAGAAAAGAAGAAGAAGAAGAAAAAAAAAGGATTGAGGGAAACTCTCTCAGCAGAGTTGTACTATGGAAAACTTATGTATTGAAAATCACTTTTTAAATGTACACAAAAGTGGTAAGATGAGATGTTGCATTAAATTCGTGTTTTGGCACGAATCTAATGCAATAAAAATGGATTCACATACTTTAAAACAAAGTCTTGTTGTGTTAGAGCTATAATAATCAAGTATGAAAGGTGGATACTGCAGAACTCGATGTTGAAGGCCTTGCAAAAGTGTTGAGTCACCATGCGGCACATATTTAGCCCTGTGGCAGATAACATGATGACTGATTGTGTTTCTGCCAGTGAATTAATGCTTGATATTTTAACCCATTAAATCACCTAGATTAAATTCCTATTAACCTAAATATTTACAGGAATTATAGCACTTGCGTGCTTTCAGGAGAATGAGAACAAGTGTGTGCACGGATTTTCCCAGGCAGATAACAGCCCGATAACAGCCCAACAAAATGGGTGGTAAGCCCCTCCCAGAGCCTTTTTTTTGCCAATTAACTCAGTAGCATGAGAATTTAGAAGCTCAAGGTGCGGTTGGACCACTGTTCCCCCTGATGTCCCTGCTTGGCCAAGATCCATTATCCGAATGTCAAGTTTTGATCGTTCTCCATTAATATTCAAATGTCCTAGGCACCCTGAACCAGGAATTCATAGAGGGGAGAGATCATGTTGAGATGGGCCAGCACTCATCTCCGTATAACCATCATTCGCTATTTAATGGGCCACCAATTCTCCTTCTTCTGGTTCCCTCTCACCTTTCATATCGTAATGGCTTTATATGTGAATCCATTCAGCCATTCAGGGTAGATCCAATGTCATTCTCTCCATCTCAACAAAATGAACAAGGCCATCACTTTCAAGTATGATTATGAAAGTGCGAATGATCCATATCGACAGTATGAATGTCTCTTACCTTTGTAGGATGCAGTTGACTTTATTTTAGGATTAATTACTAACTCTAGAGGAACTGTATCTGACTAAGGGGTGTGTTAAGCCCCATGTTTAAGTGCCATGACATGTGACTTCATTTAACCTCTACGAAGCTTCAGAGAAGGTCACATACCTTTGGAGAGCTTCATTCAACTTCACATCTTACTTTGTTTGACCTTCGCTTCTCACCTCATCTTCGTGTTCACACAACAAACCCTTGACCCACATCCCAACTTCTTTCTTGATCTCAAGGGCAACACCTTTGCCCACCTACTTCGTTCAATCACACTATCTGCTCCACTATTCCATAAGACTATTATTAGTCTTCCTTGGACCTGGCACAATTGGTCCTTGATACTTCTTCTATTCTGACAGTTGACACTTCGTCATGTTCGTTTCCAATTCATTTGTATTGTTTCTGTCCACTTATCTTTTCTTATGGCATATTTCCGTTCACATATTGTTCTCATGACATATCCTCCATTCACTTATATTTCTTATTGTATATTTGTCTGTCATACCTTTTTGATCGTTCACATTATTTGTTTAAAGATTCCCCTGAACCTTCACTATTCAACAATACGCATATACCCATTGTTCTAGCACTTTATGTCGTGCTCTGTTCCACATTTGACTTATTTGTTTGTAATACTTCCTTCCACTTTTGTCCATGAACTTATAGTATATAAGTACATGTATCTTAGCTAGTTTTCTCTAGTCAGAAATTAAACCCTAGACCTTATGTCTTAGACCTAGTGTATATCATTCCTATACTCGAGCCTAGTGCTCATTCTCCTCTATATACTTCAGGCCTCTATTAGCCTTTGAACCAAATACAACCTTCAAAGTCATTTTCGAACTTCACCTTGAACCTTTGATCTTACTCTGAAGTCCTACCTTCGTCTGGGACTTTGTTCGGGACTTTGTTCAGACTTTGTTCAGGACTTTGTTCGGACTTCATTTGGAACTTCAGTATTTGATTCTGCTCTTATATTGTTGGTTCTCATCTGTTCCAAATTAAGGACACGTACATTTCAAGAAGGCACAACCCACGCATGTTGAAGCCAAGTCCTTCAGTTCTAACCCTTCGTTCTTTAATGTGACTTCGTTCATTACTTCGGTCATGCTTTGGAACCCTTCATTAGGATCAGCCCATAACAATAGGGCTCACTGAGCGGTCACACAAGTTAACAGGACCCCTGTGTATATGTCAAGAATAAGGACAATCTACATGTGTACGGAGTACGGGTTACAGGTTCGGTGCTTATGTAAGTAGTCCATTGGTAATATAAGGAAAGCCGAGAACAATATAATGGTTAGCGCGGAATACTGGTTGACCAGGATTACAGAACTCAACTCTATGATAAACCAGTGATATACCTTTATCAAATGAACTTTCTATCTCAGAAAAGATGGGGAGATTGGGGTTGGATTGTAGTCTCATGCCAAGAATTCCGCGAGCAGTCGAGCGGAGCGTCTTGTGACTAAGTCGGTGTTTACATACCTCTGTGCATCGGCGGATGACACTTAGATCCGAATACGCCCAGGCAAGAGTCGACCGTATCACTGCGCTACTATCACCCCACAGGAAGTGGCGCACCCTTATATAATCCTACCACATTGAATAATTGTCAAAGTGAGTATGGGGGATTTTTTTGTAGATTTATTACATAATTTTCAAATATGTCACATGATGAATATTCAAAGTGTTATGATTATATAAGGGTGCGCCACTTCCCGTGGGCTGCGCCACTTCCTGTGGGCTGATAGTAGCACTGGGAAAAGATGCTTTATCGAGAACGCATCTGAAATCAACTCAGTTCAATATGCTCTTTGTTTCGCGCCGGTGAAAAGAAGGGACATTGTGTGTAGTGTATCAGAGTGAAGTCCAGTTTCGACTCGGGTAACTAGGTGCCAAGACGGCCACCGCTTGCGTATGCAGGGGGTATGGTTTGGGGAATAATATCCCACGTCAACCCGGCAGAGGTTTGTGCCGAGCCAATAGTAGAGGCTGTCCACTGAGGAACCAGCTCGGCATCGCTTCCCCGAAGAGCCGGTCTATTTCTATCTCAACCCCAACCACTTTATTTCACGAATCGCCATCCTAACACGTAGGCTTCGCCATTATGCCACCTCAACTTGCACTAAACCCCATTGCGAATGATATATACTTGTCTATTCCCAATGGGGAAGAAATGGATAAGGTCAATGACTCGGATCCCCGAACAGTCGTTATATTTGGATGGATGGGGGCACAACTCAAGCATCTTCAAAAAGTGGGTGTGATTTATCTGTGCGTGGTTTTACTAGAAATAACTAATGTTGGCAACAGTATGCAACACTCTATCATGAGTTATATCCTTCCACCCCTGTCCTACTTGTTTGCTCCCATCCTCGCCTATGGTTCCAGACCAAGACAATCAGATTAGCCAATTTCACACCGGCATTGGCATATCTTCCAATATCGAAAGTCATTTATCATGCTTTCTCTAATGGAGGCTGTTTTCGACTCGCGGATTTCTTGTCACTTCGTCCCATTTCCACCCAATCTTACTCGACAATCGTGTTTGACTCCTGTCCAGGGGTCTATGAAATAAAGGCAACAACTCTGGCGTTTCTTGCGCCCTTCAAAAGCAAAATCTTACGATTCCTAGCCAGGATCCTCATTATGTCTTGCTTTTCCTTGATGTCATTGTGGAATAGGTTACTGCGCAAAACCGACATTCAACAAACTGCTGTTCGAATACCTCTAAATAATGGACACCTCGTAAGGAAGGATATGCCCCGGGCATATATTTATTCGAAGAGCGATAAACTCGTTCAGTCGTGGGCCGTGGAAGCGCATGCGGACGAGGCAGAGAAGAAGGGATATATGACAACTAGACATGTATATTTGAACAGCGACCATGTCGCTCACTTCCGTACGGACCCCGAACGCTACAAACGAATCATCCGTGACTCATGGCAAATAGTAGTGTCTGGTCCGGAGGCATGAATCGAGGCATTAACAAATAAAAATAAAATGATAGAACCGGAGGAGGAGCTGGATCGTACAATTACCACGCAATAGACTGGGTTATCGGAAGCACATTGACTGAGAAATGATACATTCGAGTAAGGTCGGGGTGCTGCAGATCATTTCACCTCCCGAAGGCTGATCCTGTATTCCTACTAGTAACTGATAAAGGAATATCTCTCTCTAGCTCGTGCGGTGTAGTAATGCCTGGACAAGAATCATATAAATATTAAAACTCTGAATAGACAAGATATCATACCGTCGATGTTGAAAATAGTGGAAGTATTCTGCGATCTACTATTGTATTGTAACCGTTGGCGAATGTTATTTCGAGCATTTAAACTGGAAACAGTTAAATACTCCGAATCGTCCATGGTCTGGTTGATTGACTTACGAGACCAGTAATGAATTGATATATACTGGATATAGCAATCAGTTTCGTCAACCTTATAGAGATTCTGTTCACATACAGCCTCCCAATCCATCGAAAAAGATCTCCCAAATGAAGGTAGATTCCGAGACAAATCTCCACTTGATAGTCTCTGTTAGAGATATTCACAGTTGAAGATGTCGTAATGGCTTACTGAAATGAAGGCAACTGTATTCCATAGGCTAAATGATCTTGAGCTAATGTCTAAAATACTCTTTTTCAGTTAAAACCTACGTTGAGACGGCACTAATATTGATGTAAAACAAAGCAAGCGTTGAGATCACGGAGCGTGTTCTGTGTTAGTTATAAGTTGTCATTTTCTCGTTAAATATGAATTCAGGACTTACTGCGTGAAAGTTGCCGCTGAACGATGGCGAAGGTAATAGACTAGGGCGATACAGCTGACCAGATCACACAATGTGAGGCATATTTCCGAAATTGTTTCTGCAATCTGTTCCTTTCAGTGGACAGCCTTTTCAAAATAAAAGTATCTGAGTAAATTTACCCTAACAAAAGGTGTAAAGTATCCAGCTATGGTCCCGTTGATAGTTCTTGGGTAAGGATTAGTACGGAGTATGGATCTGAATATTTCCTAAATAATATTCACAGAGAAATCAGGGCCGCTTTATGATGATGTTAATGTTGTCTTAAATCAAGCTACTACGAGGTATCAACATACCTACTCCAGCAACTATACAGCTGGGGATAAGAGTAAATTCGAACGAAGGGATGGAAGACTGTACTCACCCATTTGTGCTACAGCCAAAAGAGACTGCGGGTATAGAATTCATATAAGAGTCAATGACAAACAGAAATGCATCCGTACGAGCGTGCAAACAAGATATCTGCTCTTTTGGCTTACTAAGATTATTTTTAATTACATCAACTGACCATCGGCATAAGTGCACCGAATACATACCAATCCAAACTCTCATAATGTAGAAGCTAAGAAGCGCTCAATAAGCTAGATTGATATAAGATTGAAACAAAGATTGAAACATACCTTTGAACCAATGTAACTAATACATGCTTCATCTTTGTGAGCTAAGCCGGATATAATGTATTCAATCCATCGAACGACTTACGTGTGCGTATCCCACAGGCTAGATAGCAATTTTAGTTAGTTATAGCTAATTAATTCATGTTATCCTCATCACGTACTATACCTCTAATAAACCAATATCAACCTTTATCACTAAATTGAAGTTTGAAAGGAAACAATGTCGCTTACCTGCTTGCCTGAAAAATTACTGCGAAATTCCTGGGATCTCTGCAGAACACCAGTCGAGCATAGTCTTGATACCAAACGAGGCCAAATTGTATAGTCCCCATTATCCTAATCTGGAATTAGATAGCATACTAGCAGATTCAAGAGTCTCATACACGCATAGAGCTACCTGTGAAGAAGACAGAATCATGGTCAAACAGATGACCAAGAAAGCGGGCCAAACTTACGAAACACTTTAAATTTCTAGGATCATCTTTATACGCTCCGTAATAAGACCAAGCTTGGGCTATAGAGATAGCCCATAAACTACAATCAGACAATCGATGAAGGATTGAGTGGAGAGTTCAAGTTGCATGGGTGCTTGAATGGTTTCTTATAACGTACATGGCTGTAATTTGCAAACCTATGTAACATGAGCCTCATTAACAAGCAGTTTATGATTCAGGTCTCACCAATTAAAGCAGAAGTTCCCTCCCTTGTTAGAAGGTAATTGGAAATCCCAACGAACTCTCCGGCTGCTGACGTTTGGTTCATAGCTCAGAATGGGAGATTTGATCAGACAATGGTCAGTTTTCTCAAGTCTCACATATATGTATATATGGAAGAAGATAGGGGTGTGTTATTTTGTCTCAGATGAGCTCGCCTAGGTGATTACGCTACGGTGACAAGGCAGTACGCTATTAGTACGCTACGGCGCTCGCGAGGAAACCCGCTGCAGGGTCATTTATATTTTTCTTTTCCCCACCGCCCACGCAGCAAGAATTTCTTATAGCTAGGTATGGATGCTTATAAGGATTTGATATTCTACAGTTTTGCTTAGCTGCAGCATCACTAAATATCATTTTACCCATCTATATATAATATTTGAATGAACCGTGACCATGGCAAGAATAAGGATGGCCGCCTTCTGATCCGACTTTTCTCAGCCTAGTTTAGACGTTTTCAAGGAGAAAATGGGACATGAGCCATGGCCGCGGAAAACAAAATCCCATGCCGGGGAACAGTGACACCCAGAACTTCCGTCGGGCGACCTCTTACCCCGAAGGCCGAGCAGAATTGCTACGGTATGATGGGGTGGGGGACCTTCGATGTCTGTTTTGCTCAAAAACATTGCCTTCTAGCCGATTTAAACGACTGACCTCGTCATTACTAGTGACGCGCTCTACCAACTGAGCTAAGAAGGCATTTTAGTATGTCGATAGTTCCCATATTGTCTACCTGGAGTTTAATCGTATATATCTATAATTGCTTCTTCTCTAACGGTCCCGGACCTAATAGGTTGTGATGATTCTATATTATTATTATTATTACATCTATTTTTATATGTTATAATTCAGACCATTTATAGCCTACGGTATAACTGTGCTGCGTTCGAAACCTTTTTGCAATAGTCCTTGAAATGAGAGAGAATAAAGATAGAAATAAAGGAAATTTTTGAGAGTGGTAGCGTACTCATTCCGGGGAGGAATTAGCCATATTGTAGAAGACGAAACGAAACGAGGGAACAATCCGTTTTTAAGCCATTAAGAGGAAAGAGAGATAAGTCGAACACAAGTCCTTTGAGTGAAACAGTTCTTGTGGAAAACTTGAGAATAAAATGGAGCAAAACATAGAACAGAAAGAAGGCTAACCACGGGAGGACACTCCGGACAGGTCTTGGTGTACAAAATCGGCATATTGCGACAACCGCCTGGTAGAGTGGACATAGCGTAGAAGTCGGATGTTGGATTTCGGATCTCCCAGCAAGGTTCGGAGACAGCGGTTTGTGTTTCAACGAGAGGTGTAAGGTATGGCGTTGGTCCGTGTATCTATGGCAATGAAGGAGGTAATGTTCTGATTTTATATGCAAGTCGATGTAGTAGTGATTACTGCCTCTTATTATACTCGTAGAAAAAGCAACATGAAAAAGTTGCAATTACTGGCTGTGACAAATTCTTGATTTAAGAATCACTCACACTGGATTACAGGAAAAGCGCGTGTCTGATAATGAGCCTGTCATAGATTAAACTGTTCATTCCATTATATAAAGGGTTTCACATACTAAGAAACGTGTACTCAGTCTCCCAAGTCTCAGAGTCAATCAAATTTGCCTGTCACGACATTCAGCAGCGGCGAAGACTGTATAGTCAGAATGGAGATCATAGAAAACTCTTCATAAACCTTCGTGATACTTGGAATGTCTCGCTACAGTGCGCCCAGAGCGTAGTCATTGGTGGTAGAAGGTGAGGAGGGCTCGGGAAAGAGAGAGGGACTCGGGGGGAATAGCCGTGGTAAATTCCGGCAATGCGGTCCGAAGTCGACTGCGCCAATCCTCCCACACTCCCTTGCAACTCTCAGATGTCTGTCTTTCTGTCTCCCAAAGAGCAGTAGACGATCCATCCCTGTCTCTCTTTTCCTAGATACATAAGTATATTCCAATTTGTATCTCAAACCAAGAGTTCATGTGAGCTACATAGCTGACTCACCTCCCTAGCCTTCAAATTGATTTCAGATTCTACACCGACCGTGACTGGCGCATCATGATGAAACGGAAACGTAGAAATGCGCTCTGGAATTTCTGTTGGAGCTTGTATAATCTAGATCATTTCTGTGTTCATCTCTAGCTGATATACGCACATGCCAAGCTACGATGACTGTGGCTTTGCGCGTCGAAACAAAGAAGGAAACCACATCAGTACCACTGGATTAAGTATAGCGGCTAACCATTTTACTTTACAGTTTATAAGTACATGGGTTATTTATTGACTAAATATGGCTCAGTCTTCGTTTACCTTGCCTTATCCTCTTCAATATCGTCAAATTCCTAGGTGATTAACGCGTCATTACATTCCATTTCTGTCATGATTGACATTGATTTCTTCCATCGAAGACATCCAGAAAAATCCGCAATGACAATACGTTATAGATGGCGGCATTTTACATTGTGGGCTAGAGGTTTCACCTGGCCCTTTTTGTCTTTGTTGAAAGATTTTAAAAAGCCCTGTTTTAGGACGGTAATAGACTCATCACACTGGCAGGAATATCCCTCGGTATCTCCTACCTCTGCTCCTCCTAGTGGGGTCCAAGTCATAGTAAGGGAGATTCTTCAGAGAAAGTCGCTCCTTTTTCTCTAATATGCAAAGTCTCCATCGACAACGTACGCATGCCCTCCTTCTCGCGCTTGGGACCGTTGCAAAGCTCTCAACTTTCAAGGCTACAGACAGTGTATAAATTACTTTTTATGCACCTACGCTATCCTGAAACCTACATTGCCTTCTCCAGGCTATTATACGAGAACCCGGGCATCTCCGAGAGAATGCTGCCCGGGGCTTTTCTATTGCGGTGAGTGTGGAGTATTATGCGACGCATCATTTCGACTAATCAACCATCAGGATCTGAATCTTACGATTCCTCAGGGAAATTCTTTCTCCTTCCATCCTGCTCTTCGAATATTCTGAAAGATGAACCCCCACGGGGGTGAGTGTTGAAGCGGTGCCAGTACCTGCCAGCCACTCAACTTGAGGGTAATATCGGACATCGAGAAACCAAGGGCATCCTGCGAAGGAGTTTGAAACAAGAATTCCCTATGAACTCATGAATCCATGTTTCACCAGCATTGCACAGTGCTGCCAATGAGTGTGCGATGCAGTGGAACGAAGGTCCTTCTCGTTTAACCAATACCTGATGGACCGCCCGTCCTCCATGCCGCTCTTTCCAGAACTCGAGTAATTGGTTCAAAATCTAGATGTCGAATTATCTCCTCGTCTCCTATCACTTCGGAGGTCAACGGAAGCGTTCCTGGGATGAGTTGCGATAATAATGGAATAATGGAATTTGCATCTCGCAACGATCTTCAGCCCACAGAACATAGTAAACGACTACCTTGCAGAGCCTTACATTGATCAAGGTCCCATGACAATACATAATGAATTTAAGTTATTTTCCACATCCTCTGTCTATTTGTAACATAGGAAGCCGGATTTACGACCCTAGGCAACATGGTCCGTCTGATCATGAATGGTTAGAAGATAAGTAACCGGCGCCTCGGAGATATCTACTTGAGGGTATATAGGGATATACTGATTTATTTGTTCTAAATTACGGGGTAGACATGTCTGGAGACGGCCGATGGAACATGGTAGGCCAGGGATACAAGAGCTAAAGAATAATCTCCGTGGCGTCTTGTAAGTTGTTGGCGTAATACGAAATATCTTGTGACGCGAAGATAATTCTTTCCCTTTAGAAAAGGATTCCAAAGAAGATATCAATGGGAAATCCAGACTGTAACAAAAGCTCCTTGATTATGCCAGGGCTCTTTCATCTGCCAGTCCCCACAGGCTGACAAGAACCCCCCCGACATGATCTTATCCAAGACACAAACTGACAGTATATAACAGGCTCCACGTCGAAACTCGTCTCATTCCCCTGTCATAGGGGTCGTACCCCTTGGCAAAGATTCCATCTTCAAAAGGTGTCGTACCTCATGGTACATAGATCACTTTTGACCCCTTACTTCGAAGATATAAGCTTGTTCATTGAATTATTCTATCCTATACGTAATGAACCCTTGAAGCACCTCATGAGTTTGTCTAAGGGGACGGTGCTGGCAACTCCTGGGAAGAGGGGTGGACAAGTTCGGCATTCCTACCAGTGTTCTGGGCATTGCTTTTGAGGTGAAAATCCACAGTAAAGCGTACGTTCTGACGAAAAGGCCATCAAGGATCAAATTCAAGGCTCAAGGCTCGGGCTCACTACCAGAATGTGTAACGTGTATAGGTTCTCGGAGCTATGCACTGCATATAATGGAGGGATGCTGAAGTTATTCTTACCCTTGCGCGCCACCGTTAACACATGACGAAAGTCTGCCACTCAGAGTGTCAAATTGAGACTGAACTTTCCCTTCTCAAAGATGTCATACGAGTTTATATCTTTTTTTACGCGTTGGAAGGGCCGTTTGTAGCTCGGCGCCGTCTTTGCCGCGACTGACATTGTTGAGGCAAAGGGGCAATCCGCATCTCCTTGGGAAAACGAAATTCTCGCGACATCGGTATTCAATACCATTATGGAAACATGTTCATTGCTTTTCCATGCCAAACCTGCACAGCAAAAGCAAGGGAAGTGTAGACGGCATTCATAACCCCTTCCATCCTGAGGATGAGCGAGCCTTTTGCAGTG
>KN837130.1:311136-336416 GCA_000827215.1 Sphaerobolus stellatus SS14 | reverse complement strand
CAACGATCTTCAGCCCACAGAACATAGTAAACGACTACCTTGCAGAGCCTTACATTGATCAAGGTCCCATGACAATACATAATGAATTTAAGTTATTCTCTGCGTCCTCTGTCTATTTGTAACATAGGGAGCCGGATTTACGACCCTAGGCGACATGGTCCGTCTGATCATGAATGGTTAGAAGATAAGTAACCGGCGCCTCGGAGATATCTACTTGGGGATATATAGGGATATACTGATTTATTTGTTCTAAATGACGGGGTAGACATGTCTGGAGACGGCCGATGGAACATGGTAGGCCAGGGATACAAGAGCTAAAGAATTATCTCCGTGGCGTCTTGTAAGTTGTTGGCGTAGTAATACGAAATATCTTGTGACGCGAAGATAATTCTTTCCCTTTAGAAAAGGATTCCAAAGAAGATATCAATGGGAAACCCAGACTGTAACAAAAGCTCCTTGATTATGCCAGGGCTCTTTCATCTGCCAGTCCCCCCAGGCTGACAAGAACCCCCGGACATGATCTTATCCAAGACACAAACTGACAGTATATAATAGGCTCCACGTCGAAACTCGTCTCATTCCCCTGTCATAGGAGACGTACCCCTTGGCAGGGATTCCATCTTCAAAAGGTGTCTCACCTCATGGTACATAGATCACTTTTGACCCCTTACTTCGAAGATATAAGCTTGTTCATTGAATTATTCTATCCTATACGTAATGAACCCTTGAAAGCACCTCATGAGTTTGTCTAAGGGGATGGTGCTGGCAACTCCTGGGAAGAGGGGTGGACAAGTTCGGCATTCCTACCAGTGTTCTGGGCATTGCTTTTGAGGTGAAATCCACAGTAAAGCGTACGTTCTGACGAAAAGGCCATCAAGGATCAAATTCAAGGCTCGAGGCTCGGGCTCACTACCAGAATGTGTAACGTGTATAGGTTCTCGGAGCTATGCACTGCATATAATGGAGGGATGTTGAAGTTATTCTTACCCTTGCGCGCCACCGTTAACACATGACGAAAGTCTGCCACTCAGAGTGTCAAATTGAGACTGAACTTTCCCTTCTCAAAGATGTCATACGAGTTTATATCTTTTTTTACGCGTTGGAAGGGCCGTTTGTAGCTCGGCGCCGTCTTTGCCGCGACTGACATTGTTGAGGCAAAGGGGCAATCCGCATCTCCTTGGGAAAACGAAATTCTCGCGACATCGGTATTCAATACCATTATGGAAACATGTTCATTGCTTTTCCATGCCAAACCTGCACAGCAAAAGCAAGGGAAGTGTAGACGGCATTCATAACCCCTTCCATCCTGAGGATGAGCGAGCCTTTTGCAGTGGCCATCAGGGAGTCATCAAAGGTGATCAACAAAATCAATTTAAGGACTAACGAAGAGCACTGCATTCCATAGTATGTAACCCTAGTTACTACGGCGGATCACCGCCCATACGTCCAATAGACGCTGTCGGGTGATTCGTTGTAGTCCCTTGTAGTCCCCTTGTGGATTGGGCGATACGTCATTTGCCTCGTGTGCAAGCAATGTGCAAGTCACATTCCCATCTCAGCACGCGATAGAGAAAATCCAAGGCTACCATGTGAACGTGAAGACTTTGCGGTAAAACAGTGCATATATGGCACTTGTGAAATCCCCAAGAACAGACTCCACCACTGACTTTTTTGACTTATTGATTCAGAATGGAGATAGCAGCTCGGCCTGCTCTGGATCGGTGCTAGATGGTACTAGACCCCTGAGTATGCTTAGCAGACCTCGATTAACGGCGAATCAGCTTCGATTTCGAGCCACGTAAAGTCCCGATAATATCTTGCCCCTAACTTCTTGGGCCGTTGATGGTGATTACTTCTTATCTGAAGCCTTAGTAATTCCTACAATGCTCTACAATTCTGAAGTATTGCTTCAAACCTAATATTCGGTGTTACGATTCTTTGAATCTCCTTGTTGCCTTGTTGTTGCCAGAAATCCGTCTGACGCCCTGCAGGGGTACTTCGTAGTCCGCTCCGTCTACGAAGATAATTTGATGGTGGGCTATTTTCACACCGGTGGTTTGCATGGTTGTCTGATATTAAGCGATATGTGATTTTTTTTTTTTTGGAGAATTCCCAACTGTAAAGAGACCCAACATTAAAATTTCTGAATCGCTTAATGTTCGTCAGGCAACCTGGTGTGATTTGGAAGCGAGACATCTGGACTGCAACTATATGCACTGTTAGGAATCCGGAAGCACCGCAAGTGTCTGATGAGCGGCAGCCACATCAGCCGGGAATCTGTTCGGACATGGCCAGGGTTTCCTACAAAAGTCCCCGCACGCGGCTTCCTGTCGACTAAACTTCATTATCCCCGTACGGAGCATTCTGTTATATATCTGGCAGCGCCAGACTAGTTGATTCCCCGCTTCCTTCTCTTTTCTCTCTCCTCTTCGTTTTCTTCTCTTTTCCTAGCTTCATCCCTTATTCCACTGTTTAGACCACCATGGTCGCTGAAGATCCCCTCTTCTCAGGCTCTTGGACCCTTTACAAGTTCAGGGCGACGGTCATCAATGGTAAATACAGTTGTCGACATGTGTAGAAAGGAAGCTCATGGTATTGAATAGACATTTGGCCCGAAACGACGTTGTTCACCCTAATTGCTGCCAGTAAGTTCCCAGTTCTTCACATACAGAGAATTATGGTACTCAACGTCTAACTTAGTGGTGACGACTGTCACTATGTTAACGAAGCACGATCTTGGCGTCGGCAGTACCCTATTGACTGTTCTCGGTACCGTGTTGGGTTTGGTTGTAAGTCTTAAAACCCTCCGACAGAAGCATTTGAAGACTAAAGAGCTCAAAAATTTGATCTCAACAGATATCTTTCCGTACTTCGTCTGCATATGAAAGGTATCAGGAGGGAAGAAAGCTGTGGTCAAACATTTCTATTGCTTCAAGGAACATCGGACAACTGGTAATTTTCTCGATTTATCGCGCTAATGCCGCTTAAGCTTATATGCTTTTAGATCTGGGTTCACGTTCCGGTTGAACGCGTCAAGGCAACCGATCCCATTGCCAACGATGCCGACAAAGTAAGGGCCGAAAGGATTAAGGCGGTCATTGAGAAACGTAGCATGGTTAACTTGGTATGGAGATTATCATCAATATTGCTTAATAGTTTTCTGAGGAATCCGACTCTATTATAGGTCCAAGCATTCGCTGTTTCGGTCAAGGTATGTATTCAAATCGGCTTAATTAAGGTCACAATTGCTTATTTCCACACTAGCATTTTCTCCGCTCTGAGCCGGGAATCTACTATGAAGATCTCTACCCTCTTGTCTCCTTCCTTCCCCGTCACTCTACAACTTCCGATCCCACGCAACATGACGTGTTGCCAATGTGGCTTGAGCACGAGAAGCTCTCGCAAAGTGCTCGCTCGTCTACGACAAGCCTCCCCAGCACCGGTACCTCTCCTAGGAAGCACGTAGTCCGCAAGGATAGCAGCTTTAGCAACTATGAAAAAGCTCTTCCACAAGTCGTTTCAGAGGTTCCCCTCCAACCTTCGCGCCTCCCTCCCGCAACGAAATTCTACGATTATTTCCCCTTTTTGCGCATCTTGAAGCCTATATGGGCCATCCCTAGGTTCTTTTACCGTCGTTTAACGGGACGAAAGAAGATGGTCGATGAGGAAGCTGGCATCCGCGGCTGGACTGGAAAGATTAAGGCCCCGCCTCCGATTGACTCTAACGTACCTTTGGAGATTACCTTGTTCTTGCACTCATATGTCGCCTTCGTCTTGAGGTCCGGGTTGGCGCAGCCTGCGGTTGCAACTGCCTTGATGAACAATCTGGGCTCATTCCAAGATACTGTGACCAACTTGGAGAGGGTTAGAAACACACCTATTCCGTTCGCTTACCAGGTAAGTCTTTCTTCTAACGACGGTGAGGTTGGATTAACGCTGATGCGGGCTCTCATAGGCACATTTGCGTATGTCGTTGTGGATCTACTTGGCTGTCTTGCCCTTCCAGGTCGTCACTACGATGAAATGGATGACTATCCCGTATGTTACCGCATATATACCTCCTGTATTTTTAACTGACTATCCATGTAGCGGTACTTGCTTCGCAGCTTTTATGCTTCTCGGTTTCCTTGAAATCGGTCAAGAAATGTAAGTTACCTTTCGACATCCATAACACGACCGTATGCTCATCTTCCTGTGCAACCTCTAGTGAGAACCCCTTCAACTATGACGAGAACGATCTCGACATGGACTCTTTCTGTGCTTCCATCACTCGCGAATTGCACGAGATCACTGCTGTACGTCTTCTATCTCACTTCCGTTTCTTTCTGCATTCCTCACACCCTGCTACAGCACCCTGCGCCCGATCCATCATCCTATGTCTTCACTCATGCCAATCAGCCCTTTGCACCTGCCGATTGTCGCCATGCCGAAGAGATCATCACCGATGTCGCACACGAGTATCATGCTCCTCAGAGAGGCATGGACTCAATCAAGAGGACTCTGCTTAGGAGCTGGAAGCAAGTCGAGGAGGTCACCAAGGATTGCTAGACGAACAAACTCTCGGATTCTATCACGGAAGGCACAAGTACATATGGACATCTTCGAGCTTTGGTTTGGGATTTGAGCTGCATATTATTCTTTCATTGCATTGCATCCATCTCGAATGGATGCACTCATAGATGCATTAGCTATTTATTTGTTGGGGTTGGGTTGGAGCTCCCGGGTGAGCGTCCTCCTGCCCGTCGTCGTGCCTTGCACAGGTGATGTACGCCTGTCTCGTAGCTTAAAAAAGAATCACTCATTCTATTGCATTAATTTTCTTCTATTGCATCACTATCGTCGCATTTGTTTCATAGTTAAGTTACTTTCATTGGTGTCAATATATTGCATACAAAATGTTGTCGCGTTATTTCTCTCATGGAGCCTGAGCGCGCGCGCCATTGTCGGGACAGTACTTCTGAAAACATTCTGAGTACAAACTATCAGAACAAGTCAGAACATCAATAGTACATCGCCGCATCTCTCCCACACATCGACGGCTAATGATTGAAACAAATATTATCAAAGCAAACAAGATCAGACGACTCCAGCCCAACATATCTTATCAGGTATACCCTATCTGGATAGAATGTAGCTCCATCTCCAGCGCATCATACAGCTCGCCAACCTATCCTTCTGATTTGAGACACAAGAACGCCAGTCCTCGCCTCGCCTTCCCTGTCTCCTCCTCGATCGCTCTACCATCAGCAGCAGTCCACCATTCCTCCTTGGGAATATTGTCCGGTTTCTTCCCTGCCCGGAGCTCATTTTCGAACTTCGTCTTGCGCTGCGCCAGGCTCGCCATGCTACGAGGGTCGGAATGTCCACTGAATATGATCAATGCCGTGCGTGGAGGGAGGGCAGCAAAGAGTTTCGCGAGTCTGCCGTTCAGGGCTGAGCAGGCAACGGGTAGGGGTACGGGTGGTGAATCGTTCTTGGGTGTTGTCCCTGCAATTAAACCTGATTGATTAGCGGAATAGTGCGAATAGGTAAACAGATTCCCATACATTCGAGAGCATTCGAGAGCTCCAAGAAACGGCCAAAGATGAACTGGCATTGTGGGATCGCTTCAAGCATGCCGTTTACGACATCTTCATCCGACTTACACGCGATTGCTATCGTGGCCTTCGCACCGTGCCATGTTGAGGGATTGCCGTAGTCTACAACAGCGGTCGGTATCCCGTTCGCAAAACGCGATGTAGATCGAGACAGGCGTTCGAGAAGGGATTCTTGGTCTGTCTTGAACTCGCCATACCCAGGACCTAGATCGAAAGGTTGTTAGATACTTGTGTATCTGTACGAAACACGACGTGCCGTTGGCCATTTTCTTCTTCAAGAGCTCAATACATGCACGAGCATCCTCTTCCGGGTCATGTCCGCCTTCTCCACGTGCCTGAATATCTCTGCTACACCACTTCTTCGTGAGCCAGGCCAAACCGGGTTTGAGCGGGCGTCCGCGAGGATGGTGGTATAAGATGGCAGTGTCGATGCAACGTGGATGAGCTAGCTTCAGTGATTTAAGATCTTGCTCCAACGAGTGTCCTAATAGGATTGTTCGAGAATTGATCATTGTGAGCAATTTAGCCTGAACAACAGGGAGGGTCGTCGTGATATCCGCGAGATGCTCCGCTGTTATACCTGAAAACCTAACTCCAATGAGTATTATTTCGATTCATGAAACGAGTGCATACCGAGTAAGATAGTCAGTGACTGGCTTGATGGGCTTGACATGTTCGTCCATAACCACCTTCTCCGTCTCAACGTCTATTACGCAGACTCTTGTCAGCTCTTTTCCATCTTCGGTCAAACACTGTCCACGACAGGTGATAAATAAGTTTCAGTAATATGCAAGATAGATGTGACCCACCATTTCGCAGTCCAAAGAGTAAACCTTCGGTTGCGAATCATCCTCCGTACCATCGACATATGGACTTTCTACCCATCTTTCGGGTAGCTGACTCAGGTCGCCCATGTAAGTCGGTACTGGATACTCGTTATTCGCCATGTCTTCCACCCCTAGAAGAAACTTCCGAGGGTCCTTCTCTCCTTTAAACTTCCGCTCCTCCTCCATCCGCAAAAGATTGCGTCGCTTCTTCTCCTCTCCACTAACAGGTCCCATAAAGAAAGAGCCCAATACAGAGTGCAGTTTGGTCGCTTCTCCAGGCGCATTGGTCGGAAGAGCGTGAAGGAAGGTTTTCGATATAAACGGGATACTAGAAGGCGAAGTTGGTTTCCATGCGGGGACGGAGAGTGGAACGTTCGGGTTCGATGTAGGATTAGTGGGGATCTCAGGTAAATTCAGAATAGAGCTGGTTAAGCCTGGTATTTGTGCCACGACGACTCTTTGGATAGCGTTCCGGTTCTGTAAAGCGTTCAGAGACGGTCTCCTCAAACGTGAACGAAGCCTCACCTCAACCTTCAACCACGGTTGTGCTGGCCCATCTCCTATCAAATGGATAACCAATTCACGAATATCCTAATAAAGATAAGAGGAGTGCAGCTAGCAGAGAGTCGAGTACTGTACCGCAATGCCGACCGCATCTCTTCTCGAGGTGATCCCCTTGCTTGACAGGAAGAAGCGCGGTGGGTTATTCTGCATTAAAAACTTAGCGTTACTAATAGCTAGTATTAAGGGAACTTACGGATAGCTTTGCATCTGCCTTCACTACTTTCTTCTGTTTGCGCTTCTCAACCTTCGTCCAGCTCCCTTCCTTTTGCTTCTCTGCACTGGGTGACGACAACGCACTAAAATAGGTCGTCCCTGAGAGTTCCAATCGTGGTCTCTTGGATTGTTTCTCTGTCTGTGGTGACCCAGAACTTGTGCTCGCTCGCTTCATGCTTGCGGAAAGATTTCGAAGATGGTGGGTACGTGTGGGCGCGTCTCCCTTGACCTCCTGGCGTTTTTGATTACTGACAGGCATGGATGATCTTAAAAAAAGAACAAAACAAATAGCATATAATAACTGATTTATAGAATGATAATCAGAATATACCTTTTAGTTATTCTTTTCTCTGTCTCAAAGATTACTTTGTCACGTCAAGTCCATAAATGATATATGTTTCAACATTCATAACAAATATGTAGCATACAACACATAAAATTTATAAATACCCAAGGAAGAAATCACCCCAATATTTCAGATCAAGATCTCTACTCTTCTTGCAGACTTTAAACCCACTACATCATCTCCATATACTTAAGACTTAGAAACATTAGGGACGATTCGCAATTAGATTATCTATAGATTCTCCACATATAATTGGTGGTGGGGCCTTAGCCGAGCTTAGCCGACTAGATAATCTCGTTGCGAATCGTCCCTATTCTTGAAAGTTCTTCCAGAACGCGTGACTTTTGCTTCGGAACATTGAGATCAATTCCCTTGTATATCAAGAATCCGCCGAGGTACTGCAGGTTTTTGCGATAGCGGTCGAACTGTATCGATCACAGCATTTTCCGCCTTAAATTCGTATGTTCTGGTCAGATATTTTTTTGCTATCAAACTGGATGACACATGACCTATCTTCTCTTTTGGTGCCTGTAAGACTTTGCTTTCGCTTTCTGGGAAAGACTTAAGAACCCTTTCCGATTTAATTATAATTCAACGATTACACTCACCCTTTTCTTTGTTGTAGCATAAGCACTAAATTCGTCATAGCATTCAGACACGGGACGATATATAAGACGTTCGACATTGGGTATTAATCGTGCGAATCGAAAATGTCTTCAACGCCATCTATGATACAAGTGCGAGGGGACGGCATAGTCTCTAAGAAGTCGAGGTCTGAGTCTTTTCTGATTTCCCGAAGAAAATATTCCATCTGCTGTGCGATCTCTTTTGGAATAGATGGATAAAGCTCTCTTAGGCTCTCTTTCATTTCTTGATCGAGCTCCCGTGCCAGTGGCATGTACTAATATGCATCTCTGATTCTCTTCAATTTCAAATGGCAAGTGAAACTTAGAGACCGCAACTGCAAGAGGCTGCCATCGGCCCACTTTGGAGGTCCTACTACACCCAAAGAAAGAGCTTTAATTTTTGGATGCCTCTTGAAAAACTTGGGTGACTTCGTGTCATCCCACTTTATGTAGTAAGATGCCCTTGATGTTATGGTCAAGCGGCGCAGCTGGGACCAGTGTGCTAATTCCAGGAATTCCCGTAGTTTAGTTGGATCCCAGTCTTTTCTCCCGTAATTACCATCTTAATCACTGCTCTCGCTATCTACCGGTGTTCCCAAAGATCTTCTCGTCCTAGTTGACATTGGATATACCGAAGTTGAAGGTGGTTTGGATCGATGATGTTATAGAGAAGCTTGCAGATGGGCGCTAGACAGTGTAGACCATGAGGTACATCCAGATATTCCACTGTAATCTCAAGGAGTTCGTTCGAAAGTGATACAAAGTATTCGACCGTGACCACGGTGGTTGGTTCGGACGAGAGTCGTGCCCTAAGCGCGCAGCGTGACAGCACTGAGCATGAGCGTGATCGGATTTGTTGCGGTCATGAGATTCAGAAGTCTTTTTCGCTCCTACTCGTGCGAGGAAGATATCGAAGAGCTTGTTTTCCCTGATTAGAGTGATCAACTGATACTTATTTTTTGGATCTCCCGTCTAATCCTTCGTATAGGATAATCAGCGTAACGTATCTTCCAGGCTTCCAGCTCGAATATAACTAAATTGAATCTATGACTAATTTTCGACTGTCAAAGGACAAATAATCGAAAGACCTGGACTTATGAGCTCGATTAAGACGTGGGTGGATGAGAAGGATAAGAATCTGATCCGGGCATGGTCCGGCAAACTGTCATACGTATCTTTACTCCCTGCAACTTTTCGCTTTCATTGAAAGGAAAATTATGGACACAGGTAGATGCGATTGGACCAGAAATTGCGAGAAATAATATTTATAGCACTAGAGCCGATGCGGGTCGGGCAATATTTGTAGTAGTCTACCATTAGAATATGTTGTTCCCACCATTTGCGCTCGCACACGGCTACGTATACGAACTTTAGTCATAATAGGTGAGGCAGAATAGAGCAAAATACCGAGATAATAGGGAAGAACAAAAGATGGGCACAAAATATTCCTCCTGACCCTGCTTGACCCTGTGCTTAGTAGATTAAAATCAATAGCCGTAATGTTTGAGTTCAGCTAAGTATGTTCGATAAAATGGTCAGTCCTGAGTGTACTTACGTAGTACCCCCGGATAGCCTCTCCAAACTGTTCCCAGCTTGCCATTTCCTTCACCTCCATCGCTGTTAGTGAGAAAAAGTAATAAGGTCGGATAGTCAACTACTTAATATTATCGAGAAAGTTGACATAGTAATTCTATCCAGCTCTAATGCCACTCCTACGACTGGATGGCCTTGAAGTAGAATTCTACTACCAAGATAGTGGTGTGCCGATTTTGGATGATAAACCATATACGACACTGGTCATTCTCCATGGATATTCTTTCAATAGCCGTAAGTCTTAGATTTATTGCGCTCAAAACTTATATAGGATTTATATTTTCACTTAGATATGTTCCACAGATTAATGCCTATCGCCAAAGCCAGCCATATACGCCTTATTCTGGTAAATCGCAGAGGTTATCCTGGTTCCACCCCGTTTAAACCTGAAGAAACTGCCGGTTTTGATGCACCTTTAAACAAGGACGAGAATTCCGCTCAGTCGCCTCCTTCCAGCCTTGTGAGGATACAACATTACACTTCATTCCTGCAGCAACGAGGGGTCGAAATGGCACGTTTCTTAGTAAAATTCATTGATATCGAGAAGATACCAGTCAAAGCAGAAGGCAGGGCAATTGGAGGGATATCCTTAATGGGATGGTCTCTTGGAAACGTAATTTCTCTATCCATGCTCGCATACGCTAATACCTATGATCCGGTATTGATAAAGAAACTGGAACCCTATCTCAAAAAGATTATAATTTATGGTAAGTCATTTATCTTTCTGCCCATCAGACATGCTTAGTTGCGGTAATAGATCCACCGCATCATGCTTTAGGGTTTCCTACACCAGCTGGAGCGTATACTCCGATGTTTGATGAAGCGATCCCACGGGACCAGAGACAAAGAAAATTCTCGGAATGGGTCTCTGCCTATTATCTCCACCCCGAATCTATCCAAGATCCTAAGATACCGTTCAACAATATAATCAATATTTTGGAACAGAAAACTCCGATACCTTCCAAACCTACCCCCTTAATGAGCCTCTCACCGGCTGACCGCGCCAAAGGAGTAACGAAGGTTACTCCTGAAACCGCAGATCCTTTCCTCGTATTGGATCAAGCACGGTCAGTACATAAAGAGATGCGAATCCGTGCTCTTTTCGGCAACTATAATGAAGGAAATGCACCACTCATTCTTCCGAATGTTGGCATTAGCTATGTCTGGTGCACTGAGAGCATATGGTCAGCCGTGTATGCTATGAAAGGGGTTCAAGAGGAGACAGTAAATCCTCCAGAATATCACTATTTAGCACGCACCGTGAAATTCTTTCCCATTGAAGGAGGAAATCATTGGGTAAGCAGTAGTTAGAGTCTTGATTGACTCTTTTGTTAACGAATTCAATATAGCCGCATTGGGATAATCCTCTTAGGGTTATGGGAGTTTTTGCACAATCACTTGAATGATGTAATGATCTCGAGCAAGGGAATGCGTATTTTCCTACGGTTCGGAGCATTTTGGATTGTCCTACTATACAGTTTGTATATATTGCTTCATGACCATGGTCATTATATCATGTATTCCTTGAATTTCGGAAATATAGTCTTTTTTTTCCTGTGATTACCATCTTCATCACTGCTCTCGCTATCTTCAGGTGTTCCATATATTGAATTTGACCGACATTCCCAGTCATATCCTAATTTATCCAGAAAGAGATCATGAAGAGGTAAATCGGGAAGCATGGCGAGATCGTCATAGGAGTTTGGATAACATATTCGACAGCCGCAGGGGTTCGCCAACGACAGTGCTGTGAGTGCATTCAAATGTTTGGACCTTAACAACTGCCTTAAATTCATAGAATAGCAAAAACAAGCAGGACTTACCCGCAAGGGCCAAGGAATGTCCATTGAGAAATACCGTGTTATTTTTTTCGTGTTGATGGCCGAGTTCTAGCTCGCGAAGGCAAGCAGATGTATCTGCAAGAGCACAGAATATTCCTCTCATATCCTCTAAAGTACACTCAGCCTCATTGGCCCACGGCCATGGACTCATATTCCCATAAGCACAAATCTCCGTAGAAGCAAACCCGTTGAGGAGATGTCATAAGCATAACGGGTTGACCTTCAAATATGTGTTCCCTATGACTCGTCGTGTCTGTTTTGAAGCTCTCCTCATCCTCTTCAAACTCGTCTATTCCATTATCGCTTGCTTTACATCCAAGCTTCCAGAAACGGTGACAGGCGGATCAACCTCGATTACCGTCACGTCTGAATCCTCAAGTTTATCTTGGCCCTGTTCTGAAAATTTTTGTCCAGGTATTTGTTACCAAGAGTGATGGCGGAAAGAGCTGGAAAAATATCGTCATTGTCCAGCAAAATGCGGAGAAGACCACATTCTCATCAGGTTCCGGCGCCGAGGTGTCCTCCGCATAAGAACAGTATAGGTCGAGGACGCGGACGCGGACATTACGGACCTATATAGGATGTCTGATAAATCTCTCCCAAACACCAGGATGATATGGATGACAACGGGTATGACGATATTCAATGTAATTTGGGACAATGAGGTGTACAAGATTTTGCAATATAGGGCGAGATTGAGTAGATCTTTGGATTTATCCACAAAGGATATGATATATTCGAGTGTTTCGTTGGACAAATAGCGTGGATTGGGAGGCATGGTTGTAAGAAAAAGGCAGGACTCAGAAGTATGCAAGTAGTCACTTCCAAGACACCAGTGACACGTAAGTATGACACGTGATCCAAATGCAGAAATAAGCCTTGCACTGGTTCAGATGATACCAATAATTCACAACTAATCCCTTCCTTTCTCCAACGTCAAAGAATGACGCATAAGAATTATACATGAGCTGCTTTACATAATTCATAAAAAGGAAAATTATCCAAGTATATCACGGATTAAAATTTAAACGCGCTAAGAGAATTCCAACAATTCATGTTCCGATTGAAAAGAATAAGGGGGAAAATATCCTATTATAGATGTAATTGAAGGTTCTCCCAGTCAAGATGAGAAGTCAAAAAAATAATTTCCCCATAAAACTGGGTCAAACTCCTCTGGGTGAAACGCCTTATGAACGCTTGCCCCATCACGGTATCCCAAATATTCGCCATTTTGATTACGTTGCAAAATAATCCATTTATTCATCCGACGATGCATTATTTGCACATGTTCCAAAGTGGGGATAGCAGCAGCCAGTGATTTGAGGAGTCTGTCATGTCGAGGTGTTGCTATTTCTAAGGCTTTCAGGGTGAGGAATCCGCTGAGGTGTGTAAGCTTTTTTAATCGAGAAAGATGTGAGATATGTGATAAAGCACAATTTTCGGCCTGAACATGGAAAACAACGGGTGGATTAGCTCTATATTTTGATTTTGATTGGTTCGTACCTCTCTTTTCATAGCTAATGTGATTTCATGCCCGTGCTCCTCGGGCCAAATATAATGAAGCCTTTCCAATTCCGATACTTTCGTTACAAACGTGGCTATATCGCCTAATCCGATAACCTTGCAACTCTTGAGAGATGGCATGTAGTCGAGGATCGAAAGCGTCATATTCGAGATAGGCGAAGAGAAATGATGTAGCTGATTTGCTATAGATGGAGGAACCCGATACTCCATATTGACTTTCCACGAACCGAAATGCAATGATCGCAGACAAGGAAGCATGCCCTCCTCAAGCGTGGGCGGGGGCAAATCTGGTGGTAGCCACAGTGCCTCGATTCGGGAATGTCGCTGCAGGAAATTCGACATTATATCTGAGGAAGGGTTGGATATTAAAGATGCCGATTTAAGAGTGAATCTTTTAAGGGAAGGCCAGTGAGCCGACTCGAAAAGGTTCTGTATACGAGAGTTTGCTGCGATTCCGTACCAGACCCATCCAAAGTCAAGGTATAGGTCCGTTAGTGGGAGATTCTTCGTCATGATAAGCGCATCGTAAAATGGATGCGGATAGCAGGCATGACAATGGCAAATCTTCGTTATAGACAAAGATCTAACTGCCAGTAGGGTTTGCATCTAAATAGCGAATGAGGCTGTGAGTAAAATGACATATAAATAAAGCTTAATAATTCATACCGGACAAGGAATCTTAGTGCGTACAGTTTCACTGATTGGCCTTGCATGTCGAGGATATAGACTCAACTCTTGAATTCCTTTACGCCCAAGAGTAGCAAATATAGCTTCCATGGCAGCATCCTCCAGATACACACCGTTCCATGTAAATCTAACCAAATTATCCATTCTTTCGAGCGCTTTGATTAATGATAAGGATGATTCTGGAGGCTGTATACGTTCGAGCTGTGGTACAGCGTTCCTGGGTTTGAATTCGAGGAAGGCTTTCGGCACGATGTCACCATCGCGGTAACCCCAGAGCGAATATCGGATTTCTAATACACGAACATTACGTGCCAATAATGGCCTTTGCATCAAAAGTGACCAAAGATCTTCTCGTCCTGGTTGACATTGGATGTACCGAAGTTGAAGGTGGTTTGGATCGATGATGTTATGGAGAAGCCTGCAGGTGAGTGCTAGACAGTGCAGATCATGAGGTACATCCAGATATTCCACTATACTCTCAAGGAGTTCGTTCGAAAGTGATACAAGGGATTTGATCGTGATCATAGTAGTGGTTAGTGGCGAGAGTCGTGCCCTAAGCGCGCAGCACAGCACTGAGCTAGGTCCGACACAGACCCTAGCTCCGCTCGACTGCTCGCGAAGTCCTTGGCATGGGACTACACAGAGTCCGTCCGGGTAGAATCTACGTAGCGGGCGTTTAAGGCCTATTTCCAACGACTGCCCTCGTCAAAGAGGCATCGCGATTTGGTCGTTCTCCACCGAATGAGCACCATGATCGGTTTCGTCCTCTTTCAACATGAACCAGCTCGAATGGAAGCTGAGTCATGTGCAAGCTCTGAGTAAATTTTCTCCAAGTCGCGTCTGCCTCTATCTGCCTCCTCCGAGTCCACCCACAACACCGTCTACTCAAGAACATCGTTTCCTGACAGTAAGCATTGTGAATTGTGCTGTATGATGTTAAGTCTCATTAATGCATCCGTATCTTACAGATTTCATGTGCATTTCCAGCGGGTATCATGCAAGATTTGAGGCTCGCAAAACCGTTATGCTGTTCAACAGGACATCGATACGTCAAAACACGAAGGGTCACCTCCATAGGAGTTGGTAATTTGGTATACCTGGGGATTTAATCTCCGCGGAACGTCATGTGCCAGACTGTATTACTGGTGCGACCGAATTGACAGTTGGGTTGCGTCTCGACGCTGCATCTCGATAGTGCTTCTGAGGCAGCTTTGCATATTATTCCGACTTGCAGATTATGTACATATGCATTCGTATACCGAGAATATATATGTTGGTTTAAAGAATCATCTGTAAAGCACAATCTGCGATATTCAAAGAAGGAATATGGAATGGCAATATACGGTAATAATTACTATATTAGGTACGTGATTGAGATCTGGTAGAGCTTTCTGTTGAGAAATACCGAAGAGCGTCGATCTCACTTGGCAGACCCCGTTCGGTAGAAAATAACTGATTCACGGTGAACCCTTGACCAAGTCCTTATCCGGTAGATTCCACCCGAACGACCTCTGGCCGTGTAAGCACTGAGCATGAGCGTGTGATCGGATTTGTTCTGGCCATGAGAAGTTTTTTTCGTCACAGTATATTCGATTAGAAAATGGGTCTTTTGCTCCGCTCTGGTGTGAAACATCTACCAAAACATCCAGCTCAGACAAACTGCCTTGCTTTATTCTGGACATGTCTAATGTTTACTGCTCTGTTCCTTTGGCTTATATACCTTTTGAGCCAACGGGACTAACACTGTGGATGACTGTACTACTTGAAAATAAATTAAGAATTCAGTTATGAATCATGAATGCAATTAATCAAACACTTAAGGGCAACATCCAGAGCCATGTGAGCACCGGCTGACCGGGACAAATGATGAACTATGGGAGCCATAAGTTGTGCTGTTGGGGTCATGACTGTGATTTTTTAAATAATTATTCAAGAATCCTGTCTAGGAGTCATAAATTCAAGAATCACCACATACTCTAGCTGAAATTATTAATAATCCCCCAGCGTAGGATGGGCTCACTTACCCAGCGACCAGTTAATAATTAATAACTGGCGCCTCGCCGATTAACTAAAGGATAAGATTAATCCTACCAGGTGGGGTTGCAGTCTCATTATTAATTGGTTAATAGTAATAGCCAGCAACCAAAAAACTGCACAGGCACAGGTTTGAACCCGCAGCCCCGACAGCGAAATGAGACAGGCCAGGCCATTGCACCATGGTGACTATAAAAATATTGTAAAAAATGTTTTACATATACAGCAGGCGCGCCAAACAACCTATAAAAAAAAGAAGGAAAAAGCATTAACCCCTGGATATTGCAATTATTAATTATGATAAAATTACTCCTTAAAGTGCACGGGTAAGGATTAATGGATATTATTAATGGAATAATCAAAAGTATTAATACAACCAGTATCAGTCGAAGGTAGACGCCCGTGTCTTTGTCGCGATTTTTTTGATACTCTAGTTGCCATGTCTTTAATAGGGAGTTCCGTTTGAAACATCTCATTAACCTTCTTGTGGGTGAGTGGTAGAGTGTTAAGTATCTGGTGCCAGCTCTCATGAGGCCTTTGGTTCGAAACGCCCTATGAACATTCTTTTTTAAGTATGAGAAATTTAGTTATTTACTAATTATTTTCGAGCCGCTACAGTTATTAATTATTAACTGGTCCATGGGTAAGCGAGTCCACCCTACGATGGAGGATTATTAATAATTTCAACTAGATGACCTCCAATCACATTGGTTTAAGTTCTACTTAGACATTGCAGTTATGTATATTTAAGGTTTAGGTAATGTTCCTAGTCATAACATAATATACACGGCTCATGGGAAAACTGTAGTGTTGGGTATATAAGAAATGACGAAAAGCCTGTCTATTAGAGGTGTGAGATGCAAATTGTGTGACTTCCTAATCAGGCTGAGTTTGTAGAAATTAGAAGCTACGACTAATAATAATGACCTACTGAAAGGTACCGTGAGCAATTGGGGATGGACTGAGCATGGCAACGCACCTGAGTCACGGCCGATAGTAGGATCCAGCTTGCCTTGTCTGGATCATACTAGATGCTTAATATACACCATGGCGATAAACAACGTACTTGGCAAGGTCCGTCAAGTCGATCCTCTGTTCAAAATGATCAGTATCGCGTGCACGATACAGGCAGAAACACATGCACAAATTCCTTCAACGCTTCACCCATTTTTGGCTCCTGGAAAGGCTGTATTCCGTGAAATCCTCCTTGAAAGCCCCTACCAGGCGGAGGACGTGCGTATCCTCTCCGCTAGACTCCTCTTGCAACGCTGGCTTGCCATGTCGGCAGCAACGACGACCGTAGCGCGAGACTTACTGACTGAGAAACGTGCTGCTTTCCCATACATTCAGCGGAAGAAGCATCTTATTATACTTATTTTTTTTCCCTCTACAACACTATAACTATTCACAGGGGTTCTTGCTTCTAATTACTTATATTGCTCATATAAGTACTAAATATCGTTATATGTCTCGATAAACAACGCCTGCACAAATTGAATAATATGAAAAGATTCATTACTTAAATCAAGAACTTCAGAGTATTAAATAGAAAAGAAAATCTTATGTACGTAATGTGGGTTAATGAGTTTGACATGCTCCTTCGACACGCGTAACTCCTAAATGTGGTCTACTTTGTTTCTTCTACCAGGTGCCGTAAGAATTCAGAACGTGGCTGGATTTTGCAACGGAAAGGAAGAACATGGCTTCGTGACACATCCTCCGATCAGTTAACTATAAAGACGAACTCGGTAAAACTCACCTGATCAGTGCATCCGTATATTCACCACTGATTGGTACAGGATCACCATTCTCCACCGCATAGCTGAAATTGAAAACTGCGAGGACACATGCGATTGTTGCCCATATAGTAGAGTCTGCGGCATGACGGCCAATGCAGATCCTGGATAATCACGTTAGCACAGAACTATATTTTTACATATACTTCGACGAACCTTCTTCCAAAACCAAACGTAAGAATCGTATTATCATCGTTTAGTGTGCCTTCCGATGTAAGAAATCTTTCTGGTTTGAAAAGCTCCGGATCGCTATATTTTGTGGGATCGTGTGCCATAGCCCTAATAAGGACATAGAAAGTCAGCAGCATTAAGGGAAACGAACAAACAACTCACCATATGTTACTCATTATTGTAGCTCCTATGAAAAGCATGTTCAGCATAAAAGGGTGTATTATACTTAATGGCGTACCTCTTGGTATCAAATATCCTTCATATATATCGTCCTGAATTGTAGTATGCGCGACTCCCATTGGCATCGCTGGTCTCCACCGCATAACCTCCCGGTAAATGGCTTCAACGTATGGAAGAGACGTACGATCTTCGTATTCTGGCAGCCTCGATGAACTCGTGACTGCATCTATCTCGACTTGGGCACGTTTACACACGTCCGGATGTGTTGCCACTGCCAGAAAAAATGTACCGAGGGCGCACGCAACCTGTGTATTTTGACGTTTATGTCGGTTGTGCTGGAGAAAGGATGAAATATTTGAACGCACCGTATCTGCTCCGGCTGTAAAAAGAGCATCATGGCCGATTCGTCAAACAAAACTGCTTACCGCGCTGACTTTCCGAAAAGGACGTACCAGAATATGACGTAGCTCCTAATCCTTTGATCATTTCTTCAGCTTCGGCAGTGCCTCCGTTTTCTTGGATGAGACTAGAGATAACGGAGGGAATCGCTGTCCCATTTTGCTATTAAAACACATCCGGTAAATTTTATGATCTCCGGAAATCAACTAATAAATACCATATTTCTCTTAACGAATTCAAAAGGAAGGTCCAGCATTGCCCTTGTAAGATTTTGACATTCTTCGGCCCGTCGTTGGAATTGGCTCCCAGGCACCCATGACGGAAGATATTTTAAAAAGGGAACCGAATTGACGAGAGAAGCACCAGGAAACATGGAATTTGTCATTATCGTTATTGCTTTGTCGCCATTGTCAATGAAGGTATCGTCTTTTGGGGCACTTTCATAACCGTATACAGTAGCCATAATAATAGATGCTGCCATGCTGGGTAGGAAGACATAGGTCAGAACTGCGAAGAACGATGAAACGATAAAGCTACTATTTATAATGGCGCTCGAAGTTCTCTGGGTCACGGAGTACGGACTTCAAAAGTTCGTGTATCTTCGACAACTGAACCGGGCGATAGGCAAGGGCTGCATCATGTCTATATTTTTGATGAAGGATTCGTCGATTTGTTCTCCATTCATCATCGTAGTGCATCAATCCAAGGACAAATTTCCACCCTAATCTGTAAAACGTATTAGAGTAATGGCTGAAACAACAATAATTGCTCACATGTCTCGCATTGCAAGCAAAGGTCGATCTGAGTATATATGCGACCGTTTTTCGAAGAGATCCTGGACTGCCTTTCGAGAATTTAGCACAATGACATGCTGACCCAACGCTTGGGTATACACAATATCACCTATAAAAGGAAGAAGCATCAATGGGAAACTCGAGACAATCTGAAAGAAAGCATGCCGTATTTCTTCTTCCAATTAGTATAGGTTATCCACGGCTGCTTTGTTGGGAAATCCCGAAGATTGCCAATGAGGAACATCGGAGGAGGTCCCGGAGGAAAAGGCGTAAGACTTCTCCGAATTATCGAAAGGATGCAGCCTGCTGTGAAAATGGCAAGAGCCACATATGCGTATTGAGGATTCGAATATTCCATGCAAGTGATTGTGATATCTGAAAGGCCAGCTAATTGAAGGTGCTCTGAGAGTACCGCTCTTTATAAGTGTAAACCACTCGGCAGTTCGTCTTCTATCAAGACCGGAATGTAAGAATTCTGTGATTTCCAGATACATGCTTATCTGCTATGCGTCCGAGTAGACCGGTCCCATATCGGCGTGGAATTTGTAACCCTTGGTTTGCGATATGGAAGATTCAGTAACAGGCAGATTGTGCACCAGGGACAGAGTACCAGCTCTGATGTGTTTTTGTCACTCCACGGCTCCTTAGCCGGTGCATAACGTGTATAACGAGGTTTCCTTTCCATCGGGACACTGATGAGAATGGAAGATCAGTTCTGTGATTTCCAGACACATGTTTCTCTGCTATCTGAGTAAACATATTGGTCTCATATCGGCCCCGAATTATCACTCTCGGTTTACGATATGGAAAATTTAGTAATAGACGGGTTATGCACCAGAGTCACTGTACCACTGGTGCTGAGATGTTTCCGTCGCTCCACACGCCAGTGCGACCCACGGTGGGGCAACAGAAAAACACCATAACTCAATGACAGCGACAATTTGTCTTTGATGAACAACGGCTTTCAAACCTGGTCCATCAACGCAGAGCGAGTGACAGACAACATTCGTCCAATCACCGTCGATATTTTCTTTACCGTTCTGGATAGGGGTCCCTATACGAGAAGTGTGCCTTGAGAACCTTATCACAGCAATCCTTCGCGTAGCCCCTTGTCAATGGCAACAAAAATAATAATAATGGGATATATAAAGAATGTAATATTCTTTTATTAATCCGCGACGTAACGCAATTACAGCAATGATTTAATCAGTGTCGGTCTCTGGAGGTAGACGGAAGGTACTCCCTGTCCTGTACCGATCGAAGGTCGTTGCGTGAAATGATGATATCCAGATTTAGTAAACCACTGAGATGGAAGGCTTTATTTTTGATCCAAAAGAATTGGTAAAATCAATGAGATGGAAGGTGTGGCTTCTATTTCAAAAAAAAAATGGTTAAACCACTGAGAGGGAAGGCACCAGGGGGTTTCATTCTCAAAACAAAAACGTATTTAAAGGCCTTTAGATTCGACAGAGTGGAACAAGGACCTCACCTCTCACAAGTAGTCTACCAATGCCTCGCTTATTATCCGAAGTCATCGATACCAGCCGTATCCCTTCCTACTTCAGCTACCTCCCTGTTAGGATCCACAAAGAGGTCGCTGCCATTGATGCTGCCACATTTGATGCGATCGAAGCTTGTGCTCCTCCGGCGTCCAAGGAACGAAAGCAGGCGATCTATCGTCATACCAACCCTTATGGGAATCCCTATGCTCTGTGTCACGGCGAATGTGATATCAAGAAACTCGAATATTTCGTCAAGGTTGTCGAAATGATTTGGATCGACGATGGTAAGTGGCTCTTTGATGAAATCCATATAAAGGAAAGCAACCAATTAATCTGAGATCTCGTCAGATGTCACGGAGGAATTGCCACATACCGAGGCACTCCATGAGCACGAGATCCTGCGCCAAGGCCTCCATGAGGAATTCGATAATAACACAGAGACAGGGAAAACCGTGGGTGTCAAGAAAGCCTATCTTCGCTCTGCTCGTAAGGGTATGATGGCCCTCGATCCAGTCGACACCCCGGCAATCCTTGCCACGCTTGATACATACTTGCAAGAATACGATAACAGCGATGTTGATTTCAAAACAGTGGAAGGATATCTTCCATATCGCATCCCAAATGCAGGCTATCGGTATGCATTTCGCTGCTATCTGTGACTGAAAAACTGACATCAGTTAGTGTTTGCACCCACTTCACCCGCTGGGCCATGGAACTCCACTTAACTGAAGAAGAATCATCTTCCGTGCGAGAGTTCGAATGGACACTAGGCGGTGTACTCGCATTAACAAACGACTACTTCTCTTGGAACAAAGAAAAATATCAATCCACCGACCGCATCCGCAATGCTGTCCCTCTTCTCATGCGGCAATACTCCATCCCAGAAAAGCAAGCGAGATTATTGCTGAAAGGGATGATTATCGATGAAGAAGAACGAGCCAAGAGGCTTCGCATGGAGCTGGAGAGTCGTCCTGGACTGTCTGATGACATGAAACGGTATATCGAGGCCTTGGAGTTGTATGCCGGGGGTAATTGTTATTGGAGCGCGACTTGTCCTAGATACAATAAGCCGCAGGAGGAGAAGGAAAAAGAGAAAGAGGTGCAGCGTCAACTTAATCAATTCTGAGTTCGTATGGAACGCTGTTCCGCTAGCCTCGGTAGATCTAGAATTGCATTAAAATCCATACAGCATTGCCTTTAGTTGAAACATGATACGGATGCATTGATTATTATTCCCCTATGATGCCTGCGCAGGATGTCCTTTAAGTTGAAAGATGTTGCAGTTTCATAGATATATAAATCAACCTTGGTCATAAATCATTCCAGCTGATCTCGATCTAGTGTTGCACACGCTCTTCAGTAATCGTATCTTAGTGATGAAAAACAACATTGATAATTTATGACTTGAAGATGTCACTTCGTATTGGTGATCTA
Organism: Sphaerobolus stellatus SS14; assembly: GCA_000827215.1. Lineage (NCBI taxonomy): Eukaryota > Fungi > Basidiomycota > Agaricomycetes > Geastrales > Sphaerobolaceae > Sphaerobolus > Sphaerobolus stellatus. The sequence continues at coordinate 314,288 of KN837130.1, read as the reverse complement.
ATAAGTCCCAGGAGGAGAAAGAGATGTAGCGTCAGCATAACCGATTCTGAGTTCGTGTAGGACGCCGTTCCGTTAGTTTCCGTAGTCCTAGAACTGGATTAAAATCCATATAGTATTGTTTTTGGACTCAAACACAATAGAGATGCATTGATTATTCCAATGGCTGCCGCTATTGCATTCACGTCGAAAGATGTTGTAGCTTCAAGATACATAAATCGACTTCAATGATAAATCATTCCAGCTAATCTTGATTGAATCTAACCTTATCACACGCTCTTCAGTATATCTTGATTCTTAGCGACGAGAATAACATACTTTGAGAATTGATGACTTGAAGTATTTGTGATCATCAGGTTTCTTGCATTTCACGACGAAGATGAAAAAGATCTGTATTTTGCCGACCAATATCAAGAACGATAAATGATAAATTATCCAGGCTGATCTGGATCGAATCTAACATTCCTACACGCTCTTTAGCATATCCTAGTGACGAAGAACAACATACTTTGACGATATATGACTCGAAGGCACCGCTTCATATTTCTTACCATGTTCTTGCATTTCATGACGGAGATGAAAAGCTTTGTATTTTGTCGACAAATATCAAGAACGATACAATATTATACGACCTATTGGATAATAGCGTAACACCGCGTCACACATCACGAACTCCTTTTTTACAGCGTTCTGTTTATAGACATTGGCTGTAGTAGGCGTTGGAGACTGTGCAAGTCGAACCGTCTGCACACGCTGTGGGACCTGTATATCCTTGACCGTCACTGAAAGACAAAGTTAAGTCCCGTTCCTCGAGAAAGAGATAAGAGATCCAACTCACCATTGTCCATATTTGGTTTGAGTGGCCTGAAGAGCGGAAGCGGTCGTCGTGGAGACGATAGTCGTGGAAGTAGAAACCGTCGTCGTCGGAACCGAGGTGGTTCCAACAGCTGTCGTTGAGCTGGACACTGGTGGTGGGGCACTTCCACTTCCTCCTGCACCAGGGTTGGGGCCGGCGACGCTGGTGGTGATAGGAGCTTGCTCGACGTAGATACCGCTCCAGAAGAAGTCTTCTGCGGCGGCGCTAGTGCCACCGTTAGGGAGACGAAGGACACCGATGTGGAAGTCTGCGGAGTTCAGTTGGTGGATGGGCTGGCGGCCTTGGGACCAACGATTTGGGTGAGGGCTGAAGCTGAAGAGCCAGTCGAGAGGTCGTGTGAAAATAGATCGGCTCAAGCCGTGGGCAACACTACTATGTAGTGGTTCCGAACCCAGAGAATCTCCTAGCAATCTCACCTCTGGAAGTAGTTGCATTAATCATGATGGTAGTTGCGATCATTTTGCACATATGGTCTATTAGGACTATGGGGGAGCATTTCACATTCGAGGTTACAATCCTTCACAACCATAGAGTCGTCTCAACAGGCCCATACGCATATGTCCGCCATCCGGGATACACATGCACAAATACCATCATCCTGGGAACTCTCTATGTTGTATCGTTGAATTCCACTGGTATCTCAAATCATGTGATGTAACCGAAACGTTCTCCATTTTAAAATGGCTTAATCGGTTTTGGGATGTTTTCTTGGTGTATGGTTGTAAAAAGTTGACGGGCCGTGCATCTGGTTTATTATGACAGACGAATACCAAAAGCTTTCAAAAAGAGTTTGATATGAGACACGAAACTTGAACAATGTCCAAAAGCTCAACACGTGTCCTTTGGTTACTCGCCTTCCCTGTCAGACTATGACATGCATGACAGCTCGGACCCAGATTCGTGTCTTTTAGTCTTGCCAATCAATCGGCTCTTCATTAGCTGTTCCGTCTGGCCGTCTATATAAGAACGTTGAGAATCAGTCATACTTAGTATAATTCTTCCCATAAACCTCTAACCTCCACTTGTACCAGCTGGCTACTTCTCGCATCTGTATCGTTGGTTTCACCTCTGGCAGTAACACGTAGATCCGTCATATGTTTCAAAATCTCTCACAAACTAGTTACTGATTTACATTCCTGATCCAGCTTACATAGCCAGTGCATACCACTGGTCATGAATCCCTCTGTTACAGCTATTTCAGGTACATAAGGCGGAGTCCCAAAACTAGCGCTTGCGCCGTAAATAATTCAAGAACGGATTTTGTCATAGCTCCTCAACGGCTTCGAATTAACCCTAGATTTTTCGTAGCTATTATCCCATAATTATACTCTCATACTTCTGCTAGAAAAATTTGGTTAAAAATCCAAATTGAAAATTCGCATTTTTACCCATATTTCAGCTCTCCTGGATGCATCTACAATGAAATAAGTCTTGTATAGTCAGTCCTTATGTACATAACATCTATCTAATATGCACTCTTCATTATACCTATGACTGAGACCTTTTAAACCTCCAACTTAACATTATATGCTAGAACAGCCGGCAATCAAGGTACTTCAGATAGTTTGGAAGGACTTATCAAGGAGATATCTGGATAATAAGATTGTTAAGCTTTGAAATACTCTTTAAATGTATCAGATTATACAAGGCCATCGTTAAATACCTCCTGTTTGTGTCTGTGGAACCACAGAACACAATACCTTCAGTTTTGTCACATCACCCGAGTGACTAATCAAAATAAGGAGTAAAACTTCATCTTTACCCTCTATCATGCCTCGCAAAGGCAATGTAGCTGCCTCTAAGGCGAAAAATAGATCCTCCCGTGATGCTGTGGACCCGAGTCAAATCATTGAAGGCACTAGGAAGCATACCGCTAGTGCTAAGGCCCGACAATGTGTAGTGGAACCTCCGAAGTCCAAAGCAAGCACAAAGAAAGCCATAACCCAGAAAACTGCCCAAACAAAGCCAGCTGCGGTGTTATCAACTATAACAGAAGTTACAGAGGCCTCACAAGTCGTGACAGATGTCTGAGCCAGATTCAGACCCAGAGTTGCAGGCCAAGATCACAGAGATTACGGAAAAGACAAAGACCAAGGATAAAGGCCGTCAGATCCTAGCTGGCATGGTTTCCTTTATATCAGATGTAGATGTGGAGGAGTTTCAGTTTGAGGAGGACAAGGACAAGGATGAGGATGAGGATGAGGATGAGGATGAGGATGAGGATGAGGATGAGGATGAGGATGAGGATGAGGATGAGGATGAGGATGAGGATGAGGAT
>KN837130.1:289748-304721 GCA_000827215.1 Sphaerobolus stellatus SS14 | reverse complement strand
GGCCACAGGAGTCGACGAATGTGTTGAGGGTGAATCCCGCGCGGAATCGCTTCCAGAGGGTGCTTGACCCGAGGGATAGTTCCGGACAGAAAGGTTCCGGGCGGAAATCTGGAGGCGTCCCCTGACAGTCCAGGTCATCCACCCAAGAATATTGCTGCAGTTATTCTAGCCAATCATCTTGTAGAAAGTGAGTATACATACGTGATTGGTTTTGACCATTTATCTTATGAAACCTTATCTTCCTCCTTAGAGGTCACTTTCCATATCCCTGAACATTCTGGTGATGTCACTCTGTACCATGTTGCTGAGGTGACAGGAGACACACCATTGGTAGATGTAATTGAAATAATCTTCAAGAAGGCCGGTGCACTAGCTTGTGTGAAAACCAAGAGGCCTGCCATCTTATATCGTCTTTCGAAGGATAAGCTTTCTGAAAAGTTTGGGCTGAACACTGAAGAGCAATGGAGGGTCCTCTTGAAGCAATATGAGGCTGAAATTGAGAAAAAGAAAACCAATGCTTATGCTGAGATAAGTTTCAATCCAGTTACAGTGAGTAATGCTTGACTCTTTGTTCACGATGCATCCAAACATTCTTTCCAGTTCCTCGAGGATCTCCAAGCTGTTTTGAAGCCCTCAGCTAATATAGCTAGGAAGCTCAAGGCTGACTCTCGCCGATTGCAAGTCAATTACTTGACAGAGGATTTAGATGGAGATGGGAGTGATGATGAGGGAAGGGGAAGAGATGCTGTCACAGATATAAATCCTGTTACCAAAGCGTCCAAATCCATCAAGTTCATACGTATGGAGAAAACACTTGATTTGAAGTTATGCAACTGTCAAGTCTGTGGGCCCAATGTCTGATGCCACATCAGCAAGAAGCCTGGTCTTGATGGGAAAGCACAGCATAAGGAGATTGGTTTCCTCGACTTCCAACTTTGGGTGCATGAACTTGTGAGTACTGCTCTGATTTTTATATATAGCGACTGACATCTCTATCACAGCGTGAAAAACCGCTTTTGGTAACAGTTGATGTCCCACCGCATCTTCCACAATTCCAGGACTTCTTCCAGAACTGGGATGGACCTCAGCCTGAGCGTCGCACTAATGCCAAATTGGATATCCATCCTGAAGTCATCCAGAATGTGGTCCCGAATGTTATCACAGATGTCCCTGGGTCCGGATCAGGGCCTTTACCTATCACACTCAACCTGAATCTTTCCGGTGATCGCGTGTGGCCCATGAACTTCAGCACTCCAGAGAACATATATAGAAGAGCAAAACCATTGACAGCACAGATTCTCACGGCACCTATCATCGGTCCTACTTTACTGTCAATGCCAACCGTTGTACAATGGCTCAATGCATTAGAGGAAGCTAAATGCAGTCATCTGACTGCTGAACAATGGACTCAACTTTGCATGAAATTTGAGAATCAAGGCTCACTCAATATGACATTGGAGGACATTGCAATGTTTCCACAGGAAGATATCATTGCTGGATACAATTTAAATATGGGTGAACGTATGGTTGTACTCAAGTATTTGACTATTGCTGGGGATCAGTTGGGATTTGAGTTATGCACTACCAGGAAGCAGGGTCATTAGGTTGTTTTGATAGCCAGTCAATTTAGAGACATATTTACTTTCCAAATGTTACAGCCAGTATGCATATGAATTTATGTGAATTTATGCTCAATGAGAACAGTCCAAACATTGCAACAGCTCATTGAGAGATGGTAAAAGAATATATATTATCGAAAATTACATATAGCCTGAATGTGACATCCAACTGCAAGCTAACTCTGGTGTAATGGTGGCAAGTGCACCAAAAAATAACTTCCAAATATCTTGCTCATCCTTGCTTTGCATGATTGCTCGGAATTTACTGCCATTTCTTCAAAGATGTGCCTTGATGAATGAAAAGGCTTCCTCAATTGGATTGAGGTCAGGCAAGTAGGGTGGTAGATAATATACAATGACGCCTCTAATGAAAACTTATTAGCATAATTTATTGGAGTGGGGAGAAGTAAAATTGAAACATACCGATCTTCACATAAGTGCATTACCTCATCGACATGGTGGATCTGACAGTTGTCCATGACTAGGACACTATGCTGTTCAGGGCAAGGATTCATATAAGGAAGGAGATCTGTAATAAAATCTACAAAGGAGGCACCATCATAAGCCCCTTGACGAATGTCGGCAAAAATAATGCCATCTTGTGTCAAGGCAGGAAGTACCGAAACCTGTAAGAATATCAGTCTTCAAATATAAGCAACTTATACTTGAGATGGTACTCACCCTTGGCCTTGCTGTAACTTTGCTGTAACGGTTGCCTGTACACCTTTCTTGGCCCATCCATTGAGTCTGTATGTTGTTCTCAGGTCTACTCTACTCTCATCAATAAAGACCAATCTTTCTGGAAGTTCTTCTGCAATATTATACATGAATTTAGTGTGTGCAGTAGCACTATGCTCTGCTGCAACTTTGGAGAGCTAGAGGATGCAGTGTTTGAATATACTGTATCAGAACAAGACATGTCGCTTACCTTCTTTCGACTGAGGCCTAATTCAGTCAGAGTGTTCCAAATAGTGGAGATCCCAACAATAACACCATGTTGCAGCTGTAGCTGCTCTTGAAATTCATCCAGATACATGTCTGGGGATTGTTCAGAGAGCGTAAGCAGGAACTATGCAGGATTAGCGTTACAACAAGCACAAAACAATGATTACTCACCTCCACCTCTGCATCTGTCATAATTCTCAGCCGCTTTGTGGTCTTCCCAGATACTTTAGGTTCCACCTCTCCTGTCTCTTTCCATACTGTCAAAACCTGCTCTACGACCCGTACTTGCATATCCAGATCCACCAAGATATCCTTTATGGTTTTGTCCAGGGTGAATCACTGGTATATAGCGTGTTTCTTGAGATCTTCTGTATAGGTCTGACGTTGTTGCAGATGCGGAGGTACAACATGAGGCATAGTGGGTGGAAGCAAGTTGGTAACGTGACCTGAGAATGCGTGGTTCAAACATGTGATGAGAGCTTGTCACAAGGGAACTGTAATGAAGGAGTACCACAGAGAGGACGAGCTAATAAGTAGTGGTCAGCATATAGGGAAGATAAGCAGATGTATCCAAATTTATAGTATACTATATTAGTGTTTCTGTGTGACGTTGCTTATTTCTTTGAGTATAACTGAATATCATATTGAATTATTACTACAGAATATTCACTGAGGTGTTATAAGAGCATTCCAGCTTCAAATCATGCATTCAATTCATTATATATGCATTATTAATGTCTGAGAGCATCAGATCTGTCTTAATAGCCCGAGATAGAGTTTATTTTGCTTTCCAGAAAGGTAAAGTACTAGAGGAGAAGGCCTCGGAAATGGAAACAGTTTAGGGGTGTTATTAGTGTCTGATACTTTAGCAGTACATTATAGTATATTTTTAAACAATTATCCCAGATTTGTGTAACTTAATTCGCAGCAGTTCCTGCGCTACAATGTGTTCTTTCTGGAATTATTTATGGCATGGGGCCAAATTTCAAGCTCCGCCTTATGTACCTGAAATAGCTGTAAACTTGTGGTGACGTTATTACTTGCCCTTTCCATCATATTGGCATAGTTCCTCCGAACTCTCCACCTCAAAAGAAGCAACTGGTTGCTCCTGGGTTCTTCGAAAAACAAGTTAGAAAACTTTATCTCATAACTGAGGTGAGTGTTTAATATTAATAAAATGCCTGCTTGCATGACAAAATTGAAATTGAACCCCAAGGCACCTGCGATTGTCTGTCTCTCCTTGCACTGTTTAATTATACTATTAAAAATGAACGGCCAAGGAGAAAGCATTGTTGCATCACTTTGCCCAGTTCCCAACCAGAAGAATCTCCTTGCAATCTCACCTGTGGAAGTAGTTGCATTAGCCATGATGATGATGGCCACTGCAGTTCATGTATGGTCCATCAGAACCCTGGGGAGACATTTCACCTTTGAAGTTACAATCCTTCCCAACCACAGAGTCGTCTCATCAGGCCCATACACATATGTCCGTCATCCGGGATACACATGCACAAATTCCATCATTCTTGGAACTCTACTAGTTGTTTCCTTGAATCCCACGGGTTACCTCAAATCATGTGGTGTAACCGAGACATCCTCGATTTTGAAATGGCTTGATCATCTTTGGGATGTTTGGTTGGTATATGTATGTAAAAAGCTGGTGGAACGGGGCTGGGTGGAGGGCGCGAATTTAAAGAAAACTCTTGGAAAGGAATGGGAGGAGTACAGGGTGAGGGTTCCTAAGAGATTTATTCCCGATATCATCTAATGGTAGAGTTACCTACAACCGGAATGCTGTCTAGAATTTACACAGCTGGGCTCTGGAGAGAGTGTCCCTCGCATATTTTTAGCAATACGTGGTTTATTCACTATTGCATTGTTCTCGATGATATAGCTGTCTATTAATTGAATCAAAGAGAGGTTTTTCCAACATGGAAACCTTGTTGACCACTGGGAAGGGATTCCACACACTTTTTTTTTTTTTTTGATCCATTACTGTCTATTAGGGCCATGCCCCATGTAAGACGTCACATACAGTTAATCCATCCTTTCTCCCTTCATGCCCCTTTGCTACCCCCATCAATGACCCATATGGGTGTTGTGTGTCTCCTTGAGAACGGCAGCTACTAGTAATAATAAATAAAAGTCCTTGAGTCTCTTCTCCCTTCCCCAGGTTGTGAGCCTTTCTCTATCTTCTTCTCTTCTCTGCGAAGATGCGCTGTAGTTGTCCTGTCCGTTCCACATATTCCAGCAGCTTCGATATACAATCCTTGTGTGACAACATGTTGGTGAACGTGAATAGGTCCTCCGGTATCTCCTTTTGTAGCTGGGTCCTCTGGTCTAAGTAGGCTTCGCATAGCATGACATGACATAGTGGAAAGCAGTTTCCCTCTTCATCCCACAGTACATGCAGAAGGGGGTTTCCCAAGCCCCAATTCGGTGCAAGTGGTGGTTGAGGGGTGCATGGCCAGTTCGTAGCTGAGTCAGGATGCTGACCTGTCGCCTGCTGAGTCCACCGGTGATTTTCCTGTACTTGGTGGATGGTGCGGCCGGGTCCGTGCGTTGTACTTGTTGAAGTCACCCTGTGCTCATTAGAAGTACCCGGTGTTGCTTGGGTAGTGTCATCTTGTACGCTGCTTTCATGGCTGTGATGCTGAGGGGTAGCGTGCCTTTTAATGCCTGAGGGAGGTCAGCTGGCAGGCTCCCATCTCCCACGGCCGCCTTCTTGGCTTCCGAGTCCGCTTCCTCGTTGCCCGCTATGCCTACGTGACCAGGAACCCAGGCCATTGAGAAGTCAATACCTTTGTGCTTCTTCCGTAGCCTTGTGTGTAAGTCTTCTACCTCTTTTCACAGGTATTGCGCTGGTCCTGCATCATTGTCCTTCTGTGTGGGCTTGATCACCGCCTGGTTGTCGAGGTAGATCACCACGGTCCTGGTCCTCCTTTCCCTCCTCAGCACCTCCATCCCTAACAGCACTCCTACCAGCTCCGCCTCATATACTGTGTGTTCACCGGATTTCCCCAGGCAGTGTCGAACCACCTTCGTCTTCCTCCCATCCCTGTACATTGCCGCTGCCACTCCGACCCCACCGTTGGTCTCTGACCCATTCGTATAAATCTCCACCTCCCTTGTACCCCTTGTTAGATCCTTCACCGCAGCAGTCTTTGATTCTGTGATCATGATGTTGAAGGGGGATGTCCATCCTGGTTGGTGTCCTACAGGGTTGATGTTGAAGGTGTTGAAGAGTTCTTGCAGCGGCATGCGGTGCATGGCTGGGTAGTTGTGGGTGTCGTCGATGTACAGTCATAGTGGGTGCGTGTCCGGGATCACTGCGAAGCGGATTGCCATCCTGTGATTTACCTGGTTAATCGTCAGCTGTATGGGTAGAAGGTCAGAGTGTAAGTGAAGGAGATCAGTGGCTGTTGTGCGCATTGTGCCCAAGGCCACCAAAGCTATCATGTGTTGTATGCTGGTAAGTTTGTTAGTGAAGCCTACTGAACCTGTCGCTCTCCTCTGCCCTGGTTTCACCCTGATAGGGGTGGCCCATACGTCTGCTGCATACAGGCCTTTCGTCAGGGCGACTGTCTTGAAGAGTGTCTGTGTGTCACCGAGAGATAAACCTGCGCATAGGCCTGACAGGCGGCGCAGCTGGATGCAATACTGGGTCATCTTGGCCTGTGCATAGGCGACGTGCGGCCGGAACCTAAGCTCCTGGTCGAGGAGCAACCCTAGGTATTTGTGGTGTGACACTGGTCCAATATCAATGCTGTTTATGTTGACCGAGGGTCGCGGTAGAGGTATCATCCTGCAGGTGCTCCAGGCTGGGGCCTTCTTCCTCTTTCTGCTGAAACATACCAGCTTCAGCTTGTCCATCTTGAAGGTGGAGCTGTGCTGTCTTGACCATTCTAGAGCACCGTCCCTTCTTGTCATCATTTTTCGCAGCCCGCTGTTGGCTTTCTTGAAGGACTTCGCAGCCTTGAATAGGTTCACGTTGTCCATGAATGCAATGGCTAGTTCATTGCTGCGGGGTCTGGCTATATCTAGGAGGTCAGCGTTGTAGAACAGGTAGCAGAGGACTGATAGGGGGCAGCCCTGATCACAGCCGTTGGAGATTGCTAGTGGCTGGGAGGTGAAGTTGTCGAGCTTCAACACTGTCTCTCTGCCCGCCATCTTCAGCTGGATCCACTCTACATATGGCTTGGGTATTCCTCACTTGTGCATGTTGTGGGCTAATCTCTTGATGGACACGTTGGGGAAGGCCGCTTTGACATCTAGGAAGAGAGTGGAGACTACATTACCTTTCCGCCAGTTGTCCTTAATGAAACAGGTCATTAGCTGTAGGGCATTGTTGGTGGATCTGCCTGGCCAGCCACCGAAGTGAGTGTTGGGCAGGAGCTGCAGTTGCTCTGTGTGGCACATCATCACATCCACCACACACAACGACAGGGTTTTTGCTATTGTGTCCATCAGTGCAATTGGCCGGTATGCTTTCGCCACCAAATAGTCAGGCCAGCTGGGTTTGCGCAGGACAACTGTGCTGGATAACTTCCACTGAGGTGGGTAGTATCCAAGGGTGAACATTGCATGATACAGTGGTCCTAAGTATGGGAGTAGCACCCTGATGTTTTTTGGAGGACGACATTTGGGATCCCGTTTGGCCCGGTGCTTTGAAAGGTTTCAACTTCGCCACTGCCCTGGTGATCTGGGTGTTCGTAACTTGCTCGAATGAGAACACTTCCTGGGGATATGCATAGTTTGGTGTGATGTCGTCTTCCGCTCCTGAGCTCGGCACTGGGAAGAACATGTGGTGGAGGACTTTGCTTTTTGCTGTATTATCCTTCACTTCTACTTCCTCTCCTCTTTCATTCACTGTCTTGAGCGTGGGAATGCATGCCCCCGCCCCATCTGTCCATGCTCCCAATGCAAACTTACTGACATCCCAGATGGTGTTGCCATTGATGCGTTCGAGAAAGTCTTCCCACAGCTCCCTCTTTGCTTTGACTATCTCTCCCTTGTAATGGTTGCACTGCCTGCGCAGCTCTTCATGGACTGGGTTGTTTCAGTTGAACCTGCATTTGTATGCCAGCCGTTGCAGGCACCTTGTCTTGGCCTGTTCCTTCTTCAGGAGACTGTTCTACCACCATTTGGCGTAAGGTGAGGGCTTCGTTAGGGGGACTGCCTTGTCCACTGCTGCCAGAACGCTATTATAGAGGTGGCTTAGCGTCAGGTCAAATTCTGCAGTGTCGCATATGCTTTCAGTTGGCAGTCTCTTGCTCAGTTTGATGGCTAGTTGGGCACTGAACTTTTCCCAATCTGCAGCGCGGTAGTTGGGTCTAGATGGGGGGGCATTCCGGAACACCTGTAGGTTGAGTATAGTCAGTATTGGCAAATGATCAGTGCATAGGGGGTGCTGCTCAGGCAGTGTAGTGCAGATTGTCAGTGCCTCTTCCAGCTCAGCCGAACATAAGACATTGTTGGGCCGGGTAAAGTTCTTGGTAGCTAGGGCCTCCAGAGTCGGCACATCTTTCGGGAGAGCCATGAACATGCCGTAGGATACTACCATGTCGATGAGTATCTGTGCAGCATCCATGTTGGCTCGTGTGAACAGGTGGATGTTGCGGTCTTCATCCCATAGGGGGTGGTGCCGGTTAAAGTCACTGATTCACAACATGTTGTGTGCACTGTTGTCTTCTGGTGTAGCTGCAGGGTCTCCCTCTAGATGTTGGAGGGTCTCATTTACTGCCATTAGGGACCTGAAGTGTGTGCCATCATTGTAGATGTTGAAGACGTCAGTGGATCCTGAGTCGTGTGCTAGGCGTATTGCTGTTACATCCTGGGATCCGGTGTCTATGTCTGTCTAGTAGTTAGTGGAAATACTTTTGTTAATTAAAAGAATGGAGCGGGTTTTCTCAGGCTTGTCCCAATGCCTTGTCAGGTATACCACCTCCCAGTACCTAGTTGCTCTGGTGTGCCCCAGTTTGTCCAGCCAGGGTTCCTGTAGCACAATGATATCGTACTTTTTGATGTCGACAGAGTTGAGGACTTCCAGCTGGGCGTGCAGGCTCCTGTTGGTGTTCTGCTGCCAGATCCGCAATTCCTTATTTGCTGTGGCTGCTTCAGTCATTGTGGGTGGCCCTGATGCTCTTGCTTTTCGTGGTAATAAGAGTGTGTTCTTTGGGTTTTGCCCCGACCCACCCTGTCAGGGTCTGTTGTCTGGGAGGCTGGGTGAGGGCTAGCATCGCGAGCTTCCTGGGGCCTTCCACTCTCTCTTCGGGGTGTTCTGCCCTGGAGTGTTCCAGTTTGCTTGGGGAGGAGTTCGCCCTCGGGCAATTCCTGTGTGGGGGTGTTGCTGGTGGTGGTGATGGTGTGTCGTGGGTGTGAAAGAGCGGCTCTGTGGGTTTGGTGGGAGGGCCCCTGGATTCTGGTGTCATCCTGTGAGGCCCGTGGTCCTCTGAGGCAGGAGACAGTCTGGGCGTGGCTTGTCGACCCCCTGCATTGTTAGCTGTCCTCGGCATGCTTACCTCTTTATTCGTGGGTACTCCTGTCATCTCTAAGAGTTGCCTGCAGACTACAGACAGAGTCTGCCCATGTTGGTTGGCTGGGAGGGGGGGGTCGAATCCTGCTGGTTGTGGTGTATCGTACTCAATATCAATGGAGCCGTCCAATCTTTCCCATGAGGGTGTGTTGCCCACTAATGGGTAGTACCGGTATTGGTTTTCAGGTACCTTGGACGCCAGCTTGTCATATTGAGTTACGAAAACAGGGCAGCCCCTGTCCCATGTGGCATGTCCGCGCGTTTTACAGTTGACACAGTACCGACCATCTCTATCAATCACTGGGCAGTCCCTCATGTGATGGTTGGATCCGCAGGTCCTGCACTTATCTCCTTCTTCAGGGCATTGGCTGGTGAAGTGGCCCGTGCCAATCTTGTGACATTTGAGGCACCTTGAGGGCACCTTGAGCAGCTTCCGGCACCACAGGAGGGTTTGATGTGCACACATTCCATCTCTGATCAGTCAGTTTGCAGTCCTTGGGTTGGTCAGAAGGATAATGAGATGGGCTGCTCTTTGGTTGGTGTCGTGCTGGGCAGGAGGTTTGATCCACCTGGCTCGTTCTATCTCCCCCGTGGATATTTCATTTCCCTCTTCAAGGTTCCTGATGTCCATGTTAGAGTCCAGCTTGAAGCTGATTGGTACTTGTTTGACAATGACTGGGTACAGGCAGGGTTTGACGGAGGCTTGGGAACTGTACAGGCCCATGAAGCTGCTTCGGACTTCCTCATTTTCCTGGATCAGGTTGGCGGCTTCTGATGAGTTGAGCTTGTAGACAATGCCTCCGTTGCGTAGTCAGTTGGCGGTGACGGCGGTCACTTCTATTGCCAATCGGTGCGAGACCTCTGTTAGGGCTAGGTTTGCCTTTTCAACGAGTTCAGCTGGTGTGAGGGCAGCCAGCGTCGCAATGCCGCCCTCGGTTACCTCTTCATCCACTAAGATCTGCCTGGCCTTGGTGTTGCCTTTCACGAGCATCATGATCCTGGTCATGTTTGGTGGTTCCCTCGAGCAGCTGGGTGCGTGGGTCGGTGCAGTCGTCGCTCGGCCCGTGGCTGCTACCAACACATAGGTGGGGGCCTTCTCTAGGGCTCCAAGTGCCATGGTGAGCCCCTGTAGAGTCTTCACCCATTCTTCCTTCACCTCTTGTATTGCATGCTGGATCTCCTGCACTACTCCCTTTGCTCCCTCCATCACACTTTGCAGCCAGTCCATAGGTTGTGCCATCCTCTCTGCCACTTTCCTTGCTAGCTCATCTGCTCCCTCGTTAGCGCTAGCGACTGACAGTAGCATTGCTACCCCCTTTATTCCATTTTGGAGGGTTTGCTTTGCCCTGGTGGATTGTGACAGATGCTGCAGAGCTAGGATTAGTGATTGGGTTGTGACTGCCTCACCTATGATGATAACACTGAGCCCTTCCAGAAACGCTCTGGCAGCCCAAAGGTCTTTGATTCTATCTTTCTGCAGGTCTTCCTTCAAGGCAGCGTCTTTGCGGTTACGCGTGCCGGAGGAGGGAGGTGGCCTCGTGGCCTCGTTGGAGGTTGTCGACATGTGGTTTTTGTTGTAGTAGTGTTTGTTGCTAGGTATTGTGTAATAAAAGAAATAATATTAACCACTTTCTTGAGTGAATTCCTCCCAGTCAATTTTCACCAGGTTTTTGAACCATGGGAAAGTATTGATAAGGTGGTGGTAGGAATTCACAGGGTTCCCACACTAGGGCTGATCACGAGTGACCCTCGGGTGCACCCTCGGATGATACTGCAGGTATGTCGATTCACTTTGGGGATACCTCCACCCTTACAGGTGGACACCTGCAGGTATCAAATACCTGTATGGGTGGTTTCTCACAGGTACCTGTGGGTTATCTGCAGGTACCTGAGGGTTATCTAGGCAATTTTATATATATATCCACTACCACAGGGAGGGGTCCCTATTTGCTATCCTAGACTCATATTTAGCAAGTATTTCTCTTGCAGCATTGAATTAACACAAGTTTCAACATATTTACAAATACCTGTACAGGTATTCGCTTAGCAAGATCAATACCTCCACTCTTACGGGTATTTAAGCGCCGGGTACCTGCAGGTATTTTCACAGGTGAACCTGCAGGTGCACAATACCCGTGATCAACCCTATCCCACACACACACTTCGGAACTACCAAGGGGGTCTATCTATTTGTTCTCCGTATATGTATACATGTCATTTACTCAGTCAGCAATAAGGTTAAGGAGGTTCAATGGACACTATGAACCATTTTGATTGTGGTCGGAGATCAAGAGAACCCTCATGAACACTACGAACTAGTCAACCAAGAGCCCACAATGAATACTGAACACATGTAGCTTTAAAGTTCAGGCTGAACAATTAACCGGGTGAGCTTAAATACCCTGACCAAAGCCAAGTGCTGTTACGTCCTGATACGGAATACACCTGGTAAGCCACGTGGAAGTATATCAACGTTTCCGGTCGGAAACGCCAATGACTTGTACTGAAGGGACTTGGCTTCAACTTATGTGTTGCGCCCTGCAGAGTCGTAGGTTGTCCCTACTTCAGAGTTCAAGAGTAAGAGGTGAGGTCGGAGCTGGACGGGAAGGGAAACCCGAGTGGAGAAACAGACTAGAGAAGAGTTAACAGAGAATACGAGATTCGATTTCTGACTGAGTAAAAGTAGATACAAATGAGCGTATTTAAATATAAATAACTGAGTGGAAAAACATTGGATAAAAAGATAATCAAAGATGAATCATAAAAATATAATTGGCGTGATAATACGCCGTGCGGAGCCGGTGGGAAAATAACGTAAATAATGAAGGGTCAAATAATCAGCTGAATGATAGGCCAGAAAGAGCACATGGTGCAAAAGATAAAACAGATAAGAAAGATAAAAGAAATCCGGTCGGAAAACAAAAGGTTGAGTCAACAAGAAAATAGTAAGAGTGAGAGCCGCGCAGAAAAGTATGCCGCGTGGGAAAAAGTTCTGAATGAATGAATACAAAGTGAATGAGTTAATTGAATAGAACATGAATAGAAAATAATATGTGAATATAAGCCGGTCAGATCAATACTTGACAAGCGCCCACTGAGTCAGGGTTCCCATGTGTCACATAATTCGCCGGAGGTGTGTCTTGAACTTCAAAAATTCACAAAGCTTGCAAAGCCCTGTTGGTTGCATGGTATTATATTTTTGGATCTAAGCGGGGAATGAAATGTGATAAATAAAATAAAATAATTAAAGCAATGTTTTCTTTCCTTGGAGCACCCTATCCGCCTACCCTAAATACTGGGAACACTCCCAGACCCCCGCTTTTTTCCTCAACAAAACCTGATAAACAGCTTATACTTTAATCCTAAGACCTTAACAGCTAAACACTGGGGACTTGGTTTGGCTCGGCCATAGTCTTATTATTTTACATTGTCACACACAAAAAAAAGGACTAAAAGGGAATTGAACCATAACACTTCAACAATACTTATATTGTATATAAGTATCACAATTTAACAACTACAACACGGAGACATTGGAATTTTTTCACCAACTATATATCACGACCACAAAGACTCCCTAAAAAGAAGTTTAGCAATCACTGAGCTTCTTCTGTTTGGGTCTTTAAGCAACTCCAATATCCATGTTCTTGAGAAATGAGGAGAATGACAGATGGAAGCATAGGGGTCGGCACCGTACCTGTATTGTACGAAATACGGGTGCCGTATATACGGTCCGTACATGTACCGTACGACCCACAAAGCGGTGCCAACCGTAACCGTATACTGTACAGCGACCCCCCGTATTCCACCGTAAAAATACGGCCGTTTACAACCATAATACGGATATGGGTTTGGATGTCCTAAAATGGCGGGTGAGAGGTGCTGAAACGAGGATTTCTGGCCTTATTATTCAGAACTCAGCCTTTTATTATCGAAAAACATCTGTGCAAGATCTGGAATAGGAGCATCACCCACCAAAAAGGACTTTCGCCCGCATTCTTTTCGGTAAGCGGTCATGCACTGCCCAGTGCTTAGATTTCTCTCCTCTCCTCCACTCGGCCAAATCTGCTCTTTTAGCTGCTGGAGGTCATTCTATCGTCTATAACCACAACACGGAAGACATAAATGACTCGACTTTTGAATATTGGTCTACATTTGTATTGGTAAGAAAGACTTCATCTAGATACAAAATCCGTAACGTATTGAATCCATATACGGCCGTATACTGACCGTACACGTACCGTATCGACCCTCGGGAGCACCCTATACGGTACGGTTACTGGACGGGACTACCCCATATTTAGCCCGTCTCAATACGGCCGTACCCGTATACTGTACGGTGCCAACCCCTATGGAAGCACGAGAAACAGCAGAGACAC
Source organism: Sphaerobolus stellatus SS14 (assembly GCA_000827215.1). Lineage (NCBI taxonomy): Eukaryota > Fungi > Basidiomycota > Agaricomycetes > Geastrales > Sphaerobolaceae > Sphaerobolus > Sphaerobolus stellatus. The sequence goes on along the minus strand of KN837130.1, from coordinate 291,243 downwards.
GAATGCGTGAACAATCTAGATGCCTCACGTGATCAAGAACTATGCCTATTGGTGAAAAGGTCGGTGAATTTCTAAACGCCCGGTGTATTTACATAATCACGGAGAAACTTCGGCCAGGGTATTTAAGCAACCCCCGCACGCGGGCGGGCACACTGCCTCGAGGCTCCTTGTACCAACCTATCAACAATATATATATCAGTCAGCGCATTGAAGGTTTTCACGGCGAGTACGCTACTGTTCGAATTCTCTAATTGAGTTCTATCCTGACGTCCTTATCTTCAGCGAAGGCAGCTCCCCGAGAACCAATAGTGAAGGCCATAATCGATGAGACGCTTAAATCGCAGCCAAGAGCTTGGTTATGGGTCGGGACTAATTCCTGGCTTATCTGGTTTATTTACTTTCCTGGGCAAGCGTGGCTTTGTAAGTCCAAATTAGCCTTATAATATTCAGAAGACTTATCTTTTCTAAGATGCTCTATTAAGCAGCAGGTTCGGGTTAACGAAGCTCGCATCACAGCTTGCCAATGAGAAGGAAACCAGCTAGTACTAGACTCTAGATTCGTTTAACTTCTTGTCCTCTCCAGATTACTGGAAATTTAATAATTCAACATATTTTGAACTCAAGCGCAGTTGGACAAATTTTCCTGGGAGTTAGCTTGGATAACAAACGACAGAATGTCAATAATGGTACAGGGCTCGGGGGTTTCAAATTTAAGACACGCAACCTGGGATAGATGTCATCATCGTCTCTGATTCGTCTGGCATGAATGCATTTGCTGCATTTCTAATAATTTAACGGTATAAACCCAACGGATTGGTAGAATCGAATTCCCGGAACCTAAGTATTCATCCAGTGACCACTTTCTGCGTCATTGAAGCTTGAAGTTTCTGTATTTGGCGATCTCCACAAACCAATAATCGGATCCCTTTATCACTTCCGAGTCGGCCATACTTCCCTATACCAGGTCATTGGGCATCGGGTTAGTATGTGAAGTATGTAATATTAACCTATAATACCAACCGATCTTTTCTGTGATTGTGTTTCTACCCTTTCTAGGTACCCCTTTCATTTTAGCATTTCTTCACCCCGTGTTTAGTATTGTTTCAGCGCAGTAATTACCGCTGCAAAACATCAGTTCTCTTCTCTTGTTACAGTACTTTACTTCGCATACTAAGCTCAGAAAAACACAATAGTAGTACAAAATATCAACATTCTTTACTCCATTCAGATCTTAGGCTCAGTGGGATTAGATTTCTTCCATTCCTCAAGCCAACGAATAACATCGTCTTTGCTCCTCTATAAATTCATCATCAGTATCAAGGAGAATAACAATATCCAGAGAGGCTTGAAGTCTGCTCTAACCTTCAACCAACCAGATTTGGCACGAATACCGTCCAAGGATTGGGGCAAAATCATAGTAAGTTTTGAGGTATCCTTGTCCTTGAAGAAGGCCGCGAAGTCTTCCGCGTCTTTGGCAGAATTGAGGAGGAACGCG
>KN837130.1:206375-229192 GCA_000827215.1 Sphaerobolus stellatus SS14 | reverse complement strand
TACATATCTTAAATAGACTAATGACTGAAATAACTAATCTCGATGTCAATCATGTACATACAAGGTCTCAAGAGTAACTAGCAATTCTTTTTTTACAAAGTATGAGAGGGTTATATGCAGTCTTTACATTACTATGCCGGTCAGTCAAGATACGCGGCTAGGGTCCAGCCAGTCCAGTCAGAAGAATGCCTGATCTACTTCCGGGACTGTTTGAATAACCGAGGGGTTGCAGCAATGGGTTGCCAGATAAAAGCATTCAACACGTGCCATTTAGAGTAACTTCTCACGTTCTTTTTTAGCCTTGGCTAATCGTTTGGTTATTCTTTTTTTTTTTTGTGCCGCTTGACAAAGCTATAAAACATTGGGAATCAGTCATACTTTTGGCAGCACTGGGGGTATCCTCCAGCGAACCTCCCCAGTCGTACTTATAATTCTCCAGTTGCCGTATCTTACCACTCAGGCCGGCAAATATAGGCTACTCCTTTCTATCAGTATTTCACTTATCACCCTAAGGCGTAGGAAACCGGTTCGTATGCTACCGAGGCTCTCTTAACACAATTACTTACCTACCGTCTAGATCTTGAAATAGAGCTAGTACTGCATACAACTAACTAGTCATGAGTCCCATTGTGAAAATTGCGGTGACGTTGTTCATTGTTCTTAGCCATCATATTGGCATACTCCCTCCGAACGCTCCACCCAAAAACGAACAGCTGGTTGCTACTGGGTTCTTTGAAAAGCATAATAGACTGCTTGCTCTCACAACTGAGGTGAGGGCAATCATTCATAGCTGCAATACCAAGCTAATCTTTATCCCGAAGATACCTGCGCCTATCTGTCTCTTTTTGCTCTTTTTAATCATATTATTAAAAATGAACGGACAAGGAGACAGCATCGTCGCATCACTTTGTCCAACTCCTAACGGAAAGAATATCCTAGCAATATCAGCTATCGAAGTAGTTGCACTAACCATGATGGTAATGGCCGTCCTAACTCGCATATGGTCCATCAGGACTCTGAGGAGACATTTCACCTTCGAAGTGACAATCCTTCCCGACCTCAGAGTCGTCTCATCAGGCCCATATGCACATGTCCGCCATCCGGGATACACATGTACAAATTCTGTCATCCTTGAAACTCTACTAGTCGTTTCTTTGAATCCTACGGGCTACCTCAAGGCATGTGGTGTAACCGAGACATCCTCAATTTTGAAATGACTTGATCGTCTTTGAGATGTTTGGTTGGTATATGTATGTAAAAGGCTGGTGGAACGGGGCTGTTGGGTGGAGGATGCGAATTTAAAGAAAACTCTTGGAAAGGAATGGGAGTACAGGGCGAGGGTTCCAAAGAGATTTATTCCTGGTATCATCTAATGATATAGTTATTTGGATACGAAATGATATTCTACATATCTTTAGGGAGCATCTTTACCACATGTTTTCTTTGACAAGCTTTGAAGGATTCGCCATATTTGTAAATTAGGAGACGTCGACCTGACCGCTTGAAGGTCGATTTAAATCCAGGAATAAACGTGGTTCATAGTTACTTAAAGGATAGAGCCTGGAATAAGGGTCTAAATTATCCCAGAGCGGATAGGCGTATATGACGGAGCAGACCATAACATTATAAAAATACAATGCTGAAAGAGACCTTCCTATGATATCCCTCCACCTCCTCCATTTCTCTCCTTCAGTGATTTACGTTTATTTGAGCTCCGTTCAACAATAGGTCATTGACAAGCCTTATGCTTTATGTGCAGTCGGAGTATTCAGGGTGACTATGATGTCCACACGCTGCACTCGAGTATGCACACGCGTTCATTAGCCTGTTTGGGTCACATAAATGAGTCATGATCATGTCCTCGCGGTGATGATATGGAATTCATACGTAATAACCATGTTATGCATAGATAACATCTCAAAATACTAGGAGGTAAGTATCGAGATCTTCCTAATTCTTGAAATTTATTATAGAAGTGTGGCTCGTATTTATCAATGAATATTATTGTTTTCCCTCCCAGCGTAGACAAGTTTGCGGTCGAGGCCGAGTTTAAGAGTATGATAAGGGAGGGAGAAAGAACGATCCACGGGCGCCAATCTTTATCTTATCAATTTCTATATCTGGTGCCTAGTGTCGTTAAGCGGACACCTCCGATAGGCCCACTTCTCCGTCACCAGCTTGAGTGAGCATATAAGTACGTATTGTGTCAAGAGTCAATGTTTATCATCCTATGGGCTTGTTTAGACAGTATTGTGGCGAATAGGAATGACTTTATAAGACTCAAAATGATATTCTGAGACTGACAGACGAATGACTCGAGCTCTTCCGATCCGAGTCGTTGTAGAATAAGTACGATCCCGGAGATATATTCTCGAACAAACAGAGACTGAAATTGCGATTACACTGGGAGTAAAGTTCAGTACTATTGTTACTGGCACAGGATTTGATCTGAGCCCAAACGCTTACGCGCAGTTGAATGTTCGTTTGCTAGGCCCGGGGAGGTGCATCACGCCAACTAGGGTTGTCATTCCGCGCACTGAGTACCGAGTAACCACCGTATAGATGAAGGATGTGGATATCTGCTGAGATATCGTTTCGTTCCCTGCGCATTGCGTTTGCGGATCTGGAGAATTACAGGTAAATGGCGTGTGTTCCTGCTTCGCTCTTAGGTATGCTGTCTTGCGAAGTCTGTCTTTCCTATTATAACTTATTACTAAGGAAGACTAAAAGAATGAAAAGAGACAAACGCACCTTGAACGACGAAGCCCATGTACTCAGGCTCGTCCGTCCCTATCCATATCCATATTGGCTGCTTCGAGATCAGAAAGTCGCGTGACGCTTTCCCTTTACGCTGTTGCGGTCTACTTTCTGTATAAAACATAACATAACGAAGAAGGTTATAGGTTAGTATCAGTTTGATAACGTGAGGAAGGAAGAAACACGCACCGGAACAAAAGCGTCACGCACACATGATGCTACCCGTCTTTATTACGTGCATAATTCGACCATCTCTTTATCCGCCTCCACCCGCCTCCGTCTCAATCCGCCACGCATCCTGTACGACATACAATATACTCTTCCCCAATCCCCACATCAAATCAGGCAAAATACGATCCGCAAAAAGAGCCGGTATCGTCCAATCAGCCTTTCACTTCCCACTCGTATGCCAACTGTGGAACGGTCTCATCCCATTAGCCATCAGCCGGCGATTCAGCGCACCGTCTTCTCCACAATCCGATACACGATATGCCTCGTCCTGGCCAAGTATCACAAACGAACGTGAAAGGCTACATGTGATGTCCGGCTCAACCAACGCCACCGCCTTCTCTACCATCTGATAGGGGTATTCCTCGTCTCAGCTCCTTATCGCAAACGAACGCGGAAGGCTTTGCCGCATTGTCCTTTCGTGCATTTGATGGGCGTATGGCGATGTTGAATCAAGGAGGGATAGGGTTAAAGAAGGATGGCTGGGATGGGATGGGACGGGAAGGGAGGATGGCATACGAGCTTCCATCGATCGATAACGTCCATATTAACCCCCCATTACACCCTCGCACCTCACCGACACCGATAGCATCCAACTTATCAACCTACGTCTCGCGCGTTCCTCGTGTGTTTTACATACGCTGCCCAGACGACACGCCGTGTGATGATGGTCGATTCTGAAATAGTGATAAGAGACGTTGAGGATGGGTCATCTACGCGTAGAAGACCTTATAGCGATTGGAGAGCATATGGTAACATGGGTAGGCTCCTGCCGTCGTCGTAGTTGCGAGTTGCGGGGTAAGAAGTATTGAAAAGAAGAGCCATATGAACGGTATGAAATGAAGTGGGGTTTTGGAGGAAACATGGGATGAGTTTCATGCGAGGAGTTGTTGAGGCGTTGTAGGGGCGTTTGGACCTTGATTTGAGGAGGTAGTTAACGCTGAGGTTGGTCTATCGTCATCCTTGGTATTTCTGATGTAGTGGATGTGTGTGTGTGCGAATGTCCATGGCTATTCACCACTTGCTTCCGCCTTTTATCCATCCCATTAATCAACACAGCGTCAATCCACCACCATCTCCAACGTTCTCGCTTCCGCGTCATCATGCCCAAGTCAATGCAACTCCCAACGCGAGCTGAACGATATCTGCGTGAGACCGAGATTGAAGCCGGCGTGGTATGTTCTAGAGAGTGCATGAGTAATGCACCACAGCTCTAAGCTCATATACGCAGAGAAAGGACGATGGGATGCTCCTGGCGATCGTTGAAGCTTGTTGCAACTTTAACTTCAACTGACAGCCAGCTAAGAGATCCAGGACGACGGTCTTCCGAATTCGGGTAGCGCGACGGTACATCATCGTGGATTAAAGACATCTATATCGAGAGGTAGCTGGATAAAGAAGAAGAATAATTGCGTACATACCTTGCGAATTAGATCATACCCATAGGTTCGCCAATATACAGCTCATATTCCGCTACCGACATCTTATAACACAGCAGTGATCCCATGTCTGATACCGATAATTAACTTCTTGATGAGGTAAAATATCGCGCTAAGGCTCGGAAGAGAGTACTTACGAGTGTGCAGTCGTGGTGGACGTGATGGGCGCTCGATGGGCGCTCTTTTGACGTCATCGCCTCATCTTGCTCTTGTGCACAACGATGGACTGAAGAATACATCCATAACCGGTCCGCAGCTTCCTTCCATATACATTTCGTTTGTATTGTTCAACAGCCAATTCGCTTCGGCCTTCCGAGGCTGACTCCGACGTTCGCTGGTGAACCTCCGGACCTCACTTAGTTGAGATACAGACATTTCAACGTTGTGGAACTATATAATAATGCGATTTTGTGAGAAGCGAACGTTAATCGCTTGGATGTTGTGCGGTTACCACGTCGCTCACATTCAAGTCTTCGGTCCTGCAGACATGCTCGAATCTTCTTGCCTCTTTCCGCCCAAGAACATTCGTTTGACAAAGTAAGTGTGCTTGCTGAGTTATTGCATGATCTGCGTCCTGATTTTATGTGATATAGTACAGGTTGGACGATGAGATCTTTGAACACCCCAAAAGCAGTGTATTCCGACCCAATATGGAAAAGGATTAGCTGAAGACAGATGATAATTTCATGCAGAACACTTAGGACAAGAAGTTTTGGCATGAATTAATTCTTCGGTGCGTTCCAAGCTGATTCGCCCTATAATCCATGGAGACATTCGTTGCGCACTGCAGGTACAAAAAGGCAATCAAAGATTATAACTTCGGATCCCTCATTCAATTCCCGTCGATGTTGAACATTCACAGTATACTTTCGGTGTGTACCTTGGTTCTATGTTGTGCAAATCATCTTCTGATACAGTTATCAGACTGCAATCCTATACCATCGAGGTGATTTCCATGTAATTATCGCGTTTCCTATTTAATTAATGCCCATTTTGCCTGTACAGTGTAACGGCCAAGGATTAAATGTCACCATTTACGAGAAAGACAAGAAATAAATTGAGGCGGAGAAAACGGCAAAGACAAACCGTCAAACCCCGTGTACATAATTTATCATTGAATATCCCATTCGACGTTAAGCACATTAGATTTTTATTTACAGCTATAGATGATCCTACGTTTACCGCCTATATTCGCCTTCTACTAGAATAAACTCACGCTTTCTCGTCTTTGGAAGAAGAGCTCGCCGTTAAGGCTCGGTATGTTGGGAGTCTGTTTTTATCCTATATAACGTACTTCACCCAAAAGCCGGACAGGTTTTATTATTTATTTTTATTTCTTTAAGTGCTGCATTTAGTGTAAAGTCGGTCCATCAGAATTATATTTTACTTTCCTATTTCTTCCACCAAAAAAAATCACAGCAGTGGCTGTTCATTTGCTAGAATTAATATTGGTTGAATAAGAGGTGCTGCTCCACAGCCAGTGGGGCCTGGCATCTAGTAACCGGACAGATGGGTTTTTTTTTTCCAGGGTGGACCAAGTCTCTTTTGGGTCAATAGTGTCGAAATTTAAGCTTGGAATATTGTTAGTATATTGGGCTGCCTGGTAGTTCAAGTTGCAGGAGAAGGTGGATATTTGAGTGCAGTACAAGAGGCAGTATCACTGGGTGCCTATGATGCACTCCCAAGCAAAGATAAAAGAAGTGGTGCAGACAACACACCATGTTCATTCTACTCAATTCAAACAATAATTTGTAGTATAAATGAGCTAAATAAATATTTTGAGCAATGAGTTCTTTAGGTTTCGAAGAATAGCTTCCATTGTCCGGTTTCCCAGTGTGTCCGGCTTCTGGGGAAAGTACGTTACCCCTATTTGCTGTGTCAGAATCATTTATTAATAATAATTCTACTGCTTTTATGCTGTGCATTCTTGATTAGACTATCTGAAAGCGGTGTTATCTCTCTCAAACAGTAAACCCTCGACGAGAGGAATATTCATTACAATTATCAGCGCGGTCTACTCAGCGCTCCTATGAACCCAGACCCATTGGAATCATTATCCATTTCGTGCATCTCACTTCAGGTGATGTGATAGGACCGAAAGGCGACAGCATGGCTGTTAAAGCAGCTTCTTAGATCTAAAAAAACCTGAAGCGGTGCCTGTAAGAAACTGGGTGGATTCGGGATAACGAGCAATTGGCATGCTGCGTGGTATTCACACCGACTTGTCTTACTGGACTCCTTGTCATGAATCAACAAAAACGATGAAGATGAGAGCGGTAACCTCAGACATGTCACATCGGCGAAGATAAAAATATCTGTGCAAAGCTATGGTATATGCGATGCCACGGCGTGCATCGCATGTCATCTGACTTGCCAGGTATTATTACAATCGTAGCGGCGCACGCGCCAATCCCCGACTTCCTTCTTCTTATTTTACTATATATATATATATGTATGATGCCGAAAACTACAATGAAATTATGCAGCCTATTCTATCATTTGTACAGGAGAAATGTGGAGCAAAGGGAAGATGGACGTTCAAAGTGAAAAGAACGGTTGCTTTATATATGCCAGGGGATAGGATAATATAAGGATTTTCTCACCGGGACAAGAGTAGCAAAGCACGAGGGAAAAAGGGGGTGATAATGAGATGACTACAACAAGTTTATTAAGCATTGACCACCAAAATAAGCATAATTACGCAAAAATGAATCCAAAATCACAGGACAACGAATAAGGAGGGTGGAGAGAGAAGGATAACGATACGCGAAAGCTTTCACGTCCCAAATTAGGAAGATCCTAAGGCATGGATCAGCATCGAAATCATACTGTGTCCTCCCATAAAACCCTCGTACTAAAAATAACTTCGCTAAAGCTCGTTTTTTTAGAAGTCGGGGACTGCTTGGATCGTTAGACGCTGATAAACGCCTCCCACGTTCTCTGACTTACTCTTCACATCCACCCTCAATTGTTTTCATCTAGTCTTTTCACTTCATGCAAAACGTTGGTAATGCAGCCAACATCGTCGGGTACGCTTCAGGCTGTTTGGATCTCCTCGGGGTGATCAAGACATCCGTTGGATACATCGAAGAAGTTCCAGAGGGAAAGGAAGACCGAGAGAGGCTAAAAGAGCAGGTTTCAGTCCTCAGTGCATTTCTCCCAATGTTTATGCGTCGTCTCAATAAGACGTCGGGAAATTCTGGTGGTTTATCTGCCTCCGAGACTAAGGACCTGGAGAGAGTCTTCCCAAGATGCCTCAATATTCTCGCCGACATAAAGAACGAACTTGCGAAGGCTGAGCGGAATATGGGACAGGCTCTCTGGCCATTTACTAAAGAATCTATTGCAGAAAAACTTGAATATCTTGGAAGAATGTTGCAGTGGTTGGAGATTGCAGTCGACTCCGGAGTTAGGTATGTGTCTAATCCTATTATTTAATACTGACATTATGAAGACTGAAACCTTTATTGTCAGCGAAATGGTGGAAAATATCCAAAAAGACCTACATACTTTCGAAAAAAAATTCAGTACTATAGACACTCAGCTAACCGGCATCGCTAGTGGCCAGCAAGGTATATCACTTTATATTAATAGAATGTCGAGAGAAGCTCAGCCACATTTTAGACATCAGTGATAATTTAAAGATGGTGCAAAGGACCGCAGGCACTGTACATGAGCATGTCTCGCGTATCGAATCATCCATCACTGGTAAGAGAGGGTTTTTTTTTTTTGATTAAAACAGACACTGTACTTGCATTAAAACTTATAAGACCAAGAACGGCATGATCTGGCGACATGGTTATCCCCTGTAAATGTTGAGGAAACATTGATAGATAATCTCGACGGCCATTCAGAAGGGACAGCAGATTGGATATTCAAAACATCTCAGATGAAAGCATGGATGACTGGGGAATTGTGTTTCCTATGGTGTCAAGGACCACGTGAGTTTATTTCAGAAACTGTCTACATGTGTTGAATTCTCTCTCATTATTTACAGCGGGTGTTGGAAAAACAATGATTGCGTAAGGCTTCAAAGTTTAACTGCTATTTCCCTATATAATTTTGTACAGATCTCTTGTTATTGATAAACTCAAGGCAAATACATCAACACCAGTGCTATTTCTCTACTGCAGCTATGATAGAAACTACACTACTCGTGACTGTATGCAGACCCTGTTGAAGCAATTGCTCCTACAGCAATGTGTAGAAGCTGAAGCCATCAAGAGACTTAACGAAACCAAGTCCAAGTCTGAAATTCTTCGCAAAAAGGACTTGCAGACACTTCTTATAGCACAATTACACAATCTTAAAGGCTTTATCATCATTGATGCCTTTGATGAGATATCTCAGAAAGATGTTCAGACAGGCCTTCTGGACCTTTTCAAGCAGATTGTTTCAAAGATTGGTGTTAAAGTACTGGTAATGTCTCGACCTCATATCAAGGATATTATGGACATCATGGACCTCAAGGCAGATGCAGTACTCGAAATTACTGCCACACCTGATGACATTCAGAGGTTTATTGAAGCTCAACTCAAGGTGAATAACATTTCAAACCTGAGGGAGAAAGCAGATCTTGAAGAGAAAGTAATTACTGGAATACAGAAGAAGTCTTCAGGGATGTATGTATAATTTCTTAAATATATATCATTGTGCTGCTAATATATAATCTAGATTTCTCCTGGCTAAACTTCATATGATTACAATGCAGGACATCCTTAGGAAGGGTCAATATAAAAAAATCATCAATGCATTGGAAAACCTGCATGACAATTTCAGCAAGACTTATGAAAATGTTCTGGATAGGATAGCACAAAATCCAGAAGACAGTAGTTATGTGCATTGGATCTTGTCTTGGATATTACGTGCACATGATCCTTTGAGCATGGAAGAATTACAATGTGCTCTAGATATAACAGAAGGAGGCACTGGCATCAATCACAAGGATTTTATGGAGGAGGCATATATCATTTCTGTCTGTCAAGGACTTGTGGTGATTGGGAAAGAATCCAGTACTGTCAGCATTATTCGTAAGTTAGCATTTAGTCACTTTGATAGATTAAATATTTATTCATTCAAGATGAAACTGCATATGAGTGGCTAAACCAAAACATTGCCAAGGCCCCATTTCTATCAGAAGCAAAACTGGCAAAAGCATGTTTGTCATTCTTATATAACAATACAGAGGTTATCAAGCAGCAGCAAGATCTGCCATTCACAAGCTATGCCTCTGGTGGATGGTATAGGCACATCTTGAAAATGGAACAAGATAATGAAGTAATTGAAGATTGCTGTAAGCTTCTCCTTGACAATAGCAAATTACCAGTCATAGTAAAGCTTCTGGAGAAATATCGGAGATGGCCAGAAGACTCTTGGGATACTCAAACAAAGGCATTTCATATCTGTGCCCGATTAGGATTGGATAAAGTGCTGGAATACCTCCTATATAAAGAGGATTTCAACAGATATGAACCAAACATGAAAGACAAGGATGGAAACACTCCATTAGCAGTGGCAGCCATATTTGGAAAAGTCAATATAGTCTGGGTACTACTGAATAGTGGTAGATCTGATATAGAAACTCTGAATGCTGAGAAGCAAACTCCACTTCATTTAGCTGCTCAGAGAGGTTATATAGAGGTGACTCAAGGTTTATTAAAAACTGGGAAGGTGGATCCTGATCTAAAGGATGGTTATGGACTCACACCACTTTATTGGGCTGCCAGATATGGGCACAGCCGGGTGGTGGAACTTCTGTTGGAGACTGAGAAGGTGGATCCTAATGTGAAGAGTGGGAATGGACTCACACCACTTCATCAGGCTGCTGGATATGGGCATGGCCAGGTGGTGGAACTTTTGTTGAAAACTGAGAAGGTGGATCCTGATGTGAGGGATGGGAATGGACTCACGCCACTTTATTGGGCTGCTGGATATGGGTATGGCCAGGTGGTGGAACTTCTGTTGGAGACTGAGAAGGTGGATCCTGATGTGAAGGATGGGGATGGACTTACACCACTTCATCAGGCTGCTGTATATGGACATGGCCAGGTGGTGGAACTTCTGCTGAAGACTGAGAAGATGGATCCTGATGTGAAGGATGGGGATAGACTCACACCACTTCATCAGGCTGCCAAATTTGGGCATGGCCAGGTGGTGGAACTTCTGTTGAGGACTGAGAAGGTGGATCCTAATGTGAAGGATGGGAATGGACTCACACCACTTTATTGGGCTGCCAGCAATGGGCACAGTGAGGTGGTGGAACTTCTGTTGGAGACTGAGAAGGTGGATCCTGATGTGAAGGATGAGGATGGACTCACACCACTTTATTGGGCTGCCAGTCATGGGCATAGCCAGGTGGTGGAACTTCTGTTGGAGACTGAGAAGGCAGATCCTGATGTAAAGGATGAGAATGGACTCACACCACTTTATCAGGCTGCCAGACATGGGTAATAAGAGGTGGAGGAACTTCTTTTAGAGACTGAGAAGGTGGATGTCAGGGGACATTCCTTTTTGTATTTTTGTATATATGCTGGAAGAGTTCAGAAGGTTCAGGAAGGTTGTGGAATATTCCTGAAGGTTCCACTGTGTTACATCCTGATATCTAGGTGTCACTTCGGACTCTGGATATGATAGAATGAGTAAGTAATTCGGAGTCTGGGTGATATGAACTGAAAGGACTTGGCTTCAACTTATATGTTGCACCCTTAGTCGTACGCACTGTCCTTATTTCAGAATGAAGTCAAGATGAACAAAGGATCAGAGTCCGATGGTTGTCACAGACAAGTCGGTATAAGAAACTTGGAGACCAAGTATAGTAGAACAGGAAGAGGATAGACAGACGGAGGCCGGATGGAGTTAACAGAATAACAAAGTTGATTTCTGACTACTGAACTAGAATACATATGCCGCTATTATACTAAAATGGAGGCCAGAAAATATAAGGAATAATAGTCAGGGTCAGGGAGATGAAACAGATAAGGAAAGAGTAATAATGAATGTGGTTGGCCGGCAATAACATAAAGTGGAGGCTGATGAGAATATAATGTAAAAGTCATGTGGAACATAAACACGTGAAATCATAAGTGATCCTTGGCATCAATGAGAATTAAGCGTGATAAGAAAAACAGAGATCTGAAAGATAAGGAAGGACTGGGTGAAGTATAAGTAAAATGGAGGTCCGAAGATAAATAAGAATATAAATGAAAACAATCACAAATGATAAATGAACAAGAAATCAAAGATGAATAACATGATGGAGTCCAAATGAAATCAAAGATGAATACAAGGTCGGAGGTCTGATAAGAAAATAATATCACGTAAAACAAGATTGGGATCAGGTCATGACAGTAGCTCCCCCTTACGGCTGAACCCATGAGGTTGTTGCAATGTTTCATGTTAGCCAAGTGTTGCCTGGGAAAGTAAAATTTACTGCATATATAAGCGGAGTCCATCAGAAAATTGGGACCCAGCATCTTGCACCTGAACTGTCACCATCCCACTCCCATCCACCAAATTCTCGCCCTCCACCATGTCCACCGCCACTACCTCCTCCAAGTCTACTACTGCCACCGCCATCCTCTACAAAAAATTGAAGGACGTTCCTCACCTCCCATTGGTGGAAAAGTTGGACCCCTGAAGGACACTGACAGGTTTAAGGCAGTACCCAAGTTCACAGCAAGACGGGACCCAATGAAAAACAATGAGTGGGAGGGGTATGAACAGGCAGAGTGCAATGCACTCATCAAGGGTTATTGGTGGTGGTATGATAAGGAGCATGATGAGTTGGAAGACCATTATTTGGCTTTGGTTAGGAAGGAGGCTGAGGTGGATAGTAAGCGGAAGTCCGAAGAGGAGAAAAAAAAGAAGAGTAAGCCCGTGGCACCAGTAGCTTCTGGGTCCGGCAAGAATAAAGGCAAGGGTAAAGTGGTGATAGAGGTGAGTAATAAGAAAATGAAGTAGAAAAGGTACTGATAAAAAAGGTTGTCGATTCGGAGTCCAAGGCCAACACGGAGTTCCACAAGACTTGTGTTGGCTGTGAGTGGAGCAAGGTAAAATGTGTCTTCACGCATGCAGCCAACAGCAAGAAGGTGGCTTGCGATAGGTGTATCCATTGCAAGACCAATTGTACCTATCAGAGCCCACAGGATCTAGCTGTGCAGGGAATGTTGAAGAAAATCAGCAAGTCCCTTGTCAACTTGGATGTCAAAGCGGGGAACTGAAACCATTTGGAAGCTGAAGATCTGTATCATTGTTACCACTTGCAGATGTTGGACAGGCTCCAGTGGTCCCTGGATCAACTGATGAAGGTGGATGAGATGGATATCAGGCTCTGGACTCTGGAACACCGGCCTCAAGATGAATTGTTGGTGCCTGAGGAGTTACAGGATGGAGTGTCAGATGTGTATTCCTGGATCATCACCAGGTATAACAAGATTGCACTGATGTGTTGAGCCCAGATGAAGAACATTGCACTCCAATATAAACTTAGCTGGAACTAGCAGTTCTGGAGGATTATAGCAAGATATAAGTGATAGATAACACATTGTCCAGTTCGAAAAATCCTTCAGAGAGCAGAGCCAGTGCAGAGCAGATTCTAAAGCAGACCCAAAAAAAGACCGGATAAGATGACACACAAGCCAAGAGCAGTTCTGGAGGATTATAGCAAGATATAAGTGATAGATAACACATTGTCCAGTTTTGAAAATTCCCAGAGCAGGACCAGCAGCCAGCCAGGAAAGAAGACTGGAGAGAAGGCAGACACAAAACCCAATGTTGTGTGGGAAGAAGTCAATGCTGACTCAGCATTGTGTCAACAGTACCCTGCACTGTCTTCTTTTTCTTTGTTCCCCAGGATTCAATGTTCTTACAGGGTCCCTTGATCTCAAAATGGACTGGTAGCAGAACATCTATCTGAATCAGTCTCTTTTATTTTTCAAATGGATTTGATGTTGGTGTCATACTCTGTTTGTCTTAAATAACTATTATATCATTCTTATTATGGCTATTTATTCATGACATTTCAAACTCATTGTTCCATGACTGACAGGAACAATGATAGGATATTTCTATCCATCAGTTCTTTCATGGATCAGCTGCATGACAGAAGTGGTCACGAAGGTTTTTTTTTTTTTCAAACAGCACTGTATTTATAATTGACTTGTCCACTGCACTGGGTGGGCATTGAATAATTCGACATATTGACATGACTGGACTATGCTGAATCACCAGTAGTTGGACTGGCTGTGAGAAGCTTCTCATACTTTTGTTGTTCAGTATTGCCTTCCATTGTGAATGAGATTCCACCAGTCCCACCCCCAGTTTCCTTCTGATCTTGCTCCAAACACTGCCCAAAAATTCTGTCATATGTAATGAGTTAAAGCCAGAAGAACATACAAATTAACAGCTCACTTGTTCAATTTGATCAGATCATTTTGAGCTTGCTTATGAGCTTCAGTGGGACCTGCATTTACATTAGGCCAGAAATCAAGCTTCTTATCACCCTTTTCAAGAATATAAATTTGACACTAAGGAGACAAAAATTTAAGCTCCAGTTATCCTAAAGATGGCTTAGCACATACAATGAAAGCCCAACGGGCAGCCATAGCCAGTGTTGAAGTTAAAACTCCCACTTTAACGAGGCCACAGAGAGCTTTACAGAGCTTGTTAATGCTCTGGGCTTGATGAGTAATTCCATCCTTATCTTGAAAGACACAGTGTTTCTGAATCTGCAGAAAGAGTGAGAAAGGCACATTTCGCCACAAAGACTGATAAATACATACAACACTTTTGATATTGGATCTTTTCTGAGTTAATACATCTTGTGCCCACTTCCAGATAATCTCCCAATGATCCTGGTGTTCTTTTTCAAAATTCTCACTGAGGCCCCAGGTATTTAGGTTTCATCAGACAGTAGCCTAAGTTGGGAAATAAATGAGGATGTTGTTAAGCTAAAAGAGGACATACCATGAGGATGTTTGTCAATTCATCTCCTAAATATACACCAAGAGGAGATAGAAGTATGAGGAGGGAATGCTTGGCCATTCCATCTAATCCAGTGTGAGCAATGGACAATTGTTTACAGAAAGGATAGCTCACCTTCAGCACTTTTGGTGGTTCCCACTGGGCTACTGTAGCCTCTTTGTAACCTCTCCAGAATTTCCAAGGCCATCAAGAAGGGAAATTAGAGCCTGTTATGGGCAGATCCTAATGAAGGGTTCCAAAGCGTGACCGAAGTAACGAACAAAGTCACACTAAAGAACAAAGGGTTAAAACCAAAGGACTTGGCTTCAATGTGTGTGGGTTGCGCCTTCT
Source organism: Sphaerobolus stellatus SS14 (assembly GCA_000827215.1). Taxonomy (NCBI): domain Eukaryota; kingdom Fungi; phylum Basidiomycota; class Agaricomycetes; order Geastrales; family Sphaerobolaceae; genus Sphaerobolus; species Sphaerobolus stellatus. The sequence goes on along the minus strand of KN837130.1, from coordinate 214,457 downwards.
CGAAATGTATGTGTCCTTAATTTGGAACAGATTAGAACCAACAATATAAGAGCGGAGTTGAATACCGAAGTTCTGAGTGAAGTCCAAATGAAGGTAGGACTTCAGAGTAAGATCAAAGGTTCAAGGTGAAGTTCAGAAATGATCTTGAAGGTTGTATTTGGTTCGAAGGCTAATAGAGGTCTGAAGTGTATAGAGGAGAATGAGCACTAGGCTCGAGTATAGGAATGATATACACTAGGTCTAATTTCCGACTAGAGAAAACTAGCTAAGATACATAGACTTATATACTATAAGTTCATGGACGAAAGCGGAAGGAATTATTACAAACAAATAAATCAAATGCGGAACAGAGCACGACATAAAGTGATAGAACAATGGGTATATGCATATTGTTGAATAGCGAAGGTTTGGGGGAATCTTTAAACGAGTAATATGAACGATCGAAAAGGTATGACGGACAAATATGCAATAAGGAATATAAGTGAATGGAGGATATGTCATGAGAACAATAAGTGAATGGAAATATGCCATAAGAAAAGATAAGCGAACAGAAACAATACAAACGAATTGGAAACGAACATGACGAAGTGTCATCTGTCAGAATAGAAGAAGTATCGAGGACCAATTGTGCCAGGTCCAGAGGAGACTAATAATAGTCTTATGGAATTGTGGAGTGGATAGTGTGATTGAACGAAGTAGGTGGGCAAAGGCATTGCCCTCAGGATCAAGAAGGAAGTTGGGATGTGGGTCAAGGGTTTGTTGTGTGAACACAAAGATAAGGTGAGACACGAAGGTCAAACAAAGTAAGATGTGAAGTTGAACGAAGCTCTCTGAAGGTATGTGACCTTCTCCGAAGCTTCATAGAGGTTAAATGAAGTCACGTGTCGTAACACTTAAGCACGGGGCTTAACAGAGCCCCAATATAGAACACCTCTCATTCAGGGGTGCTCTTCTGGAAGGAGTTTGAGTTTTAATGGGCAAGAGAATTGTGGGACGTCCCCATGCAATCCTTCGAAATTTCTCCTGTGATGCTGTCTTGAGCTGCTCTGGCCCAATTTCACGAATAACCTTATCAACATGCTCTTTGACTCCACCTCATTTTCAGCTCTGGGAAGCTGGGAGTCCTTCCTGTGACCAGCCAAGTGTTTGAACAGGGGTCTGGGGGGGAGCACTTTCACTGAGCCTGGGATCTATAGCCATGAAATTCAATGGAGTTGGAGTACTTGTCACAGTTGAAGGCCACTGTGAACCAAATGGAGATGGAGATGTATCTTGGTCCAAGGTGGAGGAATTACTTCCTGAGGGAAATGGATTCCCACTGGGCACTGAACATTCTGTAGGGGGAGGAGAGGATTGACATGCTTACTGGATGTACTTCAAAACGACACTCATGGGCTCAGTGAGGTGCCTAAAGTGATGAAGAGGAGCCCAGAGGTAAAGCTGCAAAACTTTTTGCAAGTCCACTCAGTGGAACATGAAAGTTGCTGAAACACCTAAAACACCACACCATTTAATGTGAAATTATGCCTCCTAAACAACAGTTAGATGAATGTATGTGATTTTATCAGAAATTTTGAGTGACTCCGGCATATGAATGACAGTGTCAGGTTTTGAGGACACAGATAATACAAAGTGGGTCTGCTGCAGACCATGCTCAACTGGAATGGAGTGTCCATATTTTCTTGATAGAGGGAGTACTCAGAAACATATGAAGTCAAGGGATCATCAGTGATATTCAGCAGTAAACTTTGCAGCAATAATGCCAGTGATGTTACCAGTGCCACAGCCTGGAGTTGCCACATTTGAACCTGCACAGCTGAATAAGCTGAGCAATGAATGGGGTGGAAATGATAGTAATTCAACCTTGTTATCACTCCCACCAACAGAGAACCATGGACTGGAATTATTCTGGGATGCAGAGGGTGGTGTATATGTCAATGGTAAGTCCAAATTGTTCTTAGGTGATGAGATTCTCAAGTAATGTTCCTCAATTTATAGAAACTGATGAATCAGAGCAATTAGAAGAGAGACTTGATGGAATTCTAAGTGTGTCTTCACAAGGGAATTGGTTCCCATATGACAGCAAGGTGGTAAGTGATAGATCACTGATGTGGTTACTAACCATCAGCTCATTCATTTGACTTTAGATGTTTATCCTTGACTTAATGAATAATTTACCAAGGCTTTGATTGTCTGATGCTCAGATGTGATTATTTATATGGGCAATGTGTCACTGTGGCTGCATGGATGTGCCCTCTTTTGCAGCATTGTGGAAAACCCAGACATGTTTGAGTAAGGAGGTTGGGGTCCCAACATGGCTCCACCATGGGAATTCAGGTGCAGTTTTCTTTATGAATGATTTGCTCACTCTTTTAGTGATGGTATGCTTTCCCCACCAATACTTATGGTAGTGGTATCAATTTATATTTATTTCCTTCAAAGGACTATGCAAACCCGCAAGTACGATCACATCTGCATTTTTATCCAGAAGCGAGAGCAGTTCAGATAAGTGAAGCATGGCAAGTGTGCAAATGGATCAAGGAAATTGAATGGGATAAATTAACCCCCATGGTTTCTGTTCATGGCAGAGACATCTAAAGGTGATTTGGTGATTCCACTTCGTTGGGTCAAACAGAATGGAATATTGTGTGGTGATTCACTCAGAGCCAATTATTATGAAGCAGTACAATATCTCTCCAAGTTTGTTTCATTTTCAATAATTAATTATCCTTGCAGACTGGCAGAAGTGTCATCCAAGAAGACTGACTTGTTGCCGTCCCTGTGAATGAACTTAGATTTAATTATCTCAACCTCCAAGAAGATGTAGTTATACATCTTGCAGGTACTTATATCAAATTACTATTTTGAACACCAATTGAATTTGAATTCAGAAGGTTCAATGTAATGGAAAGAAGCAATGCCAAATCCTTTGCAGGAGATAGCGAAAGGACACCCAATGTATACCTCCTTTGTCAAAGTCTGGGGGGATGATGTTTCCGGTAATATGACCAAGCAATATAATCCCCATCTCAATATCTATGTTTAACATTCCAACTTTCCACATCATTTATTATCCCAGGAATACTTTGTTCAATTTCTCTCCACCTCCCCCTCAGCTTCCTCTGCCGAGCAATTCACTAGTTTAGTAAACCAGATCACACAAGTAAATTTATCCTAACCTGTGGTGTAAGCTAATGTACACATATAGAAAAGATACTGTCTTCACAGCTTGGGATTGTCTTCATAATGAAGAAAATTGACTTTGAGTTCTTGTTCACAGTCTTCCAGCTGATAGTCCCCAACAATCTGAATCTGGGTCTTACACAGGGCTGCATGTGAATCTTTTCTGCCATGCATGCCATGCTGGTAGGACTCACCAACAGAAGGAATCTCTTAAAGCCTACCATGCTCTCTTCAGTGTAGGTCCCCCTCGGAGTATTTGAAAATCAAAACTAAAGTATTTTTAAAGCCAGGTGTTCCACACAGCAAAAGAAACACTAATTATGATTGAAGAACAATTATTTCTGGTTGGCCTTGGTGTTGCTACTTCAGTTGAGGAACATCAGCATGAATCAGACGTCAAGGACAGTACTGCACAGCAATGGATTGAACTTATCTTATATTGTGCTGGTGAGATCCAAAAACAGCATATTTTTAATCCGGAAACCAGGGATCCAAGATTATCCAACTGTAAAATCAAGGGAGAGGTTCGTAAACAAATTGTCAAAGAAATCAAGCTGAAGATACAGTATGAAATGCATAAATGGTTACTCACTCAACCCCCTGAAGAATATGCAAAACTCCCTCTAAATTCTTGTCAGTAAATTTAATGAAGAGCTTTATCACCTCTTGCTGACTTGGTATTAGTAACGAGAAAGAATATTCTTCCTGGTATCCATTATAATGCCCTCCTTGCCCAAGAAGGTATGTATTGGGGAATCCAATATACAGTCCTTGACTCATAACTTGTGTTTTTTTTTTAAGAACTGGATGTCAACCAAGGCACCCCAGTTGAAATTCTTCATACTTACCTCCTTGGAAATACCAAATATGTATGGCATAGCACCAATATAACCTGGGATGTTTCACAATACCAGATATTTGCCCTTCGTCTACAGAGCACTTCCACCCTTGGACTGGGAATTCCACCAATTGCAGGAAAATACATGCTACAATATCAAAATAATCTCATTGGCCAGCACTTCAAATCATTGCAGCAGGTTGCCATCTTTCACTTACAAGCCAGCCTTTGTTCCCCTCTATTCCTGGAGCTTTAGAAGGTGACTGGTGAATTAGGGGCCTTGCTTTGGTACCATTCTATTGAGAATATGGATGAATATCTGGTGATCTCAGTCTCACTGGCTTAGATATGTATCTTTTCTAATATATTTTAGGCTGATCTTCACATCTTAATTGATAACCTCCTCAACATTTGGTGTCTAATTGACCCATCCAAGATCACAGTCAAGCAAAGCTGCATATCCTTGTTCATACCCCAGAACACATCCAATGACTTGGGCCAGCTCCCTTATCCTCCACAGAGATCTTTGAAGCATATAATGGTGTCTTCCATATATGCAGCATTCTTTTGAACCATCAAGCTCCAAGCCAGGATATTGCCATTTCCTTATCAGACATGGAACAAATTAAACACATAATCAGTGGAGGCTACTGGCAACATGAAAACGGCACTTGGTTGTATGCAGGATCCCTTGTTCACCAAATGTGGAATGACAACCCTATTGTCCATCGACATCTTGGATGGGCTGATTCAGTACCACCATCACCAGGTAAACAACTATTAGTTCATTTTAATGCTGTTAAACCTGATTCCAGTTCATTAGATTATGTGAAACTGAAGGCACACAAGAAACGTAACCCTCAAACATGGATAGAAACATCAGCTCATGTTTGCTGACCATCCTCACTGTCTGATCCCAATATATTATGGAGTGATTGCATTTCTGTTGTAGCTCATAATGGTGATGTTTGTCAGATTGGCTCCTGGGTATTTGTGGAACACACAGTGAGAATCTCCCAAATTTTCAATGAGCAATGACTGAGAGCCATCAGATTAGAATGGTTGCTGAACAAATAGAAGAAATCATCAGCAGTCCAGATAGCCTTGTGTTCATTACCTTAACAGGTTTTGATGTATCTGACACAAGAGATAGCCACCATAACATACCTATGCTTCAACACAAGAATGATGACCATCAGCTCATGACTATCATACCCAAGGTATTATATTTATCTATCCAGTGTTATATAACCATTGAAGTAGTAAACAGGGAATTCTATTCGATTTTAATGTTCAGCATAACTGTGTTTTGGGTGGCTGTGGACCTACTGGTGAACATCATCAGAGGCAAGAACAGATGGAGTCCAACATTATCGAGAACTTTATTATTCACACTGATGATGACAGCTTTGTTATCAACATGCACACAATCCATAATGCGGGTCTCACAAAAGGTTTTACCAAGAAACCTGACAATGCCTATACTATACTCAACAGAATGAGAGGAGTTACATGCCCTACAAGCATCCAAGTTATGGGTGGTTCAAGTGGAAAAGCAAGCTGTGATGGTAGCCAAAGCTGCAGCCACTTATGCCAAAAAGGTGGCAGAAAGTGTAGCCAAACAGGATGGAAGTGACATTGGAGAGATCACATCATAAAAGAATTGGAGCAGCTATATTTAATAGAGCAATGATACATTATTTCTACCTAAGTATTTTACATTGCTCAAGCATCCCTCAGACAAATCTCCTCCCAGTGTTTGGGTCCATCAAAGGTGGCCTGCCAGGGATTCACCCCAAACCTGGAGCATCCTTCATTATTGTTGCATCGATGAGAGACTGTTCTGAAGGAATGTAAAGATCTCTTCTCCATAAGACCCAGTGTCCCCCTCAGGCTCCTCATTAGCCTCAGACACTAAACCATTGGACCCTAAATAGCCATACATGTCACAATCTGATTCTCACTGGTGTTCAGGGAATCTGACTGCGAAATCCCTCTCATCTTGTACTTTGATAACACACCGGGCGAGCATGCTGATGATAGGCATGTCGTTCTTGACCTTGGATAGCCTTCCTGTGAGCTTGCTGATGATCAGACCGTCAGTTTCCAGCTTGGATAGCCTTCCTTCAAGATGCTTGATATGGGTCAACAGAGCAGTCTTTTGCCTCCGCCAAATGTGATCCTGAGCCATGATAAGACCTTGGTATGGGAGGTAGCGAGCAGAACTCAGAGCATGCAAGCTGGCACACTTAAGCATGGTTGAAGTGCTTGACACGGTTTCCCAAGCAAGAGAAGCTCCTGTTGTGAACTCTCAGGAAGAAATTATGATTAAGCTATGTATCACTCACCATTAATCTTTACAAGATGCCCGGATTTGTGTGCAGTCTGCACTGCGTCGACAAGTTCCTGCCCCTGCCTGCGTAAGTGAGACAAGTTTTTTATCCAACTCGGAAAGATGTAGTTCATCAGCTCCTTTTTTCGATGACATCCACTGTGTGGTCACACGCTCGTATGCAACTGCTGGCTTTGGCTTGGGAGTCGAAGGGCTTGTTGCTGAGCCTTGCTGTGCCTCGACGTACTGGGACTCGGTGGTTTGGGAATTCAATGCACCACCAGGCCCGTAGAGCCTAAATATTATAATACAAGATAATGAAAATATGTAGATGGAATAAAGCGGACTTACTGTATAAATGATTGTCCAGCACTTGTGGCGGCAATACGGGTCATGGAGAATTGAGCGGCACACAAGCGGTTGAGCGAGGTTTTTGAATGCTTATTTAGCTAACAGCTGAAAAGCAGCTAGCTACGAGGTGGAAGCCCCATTGAAGATATCGAGAGGCCACCCAGCTGCCTCTGAGCTCAAATCAGACTCGGCGAGGCAACGCGTGGGGCCAGCTGGCGGGCCAGCTCCGATTCAGTTGCGATACGGTTGGCCGTGTAGTTGGAGAGGGAATGGAACGCTAAATTCCTCGTTAACGTTCTTTATTTCAGTGAGTAGCTGGTTTGTATTTTTATTTAATCATTATCTTATATATCTGTCAATACAGTGAAATACATACCTGAATGGATGCCGGGTGCGGGATTCCAGAAACTGGCGGCCGATGCCAGAAAGACTATCCAAAAATTGTTGGACGCTCCATTGGAGCCACTAAACGAGAAAATGTAAGCTGAATGAATTGCAAGCGTACCTTCTAATCGTATATATAGGCTTCGGTTCAACGGCCCCTTCGTTCGTTCGTAATGCCTCAAATGAGATCACAGACGATTCCGATCCAGAGCTACTGCAAGATATCAAGGACATTGCTGGCAGCATGTATGCAGGTGAATTATATATATATATATATCGTATTTTTGATTGAAGATTGATACTGTTCTCTTACCTAGCTGGCACTGATTTAACCCTCAGCATGATACATCAGCTGTTTGCTGTATTTGCAGTGTTTTCAATGTTCAACGGCGTGCCCAGGAAGAGCTAGATCGTATTCTTGGTGGCCCAGATTTCCCTTCCTTCCACCTTCCTACCTTTTCTGATCGTCCAGGCCTACCTTACATCGAAGCATTGCTGAAAGAGAGTATTCGATGGACACCAGGGACCGGATTTGGTACGCCGCGTCTTAGTACGGAGGAAGACGTCTACCGCGGTTGGAGAATCCGAAGGGATCGATAATCATATCGAATTCTTGGGGAATTCTGAGAGATGAGAATGCTTATCCTGATGCTTATGTGTTCAAAACAGAGAGATTCTTGCCAAACGAAACTAATACAGTGTAGCCTAACCCTCTAGCCGCCTTTGGATTCGGACGTAGGTGAGTAGTATCCATAATTTGGGAACGAGAAAAAAATATAGGGTATAAACATCGGTTTCTAGAATTTGTCCAGGGAAACATCTGGCGGAGTCTTCCCTTCCTATTGAGATCGCTTGCCTTCTCGCTTCTTTCGATTTTTAGCCAGCCAAAGATGAAGATGGAAATGAGGTTGACCTCAACTATGTTTTCCAACCTGGCTCAGGCTTTGTATTGTAAGAGTTCCATTTGGTATATTGGAAAGTACTTTACTCACTG
>KN837130.1:169105-197688 GCA_000827215.1 Sphaerobolus stellatus SS14 | reverse complement strand
GGGTGGGTGCAGTGGAAATTACTAAGGAAGAGACAAGTGAGGTGGGTGAGGGTGCTGTGCAGGGAGATCATGAATGAATGGAAAGTGCTCAGAGCATTGATGTGGAGGGAGGAGGTTGTGAGGGATTCGACGGATAATGAGGGAGGTTTGATGTGTTCCTTTTGCTCATCTTTATCAGCCGGACTTTGGTTCTTTGCCACAAATGAGAGACCCGAGAGTTGGACAGAGACATACATGTCAGATTTTTGATATGTTGTATTTCTCCCATTGATCTTCTGCATAGGACTTGAAGCCATCGAATTTGAGGATAGCTGATTGTGAGGTGTGGATTGTGGATTATGGAGTTTGCAAGGTGCATGATGTCTTTGGAGACTCAGCGGAATTTGAGTGCGGCGGGGAGATGGTGGGCGGCTTGGGAAAATATGAGGCAGAGGATGTCATTGGGTGTACGGGACCATGTTTTTGGTGAGAGTTGTTGATAGTTACGAATCAAGTTGAAGTTTGTTGTGGATTTCATTGAAAGTGCAAATGAAAGGGCGGGCTTGTGGCTTGGAAATAGGATAAGGTATGGGCGAACCACTCAGCCCCATTACCCCCAATGAGAGGTTCATTTATTAAGAACATCCGGATAAGCGGCTTACTTTACTTCCCTTTGCCCACTGCTTGCAACGATGAAGGCACCTCTATTCAAAGGACAATTTTGGCAGGCTTCAACCTCTATAGACCAGTGAGCTTCTACTTGATCCAATGGGGAAACCTCGATGATAACAGAATTCTCCATTCTCCACCTTCGACTGTATGTGAATGATTATTTTGACTGGAGTATGATGGCCAGGATGCACCAGGTATAAACCCAATATAAACTCCGATTTAGCCTACCATTATTCATTTAACCGTTTAATTCCATGTTTAATAAATATTGTAAAATTTCAAAATTATATCAGTATTTGATTCAATTAGTAGAGTAATGGAAGTTGTGCTTGGGAAGATGTGATCAGTAACTTAGAGAAGCATCTCATGTATTACATACAAACATGTATCTTATTAGGATTCTTCCCGAATTTCAAGGCCCACTTCCTCCAATCAAATTCAGCGCCCTTTGAATTCTCTTCTGCCCACTTCCATATGAGCTCAAACAGGACTACAAGAAATTAACTGTCACGTCAGATCGGACTGTATGCAATGACACTATCGCTCACTGGATTGGACATACCAAACACTGCCTCCTTGCCATGCAGCTGCCTACCATCGTCCTGTTGGGAAGAGAAAGGTCAATGGCAATTTCCGTATGAGAGTAAACAGAACAGACTTGCCTCTAACAACATAACGAAGATCCAAGGACGAAGGTGACAGCTACAGAAGAGAACGACACTAAATATTCGATGTCAGCGTACTAGACATCTGACGGTGAGGATACCTTTCCTTCGAGTCCATTTTCCTCCACCAGCTCGTACATTGCTTTGGAAGTGGGAGATTCTAGTCAAGGGCCGCGGAGCTGTGTAGAGCTTTAAGAAATTCCGTGCCGGGCTTATGAAAAATGCGATAGTGGAGTGCTTATATTTAAAGTACCAGTAAAACAGGGAGAAGGAGACTTCAAGCTTCAAGTTCGACTGTAAAATGACAGTGTTGGATGCTACGCCTGATTATGAAGCAAAATAGCTGGGTCTCAGTCGATCGAAGTTAAATGTGGATTCTATGCAAATTCAACTTACTGATCCCATTACTATAGTCGAGAAGCATGTTGGTATGTAGTAGACGGTGCACACCGGATAAAATGCTCTTCTAGCTTACAATATTATTTCCAAGAGGTTATTTTTAATTTGAGATGACAACGGCTCCTACCATTTACTCGAAGATGTATTCTATTAATGGGAGACCCAGGGAAGAGATTAGGTACTTGAGGGGGGTAAATTGATCTTCCCGAGCCTTCTGCCACGGGGGCCGAAAGCTCTGGGACTTTTCCCTCCTACGAAGCAATTGTTTTCTGGGACATTCCCCTTTATCTGCGGATGAATTTAATACAAAGAAACCGACATTAGTATAAATTTACTAGTACATGCGCCAGATATTCATTGTTCCCAATCATGATAGAGACGATATCTTTCAAGAGTTTGATTGTCACTAGCGTTTTCTATTGTCCACATCAAGCCCCATTTCCTGCTTATATCCATCGCCAATATAACTGGACAATGGGGCCGGCCAGGGTCAATAACTTGGCATCTCATCTTCCATCGATAACCCTTGAAATCTTTATTTTGCACTAGTGGCTATTCGGTCAGAAGGTAGATCGTGCTAGCACATCCACCTTCATTGTGAAATACTTCGGATTCCGAATAATAGAAATCAAATAGTTCTCCTTATCGTCTAATTGTCCGATTTATCACTGCCTGTGCCATGAGGTCACAACAAACCATGAAACTACTTATTAAACATTACTTATCTGAATGTTTGTCCATGTCAATAGTTCTCGAACAATATATTTTTTCAATTAGTAGTGGTCCATCAGCTTATCGTCCACCGAATACCTTTAAATCTTAAACGAGTTATGCGATATATATATTAAATAAATGGCAAATGCCGATTAACGAAAGAATATTCTCGCCAGAAATGAGTATTACGAAACATAATATTCAATCAAGGGGAAAGAACAAAGGAAACTGGTGATGTGCGTCGTGCAGACACAGCGGAACTAATACGTAGTCACGCGCGGCCTACTTAAGCGACGGCTGACTAAGCCATCCATTGTTCGAGTTCCGTAACGCGTTTGATCCCGCGACACGCTTTCACTCAACCCTTATACCTTATATAAAGTTTAAAAAGAACCTGTGAGTTATTCGCATCCTTTCAGCTTCATTCCTCACCATGGCTCCAACAGGCGATACACCTACTAAACCTCACCTAACTGTCGGAACCCGCGCCCCTCAAACTATGGCTGCTGACGTCGAGAAAAGCGTACAGGATGAGCTTTATAAGACTCTATTCACTGTCGATACCCGTAAATTTCTTGAAAAGATTATACCTATAGCCTCCAAAGATGTTCGCAAGATTTTTGCTGGCTTGAAGAAGGCAAAGCTGTACGACTCTCAGAATGCATGCTGGACAAACTTTCCAACTGAAGGTTCCAACGAGATCATGAGGCTCGTAGAGAGCAACGGCCTTGCTGAAGATGGTGCGATGGCGGGCCGATGGGTAGATTGCCATCACAAACCACCAGAATCAACGGATGTCCGAGCCGCCGCTATTCGTCCAGACGGAGCATTCATTTCCAACGAAATAGATCCAGCAAAGCTCAAAAAACATAACGACCGATTGGAGGAATTGGAGAAGGCCCTCGGTGGTAAGAGGCGTACACGTAGTGCGACCAAACCTCCTGAGCTTGAAAAGGTACGTTTAAACTAAATTCAAAGCCATACAAGACTTATTCTTTATATTTACAGGATGAACAGGAAGAGGTAACTCGGGTTATCAACTTACTCATGCCATTAGCTGACTTTCATTTAGAATAAACTCTGTCGTCTCTGGTGGCTTCACATGGCGAACGTTATCGAGTTCAAAGCGAAATCCGGACCGGATGATGTCAGAAAAGCCCTTCTTCAGCTTTGCGGTTATGCTAGACAGATCCTACGTGAACAACTCGACCGTCGCTTCGTTATTGCCTTCACCATTTGCTTTGACAAACTTAACCTATATTTGTTTGACCGCAGTGGCATTGTTGCCACCAATCAATCAATCAACATACACACGGTAATACGTTGTCTTATCCTTTTAGAACCTAGCTTATGGTATTTTCAGGAGCCAGAAAAGTTCATTCAGGCGGTGGCTTGCTTCTCCGTTTTGCCAACGGAAAGGTTGGGGTGGGATCCCACTATTGCCATGTTCCACCGGGAGCATCGCGCGTATTATCCCTCCTATAAGTTTCCATGGAAGGAGTTGGAGGCATTCTCTTCTCCATACATGATTCAATGGGTTGTCCAAAACCCCGAAAATCCATCCGAGAAATTTGTTTCCATCCGTTCTCTAAGCCTTATTGGCGCAGAGATGATGTGTGGAAGGGCCACCATTGTTTTAGAAGTCGTTACATACGAAGAGTATATGGCTGGAAATGCCGATCAGGTGCGTTAACAGCCTTCGCTCATCTTTAGTTTGGACTGATTTTGGCTTGTTTCCAGGCGCAAGTCTTTGTTATGAAACAAAGCTGGCAACGTCTTCCAGGAAAACATAATGACAACACTGGCCAAGTCATCGCCTTGGAAAATTCATCGCCTCAATATGATTTACTCGCAGATTTGCCTTCGGATGGGGATTCTCAGGATAAGCCGTTCGATAAGATACCTTACGAAGTCTATGCTCATTCAGAGGCCAATCTGAAAGATCGTATTCACTGTTCAGGATATGTCAAAAGCCATGGCGAAATTGTGGACACCCTGCTAACGATTCGGAAAGGCTTAACGGGTAATCCAGGAACTTTAGATTCGAATATTCCAAGCAAGCGGTCTATAGATCTTATAGATCGTGAGAGGTTTATCTACGAACAAACCATCGAGACGACAGGCGAAAAGCAGATCTTGTTCGCGCCGCGCCATCCTCGACTTGCTTCTCGTAGGCAAACACGTATATTCATGAGGATGCGGGGATATCCTCTCAAATACTTTAGAAACCTGAAGGAGCTGCTGACCGTCATTCATGATGCCGTCCGGGGTGAGACTTGATTATTTTCTTCCGTCAATCTTGACTTACTCTGCTGTATAGATCACCAACGCTTCTTTCTTAAAGGCATTCTTCACAGAGATATAAGTGGCGGGAATATACTCATCTTAATTCCTACCGATGGTCATTTTAGACAGAGTGGTTTTCTTCTTGACCTCGATCACAGCAAAATCACCAAGAAGTTTTTACCGTGGAAGAGGACGGAAAGGCTTGAAACTGCTAAATTTAATGCAGTGAAGGCCTATGAAACAGCTGACGACCGCACTGTACATCTGGCGACCGCAGTATTTGGGGCCGACCGTGGAGAAGTTAGTGGTTACATCAACGCTGTGGCCAAAAGTCGCGGATTAGAAGGCACACAACAGCCCATTTCGCCCGAACAACTTGGTTGGGATGATAATGTGAGTAGCTGGCTTATCAAACTGCCGCCGTCGTGTTGATTCAGAATCTGCCAAGACTGAGGATCACTGTCCTTGGTTTAGTGATCATATTCCTGGAAGTGGTTTACGAACGGTAAGCTTTCTAGTTCTTCATATATGTCAGTAATCTTATTCGTTACTAGGGAACATATCCCTATATGAGTCACCAAATCATCTCAGGCAAGGCTGCCCACGATGCGATCCACGATATAGAATCTTTCTGGTGGATCCTTATCCACTTGGCTCTGACTCGGGAAGGTCCCGGTAAGCGTCGGGAAGAGCGATCCGCGGAACTTGACATAGTCATCGAAGAGTACTTTGACGGCTCAGTCTCCCAACTTACAAAGGCAAAGACGGGTATCTTCGATCAATATCGCGGCGATCAGACGACACAGATTGGGCTCCTCGAAGATCAGCTCCTGAAAAATTTCCACCCTTTTTTCGAGCCTGTGAAAGACTTAATCCGAGAGTGGCGGGAGTTATTGAGATTGGGCTTTGCATTTAAAGGGCATGAGTATCATGATATCCACAAGCGCACCTTGGATCTTCTCCAGGCGACCATCGAGAAGATACCGGACGAGACAGGCGAACTATCACAGCAAGAGGATGCTCGTCGAGTGAAATATCACACATCGACGAAGGATACGATAATGACTCAACAATGTGTCGATTCGCTTCCTCTCACTCCAAAGCCAAACGAGAAGCATAACCCAAGAGACTCTTTATCGATCGAACCTGGTTCACCTACTCCAAGCGGTCCTAACGTTCCCAAACGATTAAGGATAGAGGGCCATCGACACTGAGATTATCTACTTGTATTGTTCTTTAATTGCAACGTGATGTATCACTACCACATCCGTACATTTATACATGCCGTTCTGTACGTTCGCTAATATGCTTATCACAACACGATCCACTAACACGATGTATACTTATTCACATCCTTCCCGGCGCATTTATAGATGGAATGTTAATAACAATTAGTACTTTTCAGGCCGATTACCCTTCTCGGACAATTTTTTGCTTGCCTAACGCTCGAGATCAATTACACGATCATGTCCTGACTACCTAAGAGGGGTGGTGGCACCTTTCAGCTATCCGGTGGATAGGCAGGAACGATGATGCACGTAATTCATGGAAGAAAGGGGTCTTGTATTTTATACTATACTCTAAGTATTTAAATGTTTATGTCTTGAAAGTTGATCTTCATTGACTTATATTGGCTAAATATTAGAATACAAAAGGCTCTCAAGCTTTATGAACGTGACATAGCCACACTCTCTTCAACCCTACCTAGGATGGTATAATTTCTATCGCGGAAGGTGGGACATGGCGAGATGGCCGAGTTGGTCTAAGGCGTGAGACTAGGGTGGTCCTTGTAGTCTCATTTTTTCGGGGGCGCGGGTTCAAATCCCACTCTTGTCAGCTTTTTGTCCTTTTTGCAGGTCGGAGCTGAGGTAAATCTGGATACGTACCTCTTCTTACTCTTTGTCTTGATCTGTCAACATCCCGGTATACGAAACAAATGAACCTTTCTATATTTCTCAGTTTACATTATTCCCAGCTCCACCTATGGTGGCTGACATCAGAAGTCAAAGAGCACCTTTATCAATCAAATCATGAACTGAAAAACTCTCTCCATCATCTCGCGCTATGACAGTTGACCCGCATAGAGTAATAGTGACTTAATGACATGCCATACCGAGAATTTGAAATACGTCAGTAAGTTGTTCACACCTTAGAAACGAGTTCCCCTTATCTCAAATAGGCATATTTAATAGATCTGATGTTAAGCAATATCGTCTCTGGCTAGCAGACAGCCAAAGAGAAGCCAACTTAATGGCAGTTTATTAGCTGTTCAAATTGAATGTAGGGGAAAGCTGGTATGTAGCTCGTTACAAGAGCTTCCTTCACTTCTCCTCTGCTCCCAAGCGCAAAATATCCAAGTCCCGCTTATCCCTTTACCCGGAGAGAGTCACACCGAACGAGACAACTTGAAGTGCGCTCCTATGAAAAACGCCAATGGCCAATCTTCCCATTTTTCTCAACTTTTGGTTAGTATCTAACTGTCGAGTACAAAGCTCATCGGCTGTCTAATGATAACAATTTACTCTCCTAACTCCTATGAAAAATAAACATTGCTCATCTTCGGTGTTGCATCACCCGTTCATCCCAAGGAGGCAATCCACGCTGATCCATATTTGATGCATAGGGTAAGAAGTACAGGGGTAATTTACTTCAGGGGGCCATGTCCGCTATCATCATTCTGACATGTGATTACCTTTCCACACATCCTTACCTTTCTACACATCCCGAAATGCCTTAGATCTGATCTACGGACTTCTACGAAATAGACGACATTAGACTCTTGGATAGGATAGGTTGACCCTGAAGTATGCATGCGGAAAACCTTTCCGATCTGAGTTTACATTTGCGGGGAATGTCAGGGTCTTCGTCTGCCCTGATTGCTGTAAATCATGATGCGAGAGCATGCCGATGTTGGAAGAAAGAAAACAGCATATACGCATTCGCTTCAAAGAGATATATTATGACGCAGAAGTACTGTCACGAATCTATATATCACCTCACGTAATTGCTCACTAAACCACTAAATTACACGGATCTCTGCATGTAGCTACTGGAAGGCACGCATATATAAGATTTGATGTGATGGTTAATATGGTTTCCTTCAGGATTAGTACAAGAAATTCAGAAATGGCTCGATTACTTATAGCCAATTTTAATGGGCGAAAGTATTAAGTAACATCACCGCGTTGAATTGATATGGCTATATAGTTTGGTATCTCTGTATCTGTCTGCTTTTAAGCTTCAAATATCTCTAAGAGATCTTGAGCGGCGCTGATATATTCCCGCTGAAACAGCCATGACAAGCAGTGTCAGGGCTAGCTTCTGGAGCGATAGTAGGAGCGTATTGTAGCGAGTTGTCCCTCCATACTCATCCATGGCCCGCTGGTTTCGGGGATGCCTTTCTGATACCCTTACGCATACGATCTGATATTTTCCTTAAATAAGAGGAGGTAACTATAAATATAAACAAGGAAAGATCGGAGAGGTGACTTAGGGATGACCCGTGATAGCCGTCGCTTTCGAGTTTACCTTCAACTTTCGTGAGAATTTCTCTGAGTTTCCTTGGTGAGAAAGATCATCCTAGTCTTGGTAATTTGAACCTGTTTAGAAATCCGTTGAGCCTCGTTGAGGTCGCTCACCAAATTGAAGCGAAATTGTCCGACGCTTGAGTGGATGAAACGGTCTGTGCATTTAAGCGATTAGTATCAGGGGAATTGTCGACGGGTTTGAGATGAGCCAAAATCTTGAGATAGAGACATACCACATGAGTGATGACCGAGTATAGGCTCGGTGCGAAATAAGTAGTGAATGCACCCTAAGGACATCCAGACAGCATCAACTGGCTTGGCTGCATACGAGCCATATGATCATAGTAATGCGAGAAGCTTCAGCGCAGTCCATAGTGCCTGCGATACATCATAAACAGTCAATAAAGAATTCGATATCAAAGAAATGGATTGCTGATAGGATCAGTAACGGAGAAATTGAAATTCCGGAATAGCATGCGGGGCCCACCTACGAACAACTTATCGGGCGAGATTATCATGCTTCCCATTGCCCAAGGCTATCAATGATATAGCCAATGCTATAGAAATGGCACTCACCTGAGCTCGGCGGCAAAAGATGGATGGCGTTGGATGGATTGTGGGCAAAAAAAAAGAAGAATGGTCTATTACACAGCCTAGCATCCCAACACGAAGCACCGCAGGCGATAAATAACATTATTGGTCAATACCATCTATGAGGTTACGTAGTGAAAATAACGTGTGATGTCATACATATATATGTGTGTGGGTATAGAGGTCAGGAAAGATGGAGAAGCATCAGGTCGTCATGCCTTGACAGAGTTGTTTGACGGCAATATCAATGATTCAGCTCCTGTACTCCCTATGCCTCTCAAATTATCCATCAGTATTTTACTGCGTCGCATCACTGCCATGCATGTGGCGGAATTCGGAATGAGCAGATTAAACTTTATCATACAGCGCTGAATTTACTCAGCTCAGCTCGTTTACTATTGGTTTTGGCTCCGTTATGTCGCGCAGCACTGGCGAGTTGGGCAAGGTTGGGCAACGCGGTGAGACCGGTTATGAGAGTGTAGTTCGTAGTCTGAAAGCTATGGAATGCTGTCCCATGCATTGTTTTGTCTAGCCTGTTGCTATAGTTTGAGCATATCCTATATTGCCAATCGTGACTATCCGTGACTGACGCGTTACCATAAAAGACGTCTTTAATTTATTCTGGAAGCTTCGACGTGATAACTGTGGGATTCGCTCAAAGACATTGCTCACATGGGTTACTAGCAATTTCTGAGGTCCTGACTGCTCTTGCCTTTCGTTATGTAACGGAATTGATACAAGGGCGCCCTACACGTGCGAGTTCCGAATAGAGTGGCGTTTCATGTCTTTTGTCACAAAAATAAAACATGTTTGTACAAACATGCGTAGGATTGTGAAGATTCTGAATTTAGTTTAGAATGGAGAAGGACTTCTATCTAGCCAAGCTCGCCAGAAAACTCCCAGAAGATGACAGAGCCTGACATGCAGAATTTTTAGATTGCCGTTGTCTGCCGTCATGGAGGGAGGCACTTAGCGACCGGTTGCTAAGGTCCAAAGACTCGGGCGGCGATCGCATGGCTCGAATATTTCTGGCCTGCTTCCTTCAGGTTCAAGGCCTCAGGCTCTCAAAGGGAGCTCTCCACCACAAAGGGCTTCGCGTAGAACTCGCCGTGTTCCTGTAGTTGAGGACTTGCGCATCAAGCAGCTGAAAATCTAGCAGGATTGGTCGTTATGTGCCGCGGAAAAGACGCAGATCTTTGATCTTTGAAATATGGCTCTGAATCGGTCGAAAATGATATCAGAACTGGACGTTCGTTTAAGGGACTAGAACCCTCGGTCTGGCAATCGACCAATCATAGCACAGCAGGCCTCTGCAGGGGTTCACGCCAAATTTGGCACAAGTTAGGTACGTCTGTTGCCCTTGGTTCCCTTTGGCGGAAGCCTGACGCTTCTCCAATAGGTGTGCTTCAGGTGCTCCCTCTTCTTCCCCTTCACCTCACCCCTCCACCCCCCTTACTCTTCGTTCATTCTTCTTTCTTTTCTTTTTTTTTCGTATTCTAAAGCTTTTCACGGTTTTCGCTCGCTAGATATTCATGCATTTCATCTCAACTGGGCGTAACGAAAGGATTCGTCGTTGGATATCCGAACAGACTTCAAGGCTGCAAGGTGATGACGATTCGGATAGGACACCAAAGAATCAAGACGAAGAGGAGAATTCGCTTCGCAGGGAACATGATGCTAGGGGGGACATGAGTTGGGATATAGAGGAGCTGGAACGAGAGATGGCCCTCACAGCGTATGCATTTGGGAAGGATAATTGGCGTATCAGTGTCGACTCTGTCGACCTGTCCAAGCTTGATTTACCAACTCTAAAGCGTTTGTCGGAATTGACGGTGTACAGCAAGGTGGGGTCAATGATTGAGCAGGAAGCAGAGGAATTGCCAAGTACTACGAGCAGTCCTCGAGACAACAGGCGGGATGCAAGGATAGTTTCTGATGTGAGTATTCTCTAAATATCCAACGTACCTTTACTAATAATCCATATAGCCGCCTCAGATTCCGCCCACTCCAAATGAATTTTTTGAGCTTCCTCAACCTCAGATTCAACGCTCGGCGCCTGTCCCCCCACCGATTACTATTAATTCGGCTCGTTCCTCAGGCGTACAGCCAATAACGTTCATCCTTCAAGAATCTGCTTCTCCACAACCAGATACGGTACATTTTACGCCTGGGATACCTGATATGGAAGCATTCCCCTCCACCCCACGATCCTTTAATTCATATTTACAGCGTAATTCCCAAGACAAGTCCAATATCCAAGAATTATTCTTTTCTCCACGACTTCAACAAGATTCCAAACAGCCTTCGACAGCATCCTCCCAACCTGAACAGTATTCTCCTGGCACGCCCTACTCGTACAGTGAGGCTTCGGATGTCTCCACGCCTTCTCTGAGCGCTTTCCCATCGACCCCGGCATCCAGCTACCCATCACGAGAGAGAATTGCGCCTTGGAAAGCTAACGAATCCATTCCTCCTGTTCCAGACCTTCCACCTTTACACCTTGACGGTTCCGGGCCACTCCCTGCACAGGCGAACCGCGACAAGGAGCTCCCGGCGGCTCCAGATCCCGAATCAACTTTGCCCATAGGAAACCGGTCAACTGAGTTGTTATCTCTGCAAAATCAACCAGGATCCGGCGATATCTCATTACCTAACGGCCCGGAACAGGAACAGGAAGACTCATTATCGGATGCGGGGACAGACGTTTCCATAGGACAAATGTCCTCAAAATACAGCGTTTTCTCTTCTCGATTTTCACTCTCTTCATTGGGTTCCAATCCAGAGGAACGTCGCGACAAATGGCCACAATTTAACTTGGGAAGAAGCGATTCAAGGTCAAGAGCGGGATCGATTGGAGTGTCAGGGACCAACGACCAAAAGGGCGTGCGTACACGGATGAGGTCAAATTCTGCTGCAACCGCAGTCGCTGCGAGCGCCTCTCATTCTCGCAATAATTCGACATTCGGTGTCATGGCTAATTCTAGGATAGGCCAAAATTCCCGAGCTGCCTCGAGCTTGGGTATGCATTCGCGTGCGCAATCAAGTTTAGGCATACATTCCCGTACAGGTTCGAAGACAGGAGCTACTTCCTTGTCTCGAGCCGGGACTCCTAGTCTTTCTCGTTCAGGATCCCTAAACCGCAAGGGATCTGCACCGTCGGTTCCATTTTCGCCTATCAAAGAATCAATGACCACTCCTGATGGGGAGACTTCTTTTTTATCCATGCAAGACGAAGAGCGACCTCAGGTTAAAAATGCCAAGACGAAAATGCGTGACATCATGTCGCGGATGTCTTTGAAGAAGAGTAAAAGCGCAGGCACACTTCCTGTTCGACCTAGACCACCCCGCCCAACTCCCCCTGTTCCTTTATCGACGGGTGGAATTGTGAAGGCCGTTTCTCATGATTATATTGGTTCTTCAGCATCTACGCCTAGCCTAGCCCCAAGCCTATCTTCCAATGCGCCCTCGAAGTTAATATTTCCACTTCGTGAACCACCAGGCAGAAACGGTGTGGCACGCGGTGTTCAGCTACCTCCTCTTTCCATGCCTTCGTTTCCTCCTGTGTCGGTTCCTCTACCTCCCACTCCATTAGTCGGTCCAATGAAGAATTTGTTTGCAAGTAGGGAAATACTAACGCCGAAGACCCCTACCTCTGGCATGAGTTCAAGCTCTTTTTGGGGTGGGGGTTCTCATATCACCCGGG
This sequence comes from Sphaerobolus stellatus SS14, assembly GCA_000827215.1. NCBI lineage: Eukaryota > Fungi > Basidiomycota > Agaricomycetes > Geastrales > Sphaerobolaceae > Sphaerobolus > Sphaerobolus stellatus. Next base: position 185,152 of record KN837130.1, on the reverse strand, counting down.
AAAACGCAGATTTTCTTCTTTTTAAAGGGATCGATAGAGATAGAAAACACGAGGAAACGATTAGGAAATGGTGTGAAGTAAGTCATCCTTCGAAGCTTTCTAGGAATTTAATGGAACTTATTTTTTATATTCACAGAAATGGGGAGTTGTGAAACAGGTGGTTCGTCTTAAGGATTCCGGCGACATTGTTATTCAGTTCAAGAATAAGGATGTCGTGAAACAGGTAAATCTATTAACTCAAAGATATATGCAGTATATTAATGAATGTATCCCGCCTGTAGATTTACCCTCAGGAAGTCAGTATTCCCGAAATTGGACTCGTCTCTCTATGTTGGACAAGATAGTAAATTGTGTCAATGGAATTACGCAGTGAGTACTGTCCTCAGTCAGCCGGCGTCAACGTTTCTCACGAGAACCATTCTCACAGCTTAGTAGTTTCGAAGTTCGAAGTATTCCTCCTCTTTCATCCTTCTTTCTCGCCTATCTACCGTATCATTATCCACTCCAATCTCTTAGCATATTCACATACATCGACATTATTGCTTGCATCTGCTACTTCGCAATCAAAATTACATTCCATACTACCACCATCTACCAAGAAGATCCATTTCTATTGTGCATATATCCAAGTGCTTTCGCAACTCCTCTTCTCGACAACCCTGCAAGTCAGGATACCGATTGTCTCGGCTGGCAAAAACGATCCCGATGAGCGACTGCATACATGGTGTCATTTTATTTTCATTTATGTATCATTATTTCCTTTTCCTGTTATAACTGTTCTCAGTGCCTGGAGCTGCACTGCATCTTCTCTTCTCTGACACGCCTGGTTTCTTTCCGCTATCCAGTATGATCTTTCGATTTGCATATTATTTTCTTACTTCTTTGGATTAGCTGGTCACGAGTTTTGCTTTGCTTCTCTTTATCCTTTTTAGTTTACTTCTAGGTGCCTGGCTTTTCTATGCCTGGCTTTACTACCTGGCGCTCTGCAGTCGCAGTCGCAGTCTACTTTCGTCTCGATTAGCTGTAGATCGCATGATGATTAAATATAAAATAACCTTTTCTATCAGCAAATGCTGATCTAGTCCGGGAAGATCAGGTGGCGGTCGGGTTTACGACGATTTACGATTCGACCGGAGTCATTATCTTCCCACACCCCTTGCCAGCAGAAGGCTTGTCGCTGAAGCGGCCAACTAAAGATATTCTCTTTAATTATCTATTCTCTGATCTTCTCACTAGTATGGGATGTTATGGCAGGATTCGGGCAATCATCTTCGGATCGCAAGTTGCACCGTAGAATTGATGTTATGGTCTGAAGTCGGCGAGTCGAGGATCCTCAAGCCGGGTTGTTAGGCGGGCTATGAAAACCGAGATAATTCCGAATCTAATTTTTGGTATGGAATAATTGGCTCCGTTCTTCTGAACATTAATCCTTTTTAACTGTATGGAAATTCTCCAGCAAAAATGCGCCAATATTTACTTCGAAGGTGCGAGAATGAAGAGTATTTACTGCGGTTTTTGCGGCTTTTCTTCTGGCCCTGTAAAGATTCTAAAAAAAGCACCGTGATTAAGGTGAATTTACCGTTATTCTGGGTCTTACCAAACATCTAGGGCGGTTTCCAGAGAGATAACCGATGGCGAGAACACCTTCAACGCACAGACCCTGAATTCCTTATCGAGCTTGAATTCGAAAGGTCTCGAATTCCGCCCCTCCTTGACCGTTCACTACCAGGAACGACCGCCCTTAGTGTGTGTCCATATTTGCCAATCGATACGAGTCAATCTGGTCTGATACCTTTTGCGAGAATCCGATGCCAAGCGCGACTGCTAACGATGTAGGCGACTCGGCCGATCATCTCTCTAAACGGTATCGATGCTACTCATTTGCTTCTAATTAGTAGCATCACACCAAGCATTCAGGTAGGGCTGACTGCTTAATATCATTGAATGTTAATATATGTTAAAAGGACTCGCACTTCAAGCCTCAAGGCCAAGAGCAGCGCTAGGAGGCGGCCAGAAAATTAAACTCTTTGCGTTTAGTCCGCATATTACCGTAATGTTACCATTGTGACGTCAAAGTACCTTCGCGATACTTAGTCGAACCTGGACTAAACGCATTACCGTAAGTTACCGTCGGAGAACTACAGGCTCCTTGCGTAATGCGCTTTCCTTTGCGTCCTCAGGCGGATGATGCGGCTAAAGGGTCGGTCTGGCTATTCTTTTAGGCAGCCAGTATGTTTGAACTTTGAAACCAGTTTCCATGCACACGTCCAAGGCTTGCAAGGCCATAGCTCCACTCAAGCATCTGTCTCAGAAGACGTTCCAAATATATTCTGTCCGGCTACATATGCCAACCGGAGTGTTGTAGTGTTGTCTGATCTCTACAGATATCTGCCCTCTAGGACTTCAACAAGTGATCTCGTCAAACTGGTCCATCCACAATGTGCATCGTGAAAAGAGGGCACTAATTATATCACAGGTGCTTGCAAATAGGTGTCAGGATGACAGTAAGCAAATCCTTATATCTACTAGTATACGCGTGACATTCAGCAGAAGTGAGTTGGACAACCAGACAGGCCTGTCAGTCCTGTCTTGTGAAAATAAATGCATCCGGATTCGAAAAAAATTCTGCGAGAGAGCCTTTTCCGTGGATTTTATTATATAACTCCTCTCCGGCGGTATTTAAAGATCACTTCGCATGTAAGTCCAGAAGAACCTTAGGTGTTGAGAGGCTATGTTTTTCTCCTCTAACAACCACCTCCAAGCTGAAATTTCAGCTCCACTACTATCAATAGTTCATAATGTACGTCTTTGTCAAATAACGGGGATGTCAAGCCAACGTAAAACGAAATTTTTAAATAATCTTCCGTTTCAAGCGAGTAATTTTTGGCTACTAAGTTCAAGCATCGGAACAGCGTCGAATCATGACGTCAAATAATGATTAATAAAAATAATTACAAGTGTCCAGGAAAGCCCGGTTCAAAAGGTCCGTAACTCAATATAGTTCAACGCAGGACATTATAACACCGAAAGTCAATTTCAAGCAGCTCCATCTGTTCAGGAATCAGACCCTAGGAAACTAGAAGGAAGTTGTTCGCCTGGTCTATCATCTCCGCCGGCTGCTTTCACTGATACTCTCTATTAGTTCAATACATGTGGCGTAAGAAGTCATAAACCATTACCTTTCGCTGGTGTAGATACTTTCGGGAGGTAGACTAAATTGGCTACTAGTAGGTTTTCTTAATTGGTTCTGGATTCTCATGGTTGGTCTTTGCGATTCAAACGCTTATAATAAAGCTTACCTTTTTCATCGTTGCTTCGATATCTCTCCGTGCTGCAGGGTTCTTAGACATTGGCCGATAATAATGTGAACTTGGTGTTTTCCGATCCTCTATGACGACAGTTTGCTCTGCCAGTGGGCTGGTTACACGGCCTTTAATAGTCGTGTCGTACTGCGTGGAGCGACGACTGTGACTTGGAGACGACATTGCATTGGCATTAGCACCGCTATGAGTGCTAAGGCTCGTGACGGACGAGGACATTGAATATCTGGAAGACTCTGTTACACTCTGTGGTTGAAGACTGGAGGCGCTGCTGCTCGAACTGATCCTAGCAGCGTCGCTTTGACGTGGCGATTTCGACGTAGAGCCAGAATGTCTGCTGCTAGTTGGACTTGCAGCAGGCGAATGCGTAGGCGAGACCCATGGTCCTGATTTAGCATATTGCTCTCGTTGCAGCCGACCAATTGGCGGTTCTTGAGGATACGAGACTGGGTTTTCTTCCTGATTTCCGAATTACAGCGCCTCAGAACGTATATCCGACCATATAATGCATGAGGCTACTCACCGGTAGTCTGCCTTTCCGTCGCAATCCTGTCAATGAGTATCTCTGGGATTGATTCTGAGACATGTTGTGATGAGAGTTGGAAGAGAAGAAGGAAAGTTAGAATTGACAGATATATTTCAGATGGGACGCCACTGTGGTAACTATTCCCCTATTATATTTATGGCGGGGCGGTGCAGGAGCGGTGCAGGAACCTGATCCCTTAGCCTAAAGGGCAACAATGGTAGGGCAGAACCAGGCAATTCCTTTGGAGCCCGCAGTGACTGCTAGTGAATGTAGCTGCGAGAACGTGCGCGATCGATTGCCATTGTTCACGTAAAGGGAGACAGGGACCTACTTAAAACAAAGGGACCAGTCCTAGCCTTTCCTGCAAAGGAGGTAATGTGATCTCTTATTAGCTACGCCTATTGGCTACGTCAAAGGCTAATAGAAATCTGAGTGAAGGGGTAATCTACTCTGGGGGGAGTCCTATCTTGAGCTTGGAGCGGTGATGACGATACGCCGGCTGGACGATGGTATTTTTAGCGCATCCTAATTCTCCGCTTCCCCTGCAAGTGTATAATCCAGGTTTAATGTTACAGGATGAGTACCCAACATGGAACATTAATGACGCAACATGCTATATAATTAAGAAAATATGTAAATTTTACACACATCTCCTCTAAGACGAACTAAAATAAACGACTCTCAGAATGCAGTTGATTAATGTCCTTATCTACAAAAATCACCCCTAAATATTCGGTAGCTCAGGAGACACATCTATTTCCTCCATCTTCAAATTTAGGGACCATGACATACTATACCATAGGCTGGTAAGACATCCAGGCATGAAACTAGGGCTGAAAACGCCCCTTTTCAACTTCAGATCTCCTGTGCAGACCAATTATAAAATGCAGCCAGAGAAAAGGCTTGCAAGATAAGAAAGCTTGCAGGATAAGCAAGCTTGTGATTCATCGAGAGTAAATCTGAATTGGAGGCACTTCAGTGTTCACTGGGTGATATTATCAGCCTATTGGAGCTATTTGCTCTCATTGTCATAAGCATTGCTATACGAGAATATGAGCGTCAAAAGTGACTTCACTTGAAATGGTCTGCGGTCTGAGCAATTACAAATGTATATGGTAAAGGATTATGAAAATATTTCTCCATACAGTGATATCATGTATGCCACCTAGCTGGGAAAAAACGTTTCCGTCGGAGTCCCATTGGAAGTTAGGGACTTGGTTGCAAGGAGAAGGAGTCTACATCCCGCTTCAATGTCAATTATGAAGGATTATTCGGAATGCCGTAGAGAGAAATCCTAGGAATTTACTTCAGTCGAAGGGGATCCGTGGATCCGTGGTTTCCGGTCAAGTACTGCTATTTTGAAAGCTTTGGCCACCACTGGCAGGGTGGGCTGGAATGCTCGATTATAAACAACCTTCCAGGAATGCCATTCTTGATATTCCATTGGCTCACTATATTGTTGAGTTGAAATATGGAAATCCATGATTCTATCATCCCGGTGTCTTGAACGCCACCAAGGTCACTGGCTGGAATCGTAACTATGCTGAAGATATGTATGAATACCTGACAGAATTTCTGACAGAATTCTTCCTTGGTGCCCTATTGGTTCGCTAGCTACATAATGTGTACGTCGAAAGATGGGGATCCGTGGATCCGTGATTTCTGATTTTCCATCATTCTGGTCCCTTGAAAGCTTTAACCACCAGGACCATCTGCAATCATAGTAATTACGCTAAAATTACGCTAAATACACGCACATGGTTAACTTTGTCACAAGTATTGCACTCGATAACATTCATGTCGACACCAACAAGGATGAGGTCATGGATACGCATGCAAGCCGTTGACGATTGCTGATAGATCTATCAGACATTCCGATGATGGAGCCGGACGGGCTGGATGATGCAAAAGATTTACAGAAGGGACAATAATAGAGTGGACAGCCTGAGCAGGCGTGTAACAAAAATAAATTATTGGAGGAGCTCATCGAGTTCAAGTACGAAAATAACTTTGGAAAATGCCAAGTGCGATGGATATGCGGAGCAAGGAGTTGTCACGAGTGATAATTTGCAGCATATTGTCCAGACCTCGTGTTAAAGTCGAATTTCGATGAGTAAATGGATAGGCAATGGCGTTGACTTTTGAAACTGAGTGCGATGGATGTACGGATTTCCGGAGCTAAGTATTGTCGCGGGTGATAATGGGTGATAATGACATAGGAACCTGCAGCATATTATCCAGGCCTCATGTTTAAGTAAACTTTCGATGAGTAAATGGATAGGTAACGGCGTTAGTATTACAGTCCGATCAAGGAGAACGAGAAATTTCTGACTCGGAATGTGTGCTAATTATATGACCACGGTCTCGGCCTTGGAAAACCGAATATTAGCGTCTAGGAATAAAAGTATCTTCCAGATAGTCTTTTGAAGGAAATGTCATTGAAGATTATTTGAGGTGGTTCTTTGGGTTGAAGACGATACCCTAATTAATCTGGCCAACTCGATATCTTCGAGGAATTCTTCTGAAATTAATACTCAAGCCTGGATAAATAATAAAGCGTGTAATACCTTCAGTAGATGTGGACTCGCATCCGAGTCCTTTCTCGGATTCCTGTTACTTTTTTTTCCAGCCAAACCCTGACCGACATCGTCCTTGAATTTTATCTTAAAAATAAACGAACCTGAGTTCACCCTCAGAATGCAGGAATGAGGGTAGATACCAAATAAAACAATGTAAGCGGATCTCGGAATGCAATGAAGGGTTAGTAGAAGAAGAAAAATCCGAGCATGGCAAAGATTAAGAAGAGATTTTTAACTCACAATCTTGTTGTTCTTAGAATGCCTCCCTAAGCTCCTCCATTGTTCCTCTCGAGTTGGCGCGGATACTGGATTGCATTGACCAACGTGTAAGCAGAAAACAATACCAAATCCCATGGTCCATATCGACGTTGGGATTCGCAAGCTCAGCGATTGTTTTAGTATGGATCTACACAGCTTGATATCACTGAGGCAGTATATCGTGCCTACATTTTGTTCAGCTCTGTAATGAATCCCATTTGCTTTGTTGTCCGTATAGATTTAATCAGTGTTTAAATGTTAAGCATGTAAATATACTCAACGAAGAGATCTCGCGCGTTTGGGAAACGCAACTGCCAAAAAGTCAAGTAAGACGTAAGAACCGAATCCCCGGCGAATCCGCCAACCCCAGGGTCAACCATGCCAGTCCTGTCATCACTGCAGTGCGTCGTAAAACCCTGTGGGCAAACGATGCTCCGCGTATTATCCTCCGACTCGGTGCCATACCTAACCTCGAAAGCGGACTAGCCCAGGTCACTGATGCTACGGAATCCCACCGATAAGGAAAGTCTGCTCCTAGGCTGTGACTAATATAGCACGATGTATTATAGTACGATGCATACTTAGACTATACTAGTGGTTTATCTGCAAAAACGTTCATTAGGCCGTCACTGCAATAAAAATATCAACAATCTCACCATCTGCGCATCTGAGTGCTTAAATATCCAAATACGACTGATACATTTTAAATCTCTCGCAAGGACATACCCAATGGCGCACTTTGCTCTGTAATCCAAAAAATTCTGCAGTATCCCTTGCTACCCACGAAAGTATTCGAATGGGCTCATGTGATACTTGGGTGGTGGTGGGCTGGTGAAGATCAGAAACATTGAAATTCGGAGAGTGCTTATTTGTTTCCGGTATTCGCCCGGCAGTCATCGATGACAACGTATATAGGGCTGGCTGCCAAGGCCTAATGACGGAGCCCCGAGATCTATTTGAACGTATTTGACCCCGCGCTTGCCGTAACTCTTACCCTCACATTCACCGACCTATATTCAATCCTCTTCCTCTACAATCATGGGTGTTCTCGATGTTGTTCCTGTGAGTGGTGCTAATGCTTGTGAGGTGGGGCTGGGCTGGAATAATCGATGTTTTTGACTTGATCAGGCTGGCGTCCTCACTGGAGACGAGACGAGGAAGCTTTTTGAGTATGCTCGTGCTAACAAGGTATGTCACTTTTCTTTCTACGGATTCTATGTAGTGTGTTGATCAATGCACTCCTAGTTTGCCATCCCGGTATGTGCAGAAATTTGACGTTTGCGGCGAGATGTTCATCACCTTTGATCCATCACATTGCAGGCCATCGTAAGTCTCATTCCCTCCTCTCGCATTTAAACATCAAGTGAATAACCTCTCACACCAGAACGTAACCTCCACCTCCACCGCCAACGCCGTCCTCGAAGCAGCCCGCGATATCAAGGCGCCAATCATTATCCAGGCGTCGCAAGGTGGCTCTGCCTACTTCGCCGGAAAGGGTCTCTCCAACAGCAACCAAGAAGCGAGTATCCTTGGTGCAATCTCCGCTGCGAAGCACGTCCGTAACGTTGCGAAGGCCTATGGCATGTGCGTGGTCGTTCAAGGATTACTTGGATGTTTAGGATATCGTCACTGATGCGAGTTTATAGTCCCGTTGTCTTGCACACTGACCACTGTGCCAAGAAGCTCCTCCCGTGGTTCGATGGCATGTTGGAGGCTGATGCAGAGTACTACAAGCAACATGGTCATGCGTTGTTCAGGTGCGTGTTACCTTCTTTGAAGTGGTCCAGTCAGATGTTGATATGTGCACAATTTAGCTCCCACATGCTTGACCTTTCTGAAGAGCCCAAGGACGAGAACATCGAGATCTGCAAGAAGTACCTCGAGAAGATGGCCCCTCTAGGCCTCTGGCTTGAGATGGAGATCGGCATCACCGGTGGTGAAGAAGACGGTGTCGACAACACCGGCGTTGACAACTCTGCGCTGTACACGCAACCTGAGGATGTCTATGACGTCTACAAGGCCCTGAGCTCTGTACGTTGATCGAGTATCCGGCCATATTGCATCATGTTGCTAATTACTTCGGATTACTAGGTTTCCCCCAACTTCAGTATCGCAGCTGCCTTCGGTAACGTCCACGGTGTTTACAAGCCTGGTAACGTCAAGTTGCACCCTGAGTTGCTCGGCAAGCACCAAACCTTCGTCAGCGAACAGACTGGAAAGGACAAGCCTTTGTACGTTTTGAGTCTATATACACTGCTTATGTATCTGACCTGTTTGGCGGCATACAGGTTCCTTGTCTTCCACGGTGGCTCTGGCTCCACGAAAGAGGAGATCAAGACTGCTGTCAATAACGGTGTTGTGAAGATGAACGTCGACACCGGTGAGTTATTGTTCACTGAAGTCTATTACTATCTAATCGTGTCTTATCAGATACCCAATTCGCCTACCTCGTCGGTATCAGAGTATGTCCTGTATGCCAAGCGACTCGGGCATCTATGCTAATTATATCACAAATAGGACTTCGTTCAGAAGAAGGCTGCATACGTCCAGAGCCAAGTTGGCAACCCAGAGGGCGCCGACAAGCCTAACAAGAAGGTATTTGTACGCCAGGATCGTTGAAAATCGTGCTAACCTTCGTCTTTTGTGCAGTACTACGACCCGCGTGTGTGGGTTCGTGAGGGCGAGAAGACCCTCTCTGAACGTGTTAAGGAGGCATGCCGTGATTTGGGCAACGTCGGTACGTAGCATATTTCTGTTCCGCTGTTGTATTGGGGTGCCAGTAACTGACCCTTGTCCCTTTCCTCAGACCGACTTTAAACGAGATATAGAATATAAAGAAGGGATACGATATAGATGGCTTGGACTACATGTACTGTTCTCGATGAAGTTAAATAAAATACATGAAGTAACTTGAATGCTCTGAGTCTTGTGCTTGCTTGCTTGTGTCGCTGTTCGGGTGCAAATGGACGGCTGTGGGTCCACGGTAGCCCTCGATCAAGCGGATTGGGCATTCCCTTTTTGGGTCTTTTTGTGACTGCTTTCGTGCTCTGCTTCCGCCATGTTCTCCGTTACCTTCAGCAACATGCAGGGCTCTTTCACAGCTCAAACTTATCTCCTTCGACTCTCATTTGAACTCGAAATGATTCCTTGACCCAATGAACCCAATATCTCAAGCACGACAACCCCTGCAACCCGAAAACCTCGCAAACACCCAACACGTCTTATTCATATCCCAATCCGTCGACATAATTATGATCACTCGGTAATCGACAGCGCTTCTGCACAATCTATCCTGTCGATACAATAAGAGCTTCGCTCAGTTGGCCATAAAGTGCGCTTTTGTATTTCATGTGTATAAAGCAGGGGTATCTTGCGACACAGCTGGGGTTGCTACGTATCCAAATACCAAGCTCTAGCTTGAAGACTTTAACTTCGCGGAGATCTGGCATCTCTTCCTAACTCCTGCATTCGATTCGCAACGACCCTCACCTCACGTTAATACTTCATCGATCATCATCAACATGGTTCGTTCCGGCGTCCGCCCACCGCCTATCGATGTCGTCGCCGCTACATCTGCGATGTCCTCCTCCTCCTCCTCCCCATCCTCCCCATCCTCATTTACATCTTCGCGCTCTGTGTCTCCCGTATCATCAGCATCCTCCATAATATCAAACCTATACGAAACAGGCCTAATCCAGATCCACCCACCGCAATGCCATACCGAGGATTATCATGACGCCCTCCAATACAGCGACCTCATCGAATTCGACGACTTTGATCTCGACTTCGAGTCCTCCGAGTCTACGTCGTCGTCGTCGTCCTCGAATAAGCACAACACGCCGCCATACTCCCTCCCCTCCTCGCCTGCCTTCACCGTGTCCCCCATATCCCCAACCTTCGCGGGCTTAACGCATATAACGTTCGCGGACTCCGGAATCGAGCAGGCAGATTCGAATTCATTCATGTTCATTCCTGTGACGTGGATATCTTCAGATCACATCGGGGACGACGAGTCGCATTTCCTCTGCGCAGGGTACTCAAAGGGCGCACAATGGTCTTCCTCTCCAACCTCCCCTTCGCATCCATCGCACACCAGTGGCTCCCGAAAGTCCAAGCAGCCGCTCCTCCCCTCGTCGCCCTTCGACCGCGACTGGCCGCCCCCTCCCTCACCCACGATCCCCTGCTCGCCCTTCCAATCCTCAGGCTACTCGCCCTACATCTCGCCCATCCCTTCGCCCCAACAATCCGGATTCGGTCTCGGCTTTGGTGGAGGAGAATATCTCACAGCAGGTGACTTCTCGATGTTCTTGTCTAAGTTCCCTGTACCACCATTGGACCGGCCCGCAGTCCCCCCATGTCGCCCGCAGTCCCCACGGTCGTCCCGCCCGTCCGAAGATATCCGTATCCATGTCCAGGATGAGAACTCTGTTCCATGTGCTGCGCAGGCACTGGATGACGCCGCGTCAAGTTCGACGGGGAGGAGACAGAGTAGGCTGTGGAATCGAAGGGCGCGGATTGTGTCATGAGGAGATGTGGACTTTGTTGATACATTGCCGGTGTTAAGTGAGATGATACATACGGGGTTATTAGGTTATTTACTATATGTAATGAATTATTCTGTGGTATGCTTGTATTCCGTCTGTCTGCATGTATCAAATACAAATACAAAGACCTTCATTTCTTGATTATTCATAACTCGGACAAATTCTGATGAATTGAATGAACACGGCCATAATCGGAGTATACTTAGCCTTTTGCGGTGATGTTCTACCTTCCTTGGCCCCTATCATCGCGTGACCTATTAATACCGTCTTACTTACTGATACTCGAAATAGCTTGTGAGGTCTCAGCTGGTCTCAGCTGAGATGACCACATTAATTAAGTCTGGTAGATGTTGACACCGCCGTGCCATCACATGCACGTAAAATTTTTAAGAAAATTCCCGAAATTCCCGAACCAGACGGGAGGCCAGAGATCGTCGGCCATGCTCAGTCGCGGAAGACTTTCCTCATGGGAGGACACTTTCGTTACTTACCGGCGTGGCGCTGGGCACTTATCCGAAGCAATGAATGGAACTGATGCATATGTCGGTGACAGCGAATGTGAATAAAGGGACTTGGATTATAGATAACTCGCCGGTCTCATCTCGTCCATATTCGGGTCTATTTAATGAGGCCCTGATCAATAAGCATTAGGGATGTATCCGACCTCAAGGTTAATTCCGTTGGCCGTTGGACCCTTGTTTGGTGTATTTCTCTACTTCTCTACTACGTTCAACTTTGATACCACTTGAAACTAGAGTTCAGGCGTAAAGAAGCAGTAGAGGGTAAGTGGCAAATATTTTCTCTCGCTTACATCTCATGTATGAATCGAGTTGATGTACTTACAGATTCCAATAGGAGCTAGTTTATCATTAAGAAAGTAGCTTCGACAGTAAACGATATTTTCGGGGTTGAGTTTAATACGAATCATACAGGTATGTACTCTATCATATCTAAATCACCCCATATCTAATCAGCAGCTCATAGCTCATCCTATCTCAAACCAACCAGAACGAAGAAGGAAGAAAGAAAGAAAGATGCCATCCATAAAATCCCTCCCCATCGAAATCCTTGAACAAATCTTCACGCACCTCCTTCCTACGCCCTTCACACCCGAATTACTCACCCCATCTCTAGGATGCAAACAAGAAGATTTTGGCCGCAAGTCCCCCGGCCGTGACCCTAAACACAATAACATGAAGATCGTGCCCCCTCATCCGTGCAATGATCTGATGGCGACCTGCCGATATTGGCGAGATATCATCATTAGCTGTCCTAGCTTGTGGAGTTGTCTTGAGATTGACGTTTCTCGTGTTTCAACGAGGTCGGGCTCGCAACTTGGGTTTTTGGAGAGCGTTTTAGGGAGGTCGAAGGAATTGCCGTTGCAGCTCGTTCTGCATGTTACGAGACGAGCCGGGGTATCATCGTCATCACGAACCAACAACCTCCATCATTATTTCGCGCATCTCTTTGAGAAGATATTATGCAAGCAGTTTCCGCGGTTACTCTATCTCAGAATCGACTTTGGAGACTCTGTCGATCCGGTTAATTTTTTTCGGGAATTAGGGACGTCAAATCATGATATTACCACTCGAACTATTCACCTCCCTAAACTGGAACGCTTTTACGCGACAACGAACAGCACCACGACCAGCACCCCTCGCGGAGGACTCGCAACAATCCCCAGCTTCTGCATCTCAGCCCCCAACTTACGCGCATTCGGCGTGTCCCCCCAATTAACCCACCTCTGGAAAGCCTTCACAGGATATGCACGCATCATCGAGCACCTCGCCGTCAGCTTCCCCCCCACCTCCCACCTCGAGCAAGACCGCCTCTCATCCTACCAAAACTTAAAATCCCTGTATTGGTGCAACGTCTCGCAGCCCTTCCCGTGCAAGCCGTCCGTGAATTTCAATTTCCCGGTCTTAGAGTCTCTGACGATCTCGCTCGAGTCGGAGCAGGCGTGCCAGAGCCTTGCAGAGCGGTTTTGCACGCCGCGGTTGAGGGCACTGGCGGTGTCGTTCCAGTATGGGGGGCAGATGGCGTGGTTGGGCCCTATTTTTCGGGCGAATCCGCAAGTGGAGGAGGTGAAGTTGATTCTGGGGCATGCGGTGGGGACGGGGACGGGGTGGGCAGGGGCGATGGAGATGATGCAGGAGGTGAGGGTGCTACATTTGTCGAATTGTACAGTTTCCGAAGAGTTTTTTCGGACGTTTTTGCCGCGGAAAGGGAAGGGGAAGGAAAGGGTTCTTGTTATGCCGAAGTTGCAGGTTTTGAAGTTGCGTACTATCCATGGGTATTCTGACGAGGGGGCTGTGATTGATTTGCTTAGGGAGCGGATGGACGTGTCGGATCTTAGGCCTTATATCTCGAATGTCTCTGGAGGAAGACGGCAGGGGTTGAAGGATGCATAAAGGCAAGCAACCTCCTGTTGTAGTCGAGCCAGGAGAGATGCTCTTGTAGAGGTCATACGTATTGTGTATATTTTGAAATTAATCAACTATTAATCAGATAGATATGCCTCTTTGATGTATTATACTTAGTAATTTTGCTCGTCATATATTCAGATATTTTTAAAAGGTGCACACAACTATGAATAACCACGCAATCGAGTTCACCCGCGAGAAACGCAGCACCGAGACGTCTGGTGTGCTTCGAAGCATGCGAGGCTGCGAACAAGGGATGATTCACAGATATTTGTAACCATCACGAAGAAAGAATCGGAGGGAGGTGGATATCGAGGTTCTTCTTCTACGCAGTCGTTGACTATTCTGGGATGATGTGAATATGAGTAAAGTTGCAGCTGAGGTGAACAGACGTGGCTTCAAATATGCGGCTAAAGTAGCTCAAGCAGTATCTAACGTAGGTGATATTGGGATATCATACGGAAAAGAATTCAAGTAAGAGTAAGTTACAGCGCGGTCATGATCAGTTAAACTGATATGAAGATGTGCACCTTAAATAGTACCGCCGACGGGAAAGTCGCGTGTGAATGTTCTTGTAGCACCCAAAACATTGGAACGCAGATTATACTTCAAGCTTTGAAAAAAAAAAAACACAGCAATAGTCATACATGTTCCAAAAACGCCGGATACCCAAATCATAAGATCACCACGGCATATGCATCACAGGCTTCTCCTCCTCAGATCCGATCGCAAACACCACCTCGGCTTTAGGGTTACTCTTGTCCAGCTCCATAACAATGTTAAATAAGGACGCGATTCCAAGTTCGGATGCTTCTGAACGACAGATCGCTCCGGGGGCATTTTCCCTATCGCGGAATAGATCGCGGACTTGCTTAATGGGATTCTTGGAAGGTGTGGTGGTGTGTTCACGTAGGAGCGATCCTGCTATAGTCTTCATACGTTCAATTCTGAATGGGGAATCTTCCAGCCACTTGGGTTCGTCGACAAGACGGTTGAGGATGAAGTGGTTTGAGTGGGCGACTATGCCGTTGGCGTCTTCGTTGAGGATGCAGATCCCGTTGGGAGAGATTTCGACGCCGCGACTGCCAGTGGAATCTGCGATGAGCATGTGAGCACTTGTTGCGCATCCGCCGAGTGATTGGAGCTTGGAGATTGCGTCGGCGAGGGAAGTCGATTCGAGGACAAGGCGGAGGAGGATATGGATTGGTGGGAGAGTCGGATTCATGGGTCTTGCGCGGATAGCGTTTAAACAGACGCCAACTGAAGAGGAGTTGAAACCGATTTTTCCAATGATCCCAGCCTGAATTATTATTTCATCAGTTCAAAAAATCGAACAGAATGGTCGATAAATAAATTTACCTCAGTCACCATCCAGATTTTAGGCTTTCCTAGGCTCTCAATGGAAACAACCGCGATATTTTCCTTCATTTCCTTATTCCAGTCCCAATTTTGAGCCAAGAATTCCTTGGGTGGATTTCCGAGCTTCATCCCAACCGCGGTACATCCATCTGACCACTTGCCCAAAGCAATTTCACTACGACAATTAAGCGCAATGATGTCTAAAACTCCAATCTCTGGTTCGTTCAGGCCTTCTGCTATAGCAGCCATCTCTTCATACAACTCTGAAGTTTCGCGTTTCAAGGTTGGTTCGAAATCACGAGCGATTTCGAGAACCTGAGGCCAAGTGAGTTTGGACTTTTTGATGAACAGTCCTTCGTAGAACTTGAGTTGTCGCAATATTTCGGGTTTGAGAAGACGACCATGTTGTAAGCCAATCTTTAAGGATAGTATTGTCAGGATCGCGAACGAGATAAGTTTGCCCGTATTACCTACTTCACGAGGGGTACCTTTGAAATCCAGACGCTTCATTGTGGCGATAAGGAGGTATATCGCACTTGATAGATAGAGGGATTCTTCGATAACAAGACATGAGGGAATTTATGCTATATCGAGGAGGAAGAGGAGTCATGTGATGTGTGATGCGTGACGTGACGTCGGTGTTCAAACCGCCCGCTCGAAGCCACAGCATCCTTGTTCGTCGCTGTTGGCTCCGTCCTGCCACCATGTCCTCAAAGGTCTCCTTTACAATTCGTCCTCCTACTTCAGGCCAAAGACCTGCATTTCTACCGAGACAATCCAGCTCAAATGTCGCCCCGAAATTTGTTCCACACGCTGTAGATTCAAGTGACGAAGACGACGAAGACCGTATCGAACTTGTAACAGCAATTGACAAGTCGGGAGTCAAGCGGTGCGTTCTTTCGAATACTTACAAGGACAACAATCCACAGCTCACAATAGCCTTTGCTCGATGGCGTCTTCCCATCCCTAGGTTGAATGGATCTCCAAAGCCTGCTGGTCCACTGGTTATTCCTGCGTTGGCGAATCGCGATTGGCGTG
>KN837130.1:139743-152925 GCA_000827215.1 Sphaerobolus stellatus SS14 | reverse complement strand
GCACATACCCAGTATACTCGCACAACTAGCTCGTCCTACCAACCTCCACCTGCTCCGCCACAACGTACTCAACCTCTTCCATCGGATGCCACACGCACTCATGCCCATGCCAGTGCTCCGCCATCACGTCAGAATACCTATCCCCAAGCTCACCCCAGCACTTCGACAAAGAAAGCAAACGAACAACCTACCCGGTCATATTCCACCTCCACACCGATACCAACATCGGCATCGTATACTTCTTCTTCAATGCCTTTTTCGAGACCCGTCCCAGAGCCATCCTCATCTTTGCCTAATTCATACTCTACCTCCACGCCACGGCCAATGCACGATGGTCACAGCAGGAACACCTCTGTGCCGTTTTCGTCTTCGGTTCCTAATACTGCAACGTCGACCAAGACGCCTTACACATCATATGCCCCACCCAGGGCAACTCCATCCGCACCACCAGCTGCTACTCCCGTATATCCCAATCAGCACACCGGCTCATCCAGCAAGCCTACGAATGCGAATGCGAAACCCTCACCTTTCGCAGGTGACCCCAACGACGAATACCGAGCCAAGTTGCGTGCGGAATATAATGGCACCCAAGAACATCGCGCTGAAGAGGAGAGGCGTCGACGCGAGCAGGAAGACATGGCGAAGCGTGCTGAGGATGCGCGCAAGCGGGGCGAGGATCGCCGTCGTATGGAGGAGATGGCCCGCGAAGCGGAGCGTCGTGAGGCGGAGAAGCGGGCTCGCAAGGCGGGGATCCCTATACCAACCACTCCTGACCGACCTGTGAGCGAGGCGTGGACTGCATACGACAATGCGTGGAGTACGATGGCGGCGTCGACGCAGTTGCGGTTCCGCTCGATACCGTGGCCTGTGCTTGCGCAAGTAACGATGCCCGAGCAGCTGATTCCTGTGAAGATCGCGGGCTTCATCTTGAATCCGCAGCATTCGCAGGGCAAGTCGCGGAAGGATCGACTGAGGGAGGCGTTGTTGAGGTGGCATCCTGACCGGTTTGAGACCAAATGGTTGAAGAAGGTTGTGGAGGAGGAGCGGGACATGGTTAAGGAGGGTGTTGGCAACGTTGTACGTGTCCTTAATGACCTCTTGAATGCTCCGGACTTCGGATAAGGTGCGTTGATCTGTGTGTACGTGCCAGTTATTTAATTGATGAGCCTAAAGTTTCAGGGACGTGGCTCATAGAGTTATATCGGATGCGTTCAGCAGGACCCTCGGGCTAGGACGAACGCACGAGACGAACTCATCACGAGTAGTAATTTTCGATTTTCATCAATATGTTTCTTTAGCATTTGGATCTGTCTCTCCTCCATTGTATTTCATTATTTGCATGCATTCCCGTTCCTGTTGTATGGCGGATTTAGCATCTCATCACCCCCTCTTAGTACATACTACATCATATATGCTCTATCCATTGTCATTTTGTCATTTAAACTTGTGTTATCACTGTGAATGTTGCCGATTTCGATTGCATGCGTGAATCTGGACGCGTGTGGTTGTTGGTAGAACGAGGACTGAAAAATTGAAGGCTTCTATTTAGCTCATCGACGCTTCGCTCTGCTTGCCTTTAGTGTATTGCGAAATAAGGGATAATACATTCGAGAAGATGCGTGACAATAAGAGAGATAGAAAGAGGATGCTGTGGTATATAGACAAGAACGCATGAACTTGGCACCAAACTGAGTATGACTCATACAAACGTGACACGTCACGCTGCACGTTATCCGAAAGGGGTACAAAGAGAAGAATCCTTCGAGTTATGGTCAATTAGATTATAATACCAATAGGGGATGTCAGAGTAGGCCGTTTTGCGGCCGTTTCTGACGTCGTTTTAAATGTCGTTTAGCGCAGATTCCCACGACTCAAAATGAGTCTCAAGGATCATCTCCTTTTTCGATTTTATTTGGATTTTTTTAGGAGGGACGTAAACGGTTTTAGAAGCGACGCGTGAAACGGTCAAAGCGATCGAAACGGTTCCGGAGCCGTTTCAGCCGTTTCCAGTCGTTTCGCGCCCCTTTAAACGACGATCGAAACGGCGTCAGAAACGATCTCGAAACGGGTCACTCTGACTCTCCTAATAGCTTTATCTATAGATTTTCTCTGTTTCGCTCGATGAAAGCAACCTAGCAACCCCTATAACTTACTGTTCAAGGGAGCCCTGCTTGCCCCTGCAATTAGAAGATAAAGGAACGCTTTCTTCACATACCGCAAATTTTCCAATCGTTTTGTTCTCATTTGATGTTCAATAGTAGAAAACAATTTCGCGTTCAGAAAAGAGGTCCCCTGGAAATTGTAGATATTTGTCATCCTGGTTATGTAAGTCGAAGACCGGCAGACACACGGAACCGAACTCGTGTCTCGTGAAATTCACTCAGTCACTTTGCTCTACCCACCATGGTCTCCCCTCCAAAGCCTTGGGAAAGAGGAGCAGGCGCGACGGCAGCGGCATCTCCAGCATCGACCACAGCGTTCTCCGCCTCGTCTGAGCCAGCAGCATCAACCACAGCAGCGTCCACATCCTCCGCGGTACCTTCGGTCCCAAACCGGCCAACCTCCTTAACAGGTAGTCCTGCTGCAGCAGTATTACCGTATTCAAATCCATTAACTTCTCAATATGGGGCTTCCCCGTATTCGAATCCGTTGACATCACAGTATGGAGCTTCGCCATACAGTCGACTAGGGAGCTATGGCGGTGGAATGGGCTATGGTGGTGGCTACGGCGGCGGATATGGTATGGGAGGTATGGGAGGATATGGGGGCATGGGGGGCATGGGAGGCTATGGCATGGGCTATGGAGGAATGGGCATGGGCATGAGCATGCAGCCTCCCGGGTTCGATCCTAATAATTCATCGCTTTCCCAGCAACTGGAAGCAAGCACACATTCGACGTTTGCGCTCATCCAATCCATCGTACAAACATTCGGAGGCTTCGCTCAAATGCTCGAGAGCACCTTCATGGCTACGCATTCCTCCTTCTTCGCCATGGTCGGTGTGGCCGATCAGCTAGGCCAACTACGGAATGCACTGGGAAGCGTGTTTGGCCTGTTCGGATTATTGCGATGGCTTAAAAGCCTGATCACTGGCCGACCGAATGATGGTGGAATGGGTGGTGAATTCAACGACTTCATCCGACGTCCTCCAGGTGCACCACTACCCAACCCCAACGCTCCAAAACCGAGTAAGAAGCCCCTCGTCATCTTCCTCCTCGCCATCTTCGGTATTCCCTTTCTCATGCATCGGCTTATCCGCCACCTCTCTTCCCGTCTTCCCCCACCCCAAAACCCCAACCAAGCCATCGACCCCAGCAAACTCGTTTTCGCCCGCGCCGCCTACGCATTCGATACCAAGGATGCTGTTGAACTCGGGTTACGAGCGGGAGAGATCGTGGCGATTTTGGGTACGACAGACCCTGTTACGGGTCTTGAAGGCGAATGGTGGCAAGGAAGAACCCGCGACGGCCGGGAGGGTTGGTTCCCAAAAGCTTATGTGGAAGTCATTGGCAATTCTCAGGCAAACCAAGGAGAGACGAAAAAGGTGGATTGAAATGCTCTGTAATTTTTCTTTCTTTTTTCTTCTTTTTCGATGTATTGTTCCGCTATTATACCTTTACCTTATATTTTTGTTTCCGTTCTGTTGCTGCTACGGTTACGCAGACCCGTACATTCCTTCAAGATACGATGTTACCAGAATCAGAAACGTAGATTTAATGGAAGAGGTGCTCGAGCAGGGTAGCGAGTACCCCGGGCCGTGCTAGACGCGTAGACGAGTCTATACGTCAAAATCAGTTGGGATACACCTATGCCCGTTGTTCCTCTAAATCATATAGCTTACACTCCATCGGGGACGGGTACTTGTACACTATGATTCCAATCATGGAAGATTACTCTAATCGCCGAGAAACCAATTTACAACATGTCGAGATTATCATTGATGCCAAGGTGAGTAACATAGATTCTCTGTCATGAATAGGATACCTGGTTAATATGATTATTAAATTCCGCGTGGTGAACATATAGATCCTCCGATACACAACTTTGCACTGGGATGTTTTCTGGTGTGTTGCCTCGTAGGTCTTTATTCGCTTCAGATTCATTAGATTAAAGTTCTCAATAACTGCATCGGAATCATTCTTAGCCTCATATCCTCTCTACATACCATGGTCCATTGCCAAATCGGAAAGAAGGAGCGAAGAAACGATGCCTAAACATTAAAGCAAAGGACCAGTCAGGTCAACCAGTACGCTCCCAACTTTTCCCAACTCTTCCCAACTTCCCTCCTCCTCGGTTTCCTTTGCTAACTACGTTCCTCTGTGACAGAACCGCCAGAAACGTGCCGAATGGGCGAGGACGGGGGATCCTTACTTGGCCGGAATAAAGGAGGAAATGACCAGCAGATGGATACAGGATAATACGGTCCTAGAGATGTTCTTTCTACCTTTATCAGGACTTGAAGCCAAGATAAAAGTGGCAAAGAAGCGTAACTACAATTCTCATTCCAGAAGATGGTCAAAAATTCTTGATAATCCGACGAGCCGAACTGCTCTTTACGATTCTTTTCGACTTCTTTTCAACGACATATTGTTATACGATGCAAATATATGTATTCTCCAGTCAATTTATGACGCAAGTAGATCTTAACGATTTTCCAGGGAATTTCCTCACGAAGCTCTCGAGGAACCTACAAGGGCTTGGTTCATCGTCGTTACTTTTTCTCTTCATACAAAGAAGAGTTCGTCGTCAAGATTTCACCGCTACCTAAAGTCATTACATCGATATATCTAGCTGGAACAGGTCTAGAATTCATTACCTCTCATGCCAGGCAACCTACCCAATCTCCAGTTTCTGGCATATCACTGATCGAAATTGTTCTGGATTTGGAACGAGGAGAAGAAGCAGCGCGAGACAAACTTGCTGCATGTGCTGCGGATATATTCGAATCGCAGTTTAATCGCAGGTTTGTTTTCGGGCTACTGTGCACTCCCGCTTTATATAGCGCCTATATGTTCGACCGTGCTGGTGCAATATTTAGTCCTTCATTCGATTTTCACGAGGATCGGATTTGTTCTCCAAGATTATCTATGGTCTTGGAAGCTCCAATCTCCAATCCGTAGCTTTCGATGAAACAATCTTTGCGGATGACCAAGGGCGTCGACGTGTGAGGACTTGGCAAAGTCGCAAAGTCTAAGGCGCAGACGACCATTGAAGCCAATCGACTATTTCATTGAAAAACAGCTTGTCCGTCCTTCTACATATATAGGGCGAGGCGCCCTTTGTTTGCTGGTACGCGATGCTACCGATCAGTCCGAGTATGTCATTAAAGACTCGTGGGTTTCTCCTGACCTCCTTCCCGGCAAAGAATCAGAAGGATCTCTGTTACGATTAGCGGCGGAAAAAGGAGTAAACAAAGGGATCCCATTATTCGTTCATGAAGAGGAGATTCGGCAAGGAATACAGCGGAAGGACTTGGATTCAACTGCAAAATCGTAGAATTGCTGGACTGCTGGAACAGCATACAGTGGAACTACAACGCGTACATTGCAGGCTTGTCATGAAGTCGCACAGGAAAGCACTCAGTAATTTCGCATCAAGAAAGGAGCTTCTATTGGCCTTTCACGATGCTGTTCTAGATTTGTTATAGGGCCCTTTCTATGTTTGTGGCTATAATCTGACATTTAGGTTAGCACATCGCAATTTGCATCAAGTAGCAGGCATATTGCATAGTGATATCAGGGTTAATAACATTCTTATCAATACTGGAGGGAACGAAGGAGATCGCGGGATATTGATTGACCTGGACAACGCGGTGCAAGTGGAGGATAAATCAGAATATGCTATGCATAGTCACGTTGTATGTGTGAATTAATTTATGTTATTCATTATTAGCTCATCATTCTCAATCTCATCATTAGGGAACATTTCGATACATGTTTGTCACTGCCCTACGTGCCAGTGGAAAACCACAGGCGTATCTTGACGATTTGGAGTCCTTTTACTACGTTTTGTGCTGGATTATGTGTAAGTATACTGAACCCAGGAAAGTCACAAACAGGTTGCCATCTCTCATCTCCCATTGTGATGATAGAGATGCACGTTCCTACAAAATTCTGCATTTCAGCAATGATAGTGACTGGGATGGCCAATTTCTAACTTATTTTGGTAAGAGTCTTCCGTCATTGGCCGAGTGGTTTGGTTGCTTTCTCGGTAAGCGGCTTCGGCTGGAGTTGGAAGAAAAAGAGAAAAGAGGATCCACGCCGGAGCCTCATTAAAATGAGTATTTGTCGTTGATCAAGCGTGCCGTTGAGGAATTGGAAACTGAGGATTCATATGATGGGGCTCGCTGATCTATCCAGCAATATTCTTCAAGCCTGCGGCAATGTATTGTCGTATTAGACGTGATCAATAACTCAAGAGATCAATGTCTCTGACTTGACCTTCTTAGTCTGACCTGGTAAGGTTAAATATTATTGAGAGTTCTAAGAATACATTTTATAATTATTTTATCATTTTGTCTAATTTATGGAAATAAATGTGGAATCCTGGCCCAGGCTCCCTCCCAACCGTTCTACATACCGTGCTTCTTTCTCGGTTCTGTAGCGAGCCAATACAACGGGCAAAAAAAAAAAACCTGGGTGAGCTAAGCGAGTCAATATTCTGGAGCGTGTCTGGGAAAGAGGAAAAAAAAATCAAATTGGAAGTGCTCGAAGCGCATCGCTAAAAACCCAAAATGCTTACATTGCTTGCGAGGAGCTTGCAGTGGCTTATATGCAACGGTGAACACTATGCAACTGTTCACCGTTGCATATAAGCCACTGCAAGCTCCTCACAAGCAATGTAAGCATTTTAGGCTTTTAGTGATGCGCGAAAGGCACTTATGGTGCACTCGTGCCTACTATCGATGAGGCAATGTCGCCTGTCTTACCTTTGAATTCTTCAACTTTCTCGGGTCGTTCTCTTCGTAATAAGAATTTTTGCGAAGCTGATTAACTACAACAAGAGGTTCCTTCGCTTCGCTCCGGGTACGGAGAGAGCCCTTTGAAGCAGCCTCTTTACATATTTAACGTAACACCTTCCAAAGCCAACGCGGTCACAGATGCTTACGAAGACGCAAAGCTCCGCCTTGCTACGGTATTGGTACACAATCTTTTATACCTACGACCGAAATTAATTCATCCCCTTCCATGCTCTTCTACATACCCTTTATAGAGACATGTTATTGAGTCCAACAAGTTATACCGACACGTCAGCTTTCGAAATGAAAACATATAAAAGGAGGCTCTGAAAACTCTTTTAGACTTCCGCCCACACTCACAGTGAAAGACAGGTAAAATAATACTGATAATTCTATACTTAGTACAGAGAAACTCATAGGAAACTAATTACTTTACTTATATTCATCAACAATCATCCAATTATAATGCATATTGAAGCCAGACTGAAACTAAACATAAAAACCCCTGGTTTAAAAAGGTACAAAAAGCTCGAGAAGAACTACCATGTTGTATGCAATTATTTATGAGCTATTATTTATAATTGTCTCAAGAAAAGAGACTAAAATATTCATGATAAATAAAATGATGCCTGTCACACAAAATTCTCTGTTCAAGAGAAGATAAAATTTAGTTCCATTAGAACTCTATTTTGAAAAAGAATCGATAAATATCTATTATGTTCCATTAGAACAATACCAAAAAAGGAAAAATTCAAGCTTTTCTCAGAAAGCCCATTGCCTTAAATGGCACTTAACATGACCCTATCAAATCCTGTAGAAAGCTTAAGATACGAGGAATCGGACATAATTTAATCTATCATGATTTGGCTTATGTACCTGAGGAAGCTGTCTAGAGGCACCGCGAGGGAAGATCCTTCGATAAGACTCGGAGTAGCCCGCTTTATTTATCCTCGACGTCTAACCTCTTGAACGTAGTTGGTGTAATTGCATATCTTATGCCAAGTTGTTATATCAATTTTCACATAGTGCGGTTTAATTCTCAAATCATCCAGAGCACTTACGTATAGGTGTGACGACATACATAGTAGGACAGAAAACCCGATCCCATAGTAATGTTACAAAGCGGAACTAAACAAGTTACAGATGGAAAGACACGAGGAAAGCATGAAAGCAAAGAATACAGTTTTTGCAAAAAGGAAACAGGAATAAAATGCCCAATGTTAGTAAATCAATGTCAAGTTTGACCATCCATTACGCCCAATTGCACCATCAGCTGCTGCCATGTGCCATCGCCGTTCAATTCTGACGGGTATCCGAACGTGCCTACGGCCTGAGCCATAAGAGCACCAGGGTCTGGTGCCACACCTGGTACATATATTCCACCTCCTGGGTGTGTGTAAGGCACTCCTCCATAATTCGAAGCAACAGTGTTAGAATCTGGTGGCATCGTAGTAGATACCGATCCCGTCTGGTCTGGCCAGGGAAACGACTGAGTAGGGACACTTGGAATTTCGGCCTTGATAATAGGTTGTTGGATGGGAGTCGTCGATTCATTCGTCTGGTTGTTTCTAGACGCCATGAAACCCTGCACGATAGCTGCAGGAGGCTCATATCCATTAATATCCCGCATATAGTCAAGAAGAGCCGGATGAGCGTCGCGGAAGACTTCGCTTTCAATTGACGGAACATTCCTATATGAATACGAGCCAGGACTTCCCCCTTCTTGGGGCACGCGCATTCTGGTATTGGTGGGCCCAACGCTCTGCGAGGCGCGTCGTAACCGTGGTGATGAGCGAGTCATCCCCTGAGGTGATCCCGTAGGGGAACGACTTCGATTTGAAGATTGAATGAACCGCGTTCGGCCTGCATAAATGGCAAGCTCATCATGTTCATCATCCTTCGATGAAGAATTGCTATTACTTTGCGGAGACGCCTTATCAATAGAGCCTTGTGAAAGTTGGCTTAATGCCGCCCGTGCCTTGTCTCGCAGGCGCTGGAGAATGGGCTACATAAGCGCCAAGAAGACATGTCAATATATGCAATTTCGCTTTCTGGCGATTTGGGATGAACTTACGACTGCCCTGGCTGATCGCCCTGCTGCCGCACGATGTTCCATCAAGTTGCAGGCCAAGTCTAGTTCGTTCATTGCAGACACCGACAGTTGGCATGCGGGACTGCGCGTGACGATGGAACCCAACACAATCTAAAGATCTTTATGAGTTCTGATGGAAAAGCAAATTTAAGAAATTCATACCGCTGCGGAAAAGAGATTCGACCAGAACCACCAGAAACGCGCTGCAAGCTCTGGATGTCGAACAGTTGCATCGTGGGTCCCTGCAACAATCAAACAAGCACTACGATACGTCGCTGAGACTGATGTAGCATATTTGCTTTCCAGTGGATTGTCGGGACAGTCGCATACCGCTTGTGCGAAAAATGACCGATGAAGGTATAATAAACCTTCACATTGAGAATTAACATTGAAATATTAAACAGCAAAATAAATTTATTTATACTCACTCGTTTCTTTTTCACAAAACAACATATACCGCTGCATGGATAGAGATAAACTTGAGTTCTTCTGAGTTGGATCGCCAGGCGTCCCAAGCTGTAATGACTTCGGAATTTCAAATTCACGAACCATCCTATCCAGCCTGAGGATTGTAGCATAACTAGGACTCTTGGCAGCGAAAGCTTGCTCGACTACCGGAATGAGACATTCTCTTCTATACACATATTTCCAAATATGGTGGACTATTGATGTTATAATCAGCGCTCAGTAGGTAATTATTTCCGGTGGGACGTACAACTTGGCTCGACTTGACCTTTCTCGTTTATCAGTGGGTCTCGGTCTGCAGGAAGAGGGCACTGGATATGGGCCGGATTGAAGGATGGTGGGCGACCCATGATGAAGCTCTGAATTTATGTAAACATGAGGTTATTTTTAGCCGGTGATCTCGTGCTTACAATCCATGAATCTATCAAATGCAGATGTTCGTCAACGGAATTAAGAAATTTAATGATATAACGTACCATACGTATAGATTTCCCAAAACAGTTTGCGTCTCCTCTCATTTTCTTGGGGATTGTCACGTATCCAATGTCTGCTATCACGATCTGTCATAGGATGTCAAGCCAATCAACGGATAAAACATTATCAATAGAGGCGAGACTCACGTAAACCAGTCTAAACACCAGGGCGTCAATTCCAATCGGTAAATATTTCGCGTAAAAATTTATATGTACGTACGCTATATGTTAACTTGGCCAGGAGTCCCATGTTCAACCATCGATGCTCAACAGTCTGCCGGTCTGTCATATACAGGTATACAATTTGAAAATGCTAGGAAGAAAGAATATAGGGTAAGCGTATGCGGAGAAGTATCAAACGCTTACTAATGATTGCAACGTTGGAATTGTTGCAGCATCAATCAGTGGCTCTACCACAAAAGCAGCTTTTGCGAGCTGGTAAAAGGGTTCGGAGGAACGGATATCATAAAGTTTTGCGGTGTCGAGCAATGTTCCTAAGGCGAGAACAATAAACATAAGAGAAAGCCTGTCGGATCCGACAGAGTCATAGGTTGAATCGTGGTAAATATGGGAATAGATTTCTTGGGTAAATTCGGCTCGAGTGATTGCATCAAAGCTAGAAACAGTGAAGAATCAACAATCCGCTGATTCGCCAAGAAATTATAGGACTTACAGCCAGTCGCCATGCGAGAAAAATATATCGCAAATGCCCCACGCGATGTCCGCTGGGGGCAGATACCTCATAAGATCCTCCTTCAGGCACGGCAATGGCTCCGCCTCAGAAGGACCGAATGGAAATAGAGATGCGAGGTGAACAATCTCTGATGGTAGAAGAACCTCGCCGTGTTCGAATGCGCGGGCGCCGGCTGTAGGTACATCCGGCGATTCGGCCTGAAATCCAGAGCGTCAGGGGCTGTGGAGTCACGAGAAAGGAACATACCTCTGCAAAATACTGCGGACGAGCTCCGTTAAGTACGCCAAACAGTGCTATATTGCAAAACTACTCACATCTGCGCCAGCTGACTGATTATGGTATTTGGAGCGACCATCGGAGCCTATCGATAGTGTACCAAAGGCATCGATCACATCGTTATTGGTCGAATTGGATTGGGATTGTTGCTCGACAGAATGGTCGTTCTGCCCATCTTCTGTTTGGACTAGGAGACCGTGTACATCAGTCGAAGTTTTTGCATGGGCAACTGCTAAGGCTTCTTCTAGTTGTCGAATGCGATCTGCCATGATTGCAGTCTTCTCTCGGAGCTGTGAAGCTTCGATGGCAGACCTAAGTCATGTCGTAAGCTAATCATATTCAGAGAAAGCGAAAAACAGCGTACTTTTGACGTTTCGTGGCAACTAGGGTCCCTATAGTATGGTGTCAGAAATGGGGAAGATATAGTTAGTGGCCGATGCACGAACCATCGGGGCAAATATCCGCACTGCGTAGCCGTCAGCATAATCCCGCAAATGACTTGGAGGAACTCACCAGCCACGCTAAAGACCACGAACTAGCTTCAGGAGCTGTCCTGCACCTAGCATAGAAGCTGAGCTGCGCACCTTGATACATGATTTGCAAGGACTAATAGCAGGACAACACGGGGTTAATGGGATTCCTAGATCGTTAAATAATGATCTTACTATGTTCTGTCACATTTCAGCTTCGACCTGAGCGTTCCTGGTCAACAAATTTCTCCTGCAGCCACTATGACTCCATGACTCACCTATGACACTCCCTGCACGCTACCAGTCGGGGTTTACTCTTCTGTTTCGAAGACGAGGACTCCTCCATATCCATCGTGAGCTTGATCGAATGTTCAAGTTATAGATTGAGGTGCATTTGTTGGATTCAAGCTACTAAGCCGCTGATTCCCAATGGCGGTGAGCGCTGGGGATGACATAAGCTGCCACGGGCTGCCGGGCCTCGTTGCCGCTGCCTCCTGCCGCTTCATCCAGATATCCAGGTTCCCTATACCACTATACCCCATAATCTGTAGTGTGCTGTACAACCCTGAACTCAATATGGCCCAGAAAACTCTAGGAGTCCTTTCATAACTTCTGGATCTGCGGCCTGCCCCGCTTCGTTTTCCTATCAATGCATGTAATCAAGGTACAACACGGTCACCTGCTCATCTTTACCTTCTAGAGAATTACTTCCTGCCGACATCACCCAATACCGTTCTCCAGTTGTCTGAATCCGAATCACTTCGATATTGACTTTTATCTAGCTTCCCACTGCAAGCGATCTGGCAACCCCCCCATCATTAGAAATTCTATTTGATTCTGTTTTGCGGAATTTGCCTTGCCATTGTAGTCGTTTATCTCGCCTATGCCGAGTCTCTCCAACTCTAAGCCGAATCTAGAGCGGCTTCTCCACACGAGATCCTGTCAGCCATTGGGCTGCGCTCGGTTACGGCCCTTACTCCTGATCCCACGCCAGTACCTCAACCCACATGGACCTGTCTTCGTCAAATATCTACTTTACCTATACCCAAAGAGCGAAATGCGATGAATAATGACTGTGCCATGGCGGAAGAGGAGGGTTTCTCCGACCATCTATACATGGCAATCTGGCTTTCGAAGAGTTTCTAGAGTACTAATCCATCAATAGCCATCTGTATTACGGTGGGGCCGAAGTGCAACCCTTGCGAACCAGTAGCTCCATACCATACTTGTGACCCAGCGTAACTAAGGGTAATTTTAGAACTAGCTTAAAACTAACCTCTTATTTATACTCCCAGACACGTATTCTTACCCTCATTTATGTGGGTCTATATATACTTAAGCTCTTTCTTTCAATCGACTAAAGCTTATATTATAAATGGATGTAATTTCATTCGAAACCCAAGTCGACTGCCTATAATTGCACAGCGTAATCCAACCTGGGCTCACACACGCATCTTGCCTAGTATAGCAAAATTGGCGATCGTCAACTTAGAAATCTTCACCCGGATTCCCGTATTGTCTCCTTTATGCCCCTTTAGCATCATGGCTTAAGATGATCCGAGGATACATCGTAGCCGTCATGATGAGGGCGCTACATGGTATTGAAATCCGTCTTCCAGAATCACTTATCAGCCAACGTCCTTCATTGTGGTACGGCATGGCATCCTCTTTCTTCCACTGTATAACATTTATGTACAACTTTATTCATTAGTGTATCGTCACTCGTACTCGCACTTCGTTGTGGCAACTCGACTC
>KN837130.1:112717-126440 GCA_000827215.1 Sphaerobolus stellatus SS14 | reverse complement strand
AACCTCAGAATCTGAAATCGATCCAGCTCGTGTGATATCCATGGTCTAATAACGCGGACATCGAGCACATTTTCAATCCCCGAACCGTGTTAGGTCTCGATGCCGACCAATCAGAAGAGAGAAACAGCGCGGGCATATCGGAGTCCCAGAAGCGAACCTTGATTATCAAACTGGTAGACATCGCCATCGACTGTTTCCTCGCACACTTCGATATCTTGGTTTCTCGGCCTCGTTGATGGGCAAGACACGCACAAGTCGGGATCTGTTGGATACTCTCGGGTTGTCTTGACAGGATGACACCACCATATTTGATAAGACAGATCCTATTACTTGAGTTTACTTGCTACAATTCCTCCCTTCTGATCTCCTTCCGCCTCCCTTTTTTGACCTTCAGCTTGTTTTAGCATGTCTTCTCAACTTCTGGATACTCCTTCCAAGCATAGTTGGTCTGTTACAGGATTCGCGGATAGAGCATGGAATGCAGCTTCAGAACGTGTCATCAGTCTTGGATGGAAACCCATGGCAAGGCTCGCAGAGGCTGGCGTTGTAGCGTACATTCACTGTTATTTGGTTTATATGCATTTGCTAAATGGTACATCATAGTCTTATGCAAAAAACCACCAAGGGACATTTGCGGGTTCTAACTTACGAGCACATCTATAACTTCCCTGCACTTCGCACAACCCCTGCAGAAGAAGACGATCATTCAGATCTCAAGGCTGAATTACGAGTTTCGAATGATGCGTTTTGGATCAGATTGTTTACAATGAGCGATCTTGGATTTGCAGAAGCGTATATGTATGGAGAAGTCGAATGCGATGACTTGGTAACTCTTTTCGAGGTCAGTATTCAAATACTATCTCTGGTCTTTTCTGAATCTCTATGACAGATATTTTTGCTTAATCGCGAAAGTTTATCAAATCTTTCATCAAGCGTTTCTTACTTGTTCACATTACCTCAAGCCCTCACGAACACACGCTTTTTGAACACTATTTCGAATTCACGGTCCAATATCTCGGCACATTATGATATATCAAACGAGATGTTTTCAGGTAATCTCTAACATAGTCTATTTTTTCCTGCTGCTAATTAAACGATACAGGGTTTTTATCGGAGGATATGACATACTCGTGTGCGATTTTCGAAGATTTAGATGGTGATTTGAAGAATTCACAGGACCGTCGTGGCGCTTGGTCTGGCGGACAAGGACTGGAACGAATTGGAAATAAACCCACGTCATCTGATGTTAAGGTATCTAGAATTCCCGATTCTATCGATCCGGACTCGTTATATCACGCCCAAATCCGCAAAATCCATCACATAATCGCTAAAGCTGACATACGTCCTGGACATCGTGTCTTGGAGATCGGGTCTGGATGGGGAAGCTTTGCGATTGAGGCTGTTAGATTGACCGACTGCACTGTGGATACCCTCACCCTTTCGGTACATCAACAAGCACTAGCCCAGGAACGAATTCGTGAAGCCGGATTGCAAGACAATATTACCGTACATCTAATGGATTACAGAAACATGCCCTCTGAATGGGAAGGTGCTTTCGATAGGTTTGTGAGCATCGAGATGATCGAGGCTGTGGGGAAGGAATTTTTAGAGATTTATTGGGGTGTTGTTGACTGGGCTTTGAAAAAAAAGGAAGCTATCGGCGTCGTCCAGGTTATCACAATACCCGAACCACGTACCCTCTATTTTTTCACTTATTAATATCCTCTTATAAAGTTTGAATATAGGATTCGACCGTTATATCCGTGAAACAGACTTTATTCGGAAATGGGTAGGTCTTCTTTTCCTAATCTAATTAAATGATACAGTGACTGAATAACCTATTATTTTAGAGTAAGGCCATTTTAAGTCGTTACCTGACTTGGACTCTGACTTCTACGGCTTCATAGTTTTCCCTGGAGGATTCCTTCCAACAGTCACTCTGCTCCTGAGTTCATTGAATGCTGGTTCGAAAGGGCAATTCATAGTTGACAGCGTGTCCAACATTGGTCCTCACTATGCCCGAACCTTACGAGAATGGAGAAGACGATTTTTAGCGAAGTTCGAAAATGTCATTGTTCCCGCTCTTATGAAGGAATATCCCGAAGTCATGGGTGGCGCAAGGGGCCGTAATGAAATCGAAGTATTCAAGAGGAAATGGATATGTGAGCCCACTTTTTCTTTAGTCAAGATACGCGTATATTGATGCATACACAGATTACTAGTAAGTTTTGACCAGACTATGACCAAAGACGGCGATTCAACGATTGTGCAAAGCTGCTATTGTGAGGTTGGATTCACCACGCGGACTCTTGGCGGTGAGTCAAGCAAGTTATATATTTCCAAATGCATCTAGCTAATGAGTTTCATATGCAGATCACATTATCACATTTACTCGAGAAGGAAATGCGACATATGGATGCAACGTTTATGCTTGACGGCGTAATTGTCGAGGAGATGCTGGGCCTATGCTTCAATCGTGACTATAATTTTTGCGGGTACTGGACTCATTTAGGCGTTAAGTATCTGTGGGGAATGGGCGTTTACTATGATAAGTTCTATGAATGAAAGGCCGTGATGTCACTCGTCGAAAAACAACAGATATGCATATAATAGGTATTAGACATGGAATCTTAGGTTGTGCATTGGGGGCTATATCAGATATTTTATACGAAAAAGCCATATCATCATCTGTGGCTCTATTTTGGTCACTTTTAATTCATTTTAGGAGTCATAGATGTAGCTATGGTTTGACGCAAACCCTATCCTTGAGTTTTGATACTGCATATGCGGCCGCGTATTGAGTAATAAATATTGACTCAAATTATTAGTGGTGAGTTCAACTATAAGCGCAACGAAGTCCGATTGCAAGAGAGTTTCCGGTTTAATTTATATCATGACACGGCGGGTAAGTTTTGTAAATACTACTAAAATTTTAGTAAGCAACTCAGGCGCAACTGCCAGTGCTCCACACATCCCCGTCGGTGGGGCGGTCAATACACCAACCACCACCATTGATCGATAAGCATTCTCTGCCAAATGGAGGATCCGTCCCAGACTGATCTGATTGGGCTTACAAAGTCTACATCTTAAATTTTACAAACTCCGACTTTCCGTCGCAGAGTACGTGTACCAAGTCGAGTTGTTCCGGACTCTTTGGAGACGAATATATAAATACAGAGTACGACGTCAGACATGCAGGTGAGTGCCTATCATTAAAAAGCTTACAAAGTACTTCTACATATCTCCGCCTCTAGATATCCGGCTCTTCCTTGCCGGAGATCATCAGCGCCAGAGTCGCCAGCACTGGTGACTCCGCATCTACTGACTTGCATCACTGTGGCAGTCTGCAGTAGCAATCCAACAGCGCAAGCGTCCTGTAGTAATTATGGCCCCCAAAAACATTCTGGGTCTTTCCAACGAAATCCTAGAGGATGTAGTTTCCGAGATTAATCTTCCCCAGGACCTTCTCAACCTCGCGCTCGCGTCGAAGCTCTTCAAAGATATTGTCATACCCAATCACATTCAGTTACGACGCATCCGCTGCCATATATATCAAGATGACCTCTGGGAGATTCTTACGGAAAAACCCATTCTCGCAGCAAATATCCGAAGCCTACAGATCGGATTTGGTCGGTATATTCAGGAGGAACAAATCGTCCCCTCGATGTTCTCGACTTCTCTTGGAAAACCCAAATCTGACTCGCAATATTTCTTTAAGGCTCTCAACAAAATGAATCGACTTACTCAATTTAACATGAATACAACCTCTCAGACCTTGGAGGACGACAATATGCTAGACGAGATAATTTTCGCGATCGCGGAGGCTCCATTTCGCCTGCAGGACTTGGCACTCGGCCATCTTTATTCGAACGTACATGGAACTGGCATTGCCAATACAGATCGCAAAATTTCATATCCGGTGCGTCTATATATCTGTCATCCTTGCCAGGATCCCTTATAATTTTGAATGTAGGCTCCTCATCTCCACAGCCTTACCGGATTGTTTCTATCTCATTGCGATTGCCAGCGCTGTTATCCAAATCCTTTATACAATGCCTTATTCTCAATATCCGATCTTCCTCTACGCAATCTGTTCCTCAGTTTAGCCCCAGGGCGGCTCCCTGGAATTGGCGATGGGTCATTGGAGATGGTAGATGTTCTTGGATGGGTGCATTGGCCTCAACTTCAAAAGGTCACACTCCTTCCTGGGACCTACCCAAATGCTTTCGAATCAAAATCTCAAATGGATAGCCTTAGAACATTCCTAATACGTCACACAAAACTGGAGGCCGTTTCTTTATTTCAAATCCCTCTGCCAGACCTCCCTGCAGACTCTCTTCCTCGTCTGCATTCGTTGGACTTTCATTGGAAAGGAAGAGAACATACTTGCCGGTTACCCCAGAGTATTGCGCGGACTATATACCACTTCATGGCGGCAATAGAGGGAGACGAGATGCTGGATGTCTTGAAAGACATGAAGGATCTTCGTAGCTGCAAAGTCAATGGCATAAGCAATATCGCGCAGCTTCATCAATTTTCTCCATATTTGGAAAAGCTCTCATATAGTCAAACTGGCGAATCTTCTGACTGGGAGGATGTAAGTGTATTCATGCTACGCTTCTGGAAACTTTTATTTAATCCGGCTTAGAGAGGGAAGGTTACTGCCAAGGCTAAGAAAGAGGTGAGTCTCGTTTTGGATCTTTATTACATCACATGGTGTACAATTCAAAATTTATAGGTGGAAAAAATTACGGCCGAAAGAATTCAAGCATTAACAGCGTTCAACTGCCTCACCCACCTGGGACGGTTCCTTGCTCGTCAAGAATTGGAGTTGAGTGCACCGCGGTCTAGACAGACCGACATGCTCAGAGAACTTGCTAATTCAATTCATACACTCAAATATGTGGAAATATATAAACAAGGCCGTCCGACATGGATCCGCATAGAACGTGATGAAGAGGGACAATATGCAGGTTTTGATGAAACGGATGGGCTGGAGAAAGAGAATCCGCGTTCGCATACTTGGGGAGACTTCTACGATGGATTCAGGCTTTAGATGGCCAACGTACTCAAAACACACTTACTTCAAAATAGCAATAATAAATGTACCCTGATACGAGTGCCATTTAGACGAATAGGGGTAGAAATTATTTACGCGTGGGAATTCTACATAGCATTCTATTTTGGGAGAGGACGAGAGCGAGTATGCCTATATTTAGTACTAGTTCAAGCTCCGGCTGAGGCTTACGGTTTACGTTCATGGCCTTCCCAAGCATCTCATATCTTTTCCAGGAAATCCTAGAGGAAATAATCTCAAATATCGAGCGTCCCAAGGACCTTCTCAACCTCGCGCTCGCGTCGAAGCTCTTCAAAGACATCATCATACCCAATCACATTCAGTTGCGTGTCATCCGCTGCAATGTATACCAAGATGATTTCTGGAAAATACTGATCGAAAAGCCCATTCTCGCTGCTAATATCCGAAGCCTAGAGCTTAAATTTGAGCGACTAAGACCACCGTTCCTGCCACCTTCAATTTTCTCGACCTCTCCTGCGGATGGGCGGCGTTCAAGATCTGATTCAAAACATTTCCTTATCAATGCGCTGAATAAAATGCATCGTCTCACTCGATTCCGCTTGGTCTCGATGACAAGAACAGCAGCAGATAATGTTATGTTGGACCAGATTTTTTCCGCGGTTGCGAAGGCTCCCTTTCGCTTACAGAGGTTAGCACTTCGGCATCGTCACCGTGACTTGACCTGGCCACAAAGCGCTCCTAAAGCTCCTGAAACTCCATACTTCGTATGTATTATCATACACTAGTTCTTCACCGCTATCTTACACTTTCGTAATACAGACACCTCAGCTCAACAGCATTACCGCATTATCACTAATTCATTGCGTCCATCCCAGTTGTTTCCCAAGTCCCTTCCATGTCGCCTTGTTTTCAGCTCCCAAACTTCCTCTGCGCGATCTAGATCTTAATATAGTGTGGGGACGACTTGCTGGAATTGGAGATGGAGAATTGGAAATGCGAGATGTCCTTGCAAGCGTACACTGGCCTCAACTTCAGAGACTTGAGCTCACGTTCGATCGGAACAGTTTCGAATCAGAATCTCAAATGAAGAGTCTTAGAATATTCTTCATCCGTCACACGAACCTGGAGGTGGTTTCTTTATGTGGCATTCCGTTTCCAGACCTCCCTGCAGACGCTCTCCCTCGTTTGCGTTCATTGAATTTGGAATTCGGACAAGGAACTGTCTACCAGATACCCCACCATATTGCGCGGAATATTCATCATTTTATGGTAATAATACGTGGAGACGAGATGCTGCATGTTTTAAAGGACATGGAAGAACTTCGTAGCTGCCAAGTCATGGACATAAGGAACCTCGCGAAACTTCATGACTTTTCGCCGCATCTGGAACAGCTCTCATATAGTCAACCCGGATACTGGAGTGATTGGGGCACGGTATGTCTATCTAAAGGATACTGGTTAGCCCCTTATTTAGTCCTCAACAGGGAACGGATGTCAATTGTGGGGAGGTGCAGAGAGAGGTAAGCTTCGCGGCATTCGCTATTCAAGTTAAGTTACACAGTGGCACACTATTCCTGGCACAATAGGTGGAATTGCTCAAGGAAAGAATATCTCAGTTAGCCATGTTCACGCAGCTTACCCATCTTGGACAATTTCTTGCTTGTTTTGAGCTCGAGATCAACACACCAATGTCAGGGAACTCAGGCCTACTCAGAGAATTGGTGAATTCAATTCACACACTCAAGTATGTGCAAATATGCCGGCATGGATCTATAGTATGGGTCCGGGTAGAACGCGATGAAGAGGGACAGTATGTAGGGTTTCATCCCCTCAGCAGTTCGGAGCAAATAAAGCAGGGCATACACAGTTGGGGTAACTTTTATCGTGGGTTTTCCATTTGAGCGAAGTCCTTTAAATAGTCATTGTACAGACATATAGTGATGTCAATGTTGCGTTGTTTATGGAACTACTCTAATTGGTGTGAAACACAGAGAGAGAGAGAGAGAGAGTGTGTGTGTGTGTGTGTGTGTGTGTGTGTCTTGGAGAAGAAAAGGAAAATCGTTTTAGATCTTGAGGCGAGGCAGAAGTATAATAGTCCACTAGAAGTAATAAAAGGACTTGAAGTCTCAGATTGGCAGTAAGTATTAAATTTAGAAAGAAGTTCAGCCCTCGGAAATTACAAGTGAAAATAATTTTTTAGGAGTGAAGTCAAATCAACTAACAACCATAAGGTCTGACATACTATTACTCCTTTTTTTAAACCTTCTCAACTTTATCTACCTTCCTTCCACATTATAGCAAATGCCTCAAGAGAGCTAAGCATGAAACGTTCAACTCCAGTTGCCTGTGTTGGCCGACTCACGTACGCAGGCCTGTGCTACCGCCTTAGTCGTAGCTTGAGCAACTCCAGCAGGATAAATTTGATTTTCCATATTGCGGAAAAGGTGTATGTGACAAATAAGGTGTGATGACATAATAATACAGAGGTGAGGAGGATAGAGAGTACGGACAGCACAGCAGTGCGGACGCTATACCCCTTCGGCCGTCACCAAGCAGATAATTCTCTCATCCAACAAGAAAAAAAGGAATAAATCAGGTTACAGATATTGCTCTTATGCGTTCACGAGAAAATAATTTATCATTCAGGTTAGAAAAGCATACATGAATGAAGTATATAATGTACAAGGTGTTTTAAACGTTAAAGGATATTGTTATCGCTCCATACTTCGACGTGGTTGACGGTCGTGCTTGCATGTCAATTCACCAAACAGCTACACAGCGCTGACCCAAGTCCTAGTGCAGCACCAGTTGCAACCAATGCTTGGAAAAGCCGATTTACGGGTATCGTCATACCTGCACGCTGAAGGTGGGCGAACCAACTTCCTCTTTTTATCGCTGCACCCCAAAAGCGCCTCTGAGCCCATGCTGCCGCAGAACCTATTGCAATAATTACCATAGGGTGTAAGTCATTTTCAGATGATTATAATATGTAAATTCACACCTTTAACAGGTCCATATGGTCCAAATCCAAATACGCTTAAGAATGGGCGTAAGAGCCAAGCCTCAGGAATCAATAGCATAACTATAGAAAATATGAGCGTTTCCGCGAGGACGGGATGTTCATCAACCAAGTTGCCTAATCCCTTATTTAATTAATTATTTAGATAAAGAAAAAATATCTGACGGACCTAACACCATTAGAATGGACTTGAGTTGCGGTACAATCTTCTCATAACCGGTTTTCACTGCCTCTTCATTCGCTTTGACCGACTTTGCAACCTTAACCAGGGCTACTCCGATCTTCTCAAGAGCTCGACCTATCATGATCTCTCGCTCCTTTTTGCGTTTGTCGTCGTCCACCGTATCTTCCTTCCCAAATTCTGCTTGCAGTTCTTCCAAAACCACGTTGAGCTCTGTGGACAGCTTCGCGGAAATCTCCTTCAAACTCAGCGTCGAGCGTATTCCCAATTTATTGTTAGAAAATTCATCACGGAAAGCAGAACAATCCTGGACGAGTTGCTTCATTTTTTCAAAGAATTCACGGATCTTCTCGGCAGCCGCCGGCACAACCTTCGTCGCAGCGTCGTGAAGAATCTTCTCGCTGTACGCAAGCGCTTTCTCTTGGAATTGCATGGCGTAATACCAGAAATCCTGTATCTTGTGATCAGCCGTTTGGCCACACTTTTTTACATCGTCCAAAGGAGCTTCCGTTCCATATTAGCTCTCAATGTATCATGTTGCTTTGAATTTGTATGGACTTACATTGTATACGCAAGCTTTCTGTGATAATTATGAGTCTAACGGTAAATAAATGAGAAGTATATATTCACCATCAAGCGGATTTAACAAGACCCCTTCACTGCCTTCACGAAGGAAATTGCCGTTGTTGTAAGTGGCATTCGAATATTGCAGTAGTTCTTGTGCCTGAATACTAGTAGTAGGTACTACAGACGCAATGCCTGACTTTCCTGAGAGAAGGAAGGCGAGAGTTACGACGAAAGGAATGGTTGCAGTCTTGGGGCGCATGGTGGATGAGAGAAAGAGGAAGAAGGAGGAGGAAAAAAACAATGGCCGATCGATATGAACTGTGTGCCAACCGATGTTCCTTCTTTTAACGCCCTCGTGCCGAATCCTCAAGGCAACTTTATTCCTTTAATACATCTTCCAAGGCTTCCAATACAAACAATACGTAAATGGATCATAAGAGAAGCAACGGCCTCAGTTTCATATGGTATCGTCCTGCCGCATTTCAGTGATAATGGAGTTCACAGTCGATCGCTACCCTTCGGCATCTCGGCGGGGACGATCCCCGATATCCGAACCGGCTCGTTGGTTCAACCACCAATGACTCGACCTCTAAGCTCTTTCTAAACCCCAATCCAGGCAGTAATGGCCTGAATTATAGAATGATAATATCAATATGCCGCAATTATGTCAGTGGAAAATTGTATTTTAGTTGGATTGGACTGCAGGCAAGTATGACAGCCATGCAGAGGCTCTGAGCTCACCTGCACTAATTTGAAGGGACGACTCAAGGACTACAGACAAATATGCAGCCAAATATTCTGAGGAGTGTTGAGAAACATTTATAATTATTCGAATATATTACTGATATAGTGTCTGCTATCTATAGGACATATTTGTGCTATTGAGACGGCCCGGGCACGGTAGGGATATCCTGACTGGGGACAATGTACACTGGTTGTTCTTGATATTTGTATATGTGTGTGCTCACAATTGAGGTATATAAAAGGACGGACTGATACAAATAATGGTTATGTGGTTGGGATCGATGGGTACTACGAGACAATGTCATAGTGTAGATCGAATGTAATTGTATTTAGAGAATACAATGTACTTAAACTTTAGCGTTATTGTGAGAGTCTGAATATATTTGTCTGAATTCTGGGTCTTCAGTCTATTTATATTGGTGGTTGAAATAAAGGAGCCGCCAGCTGTTGAAGTAGGGACACGATGGGTAGATTGAACGGAATCATTAGTAGGTATCTTGAGCAGTAAGAGAGGGGAGTGCCGAAACTCTGATAAAGGCTTGCAAGATCAGCGCCGTCTCTCAATCTTGCGATCCATGGACCGTAATCCTGTTGGGTGTTCCTTTTTTTGATGTATATGTACGTTTGACTTTTTTCTTCTGAGTGCACTTTTTCGTTTCCATCGGGTGTCTCGGTGATCCTTAGAACAGGATACCCAACCTGGCATGGCGCACTGGGATTAGCAGAGATTCATAAATTTTGCCAGAAGATATGACGCTTACCTTGGAGACCCAGCTGTCCATCATGTCCGCGATATTCAAACCTGTCTCGTTCAGTTTCCCATCGAGAATAATAAAGCGTCAGAAACCTACCCATAGATCCCCGGCCACGCTATTTCCATACAAGTTCTTCAAATAAAGAGAAACACCATGTAGAAAGGCGTCTTCGCCCACATAGTCAGAAAGCATTCGAAGAACTGTGCATTGATTTAACTTTCCCTTCAGAAGCGACGTTACTCAAGCTTACCTGCAGCGGCCTTATTATAAGATAACAAATCGAATATTTGGCTGACTTCGTTGGGATCTGCAATAGGCACATGAATGGCATGGGACGACAACTTTGCATCTAAGTTGAGGCTTCCTTCATTATATTCCGTATAGAAGCTTGCATAAGGTTTCCATTCGGGATAGAGCCTGCACATATATCATGAATCAATTAGTTGGTGAACGCGTTGGAAGGTCCGTACGCATACTTCAGCGTGGACAAGTGCTGCAATCTCCACCCATCAACAGAGGGGTTCATGGCATTTCTCCATCACCTATCGGCTAAGGCTCTACCGCCGATCGACTTGCGGTGCTTCCGTGAAATATTTGAAATTGTGTGTCTTCATTCTTAGGGTTCAGTATCGGGAGATTAGAATGCATGCGTAAATGCGTAGCCTGAGCATGCCGAGTCTCCTGGCCATCTACGCCTCAAGGCCAATGGATCAACTGCTGAGAGGAGTTCAGATTCTCCATTAACGCGAACCTGGGTAGTAGGAGGGAGTAAGTCCTTTGAGTGTATAATATATTAACGATCATTTGGAATTCATAACACGTCAGGAAACTTACATCCGTTAAAGTACTTAGTACCATCGTGACCGATGACCTGCATGAAGTTTAAACGTTTGAGCTTTTGTGGAATTTTGAAAGGCCTGCTAAGTGAATTTGTCAACTTGGATATGATCAAAAGATTCGGAGGCCTCCCCTACTTTAAGTACTACTCAAAGCCTTGCCACAATACGAGCGCGAGGGGACAGGTAACAGCTACGATCAAGCTTAAGCGGACCCGTGGTGATGCCGTATTGAATGTCCGCCTTGCCGGCGCTCAGCACACCGACCCTTCAACCAACATCAGTGCTGGTATTATCAGTCGAAGACTCGAGACCTTAACCATTCTACATTGCATCTATGGCCGCAACGAACATTTCGCATATTTACAATGTGATACTAGAGGACATAGTTTCCCATATCGACATTCACAAGGACCTACTCAACCTCGCGCTCGTCTCGAAGCTCTTCAAAGATATCATCATACTGAACCACATTCAATTACGCCGTATTCGAACTCATGTATACCAAGATGATCTCTGGAAGATCCTGATAGACAAACCTATCCTTGCCGCTAATATCCGAACTCTGGAGGTTGGATTTGATTGGCCCATGCAAGGAACTAACAATAATCGAATCATCCCATCTATGTTCGCAGCCCTCCTTGCGGATCCGAGAGAAGTGCGTAATTCGCCACACCTTCTTTTGGATGCATTGAAGAAAATGAATCGCCTAATTGAATTCAACTTTGATACAACAGTGGACAAACTGGACGACGATGCTATGTTGGACGAGATCATTTCCGCGGTTGCAACAGCTCCATTTCGTCTGCAACACTTATCACTCTGGTACCAATACATCATGACACATAGAAATTTACCTGACCGTAAACCTCCACATGTAGTATGTATATTATATTATACGTTATCATTTTAATCAGCTTACGAGTCTGTAATGCAGACTCCTCACCTTAAAAGCCTTACCGGATAATTACTAGAACATTGCGACTGCTCGAATTGTTATTCAAATCCCTTTTACATCTCCTTAGTGTCAACACCCAATCTCATGCTCCGCGATGTATCTCTTAATATACCAAGAGGGACGATTCCTGGAATTGGAGATGGATCATTGGAGATGTCGGAACTTCTTGGAAGGACATACTGGCCTCAACTTCAAAGGATTACGCTCTTCTACAAGGATAATCTTAGAACAGAATCACAAATAGAGGGTCTTCGAGCATTCCTAATACACCATACGACATTGAAGGTAGTTTGTTTACCTGGAAACCTACTGCCGGATCTTCCCGATGATACCACCACTTTCTTTTCTTTTTTTTTTTTTTGTGGAGCATTGTAGACAAAAGTCTGTGATATAATCACTTTTCTAATATCATGCTTATGTGGTGGCTCGTGCCGATTTTTATTCTTGGCATAGTGCTTGAAACATAGTGTAGGAGAGGAAGGAAAAGGGGAGAGCATAGGTTTGGGGGGTATACAGGTATATATGCGACTCACTAGTGCCACTACGAGAAAATGCACTTTGAGATACCTCTGCACGCCATTTATTCTGGCAGTGTGGGGCTCCGACGATGCCCTGGGGGGCGCC
The DNA here is from genome assembly GCA_000827215.1 of Sphaerobolus stellatus SS14. Taxonomy (NCBI): domain Eukaryota; kingdom Fungi; phylum Basidiomycota; class Agaricomycetes; order Geastrales; family Sphaerobolaceae; genus Sphaerobolus; species Sphaerobolus stellatus. The sequence continues at coordinate 113,718 of KN837130.1, read as the reverse complement.
CTGAGTCAGTACCCACTAAAAACTCGTTTAAATCACTGGGTCGCAGTCCTGTAAGTTCTGTATCTCCAAGGACACTTTTCCAGGTTTGTTTCACTGTCTCTGGGGGTATCGCTTTTCTCTTTAGGCGTTTCTTGTCTGTGAGGAGAATATCTGTATGTATACGCTGTGTTATAGCCTTCCGCCACCTGTTTGTTGTCTCTTGTTTTGTGTGCTCCTTTCCTGTTTGTGCCCCTCGGGCTATTCTTCATTCACACCGTATCTTCCATATCAGGAAAGCTGCTTCAGTGACAATAATTGTGTAGAAGCGCCTCAGGCTCTTATTTGGGTTACCTTCTTTGTCCTTGAATTCCATCAAGTTGCAGCCTAGGATCATGCCATAGCTGGGTTCAGGCCACTCTTCTTCTGTTGTTTCCCATAGTTTTTGTGTTAATTTCCATATGTCGTACTGGCCTGATACCATGCATTCTGTGAGTATATGTTTCATGGTCTCAACCTCATTGCATTCTGTGCATATAGCCCTATCTTTCTGGTGTTGAGTGTGTAGCCAGAATTCTCCAAGGTAGTATGCTCCCACCATTGTTTTCCAGTAGAATTCTCTAATGGATTTTGCAAAAAAATTGTGTCTGAGGCTTAGCCAGATTCTCTCACTTGTTGGTCTCATGCCTGTGGCCTCTTCAATGGCACCTTTAATATATTCTAGGTTTATTGTGGTTTCTTTCCTAGGAATTAGGATTCTCTGCTTGATGATGGCTTTGTAAATTTGTGATTGGGTGGCAGAGGCTAGTCGAATACCTTCTGTGGTGAGACTCTTCATTATATTTAGGTTGAGTAGGGAGGGCATGTCTTTTTTTGCTCCTTCTCCTGCCAGTTTGTCAGCACCCTCATTTCCTGTGTTGCCTGAGTGACCCTTGACTTTGATGAAAGTTGTCTTTGCATGTCATTGTCGCAGCCTTGTTAGGGTTGCTTTTAGTAGCTCAGCATTCGATGACATGAGCCAGCCT
>KN837130.1:99119-109243 GCA_000827215.1 Sphaerobolus stellatus SS14 | reverse complement strand
ATTTATATCAGTTGGGTAGGTTTGCCTCCAGGCATCTTGTAAGGCAAAATGTGACTTTAGATCTTGTAGTGCTGTCACTGTATTTTCATTGTCTGGGTGACTAGGGAGGCGATCTATTGCTTCTTCTATCACATTGAAGTCTCCCAGAATTATGTCAATTGTGGGTAGTGTCCCTTGCTCCCCCTTCTCTTTCAACTTGTTCCAGAAGGTTTCACTTTCTTTTGGATCATTTGGGGCGTATATGGCAAGTATGTTGAGGACAATGGTGTCCGGCTGATTCACCCAGGGCAGTGTTAGGAGGATTGCTCTACCAGAAATTATCTCTTTGGACTTTGCTTCTTCCCATTTTACCAGACGTTTGTTTAGTAGTATGGCAACGCCTTTTGAGTTTGGTCTGGTGTGGTCTTCAGAGGATATAATCTGCATACTGCGCTCAAATAGTCTGTTTAGGCTGTCTAGCTTTTCATTACTTAGATGGGTTTCCTGTACTGTGAGAATACCTATTTGGTTGTCTCGTATGACCTGGTTCATGTGGTTCCACTTATCTTGGGTTCCATCTGAGCCTGCTCCCCGAATGTTTAAAGTGCCAATTCTCAGGCCAGGCTTGAGCCTTTTTCTTTTATATGCTTCTTTATTTTGGTTTCTTTGGGATCCCTCCTGAGGAGGCCCATTTGAGTTCAACAACTCCTCAGCACTTGTAGTGCCGCTGTCTGGAGCTGTAGTTCCACCAGAGGCGCTGTCAGCTGTGCAGGCATCTTCACCATGCATAGATCCACCAGAGGTGCTATGTTGTGAAGTTATGTGGTTTGGGTTTAGGGGGGGAGGTCTGCCGCTGTTCTCTCCTCGGGAATCATTGACGATGTTCCTGGCAGTCAAAGGTTCATTATCTCTTCCTGTGGAGAGGCAAAGTCCATTTACCGTTGTTGTCTTGGTCCAAGTTCCATCGAGCACTCGTGGGCTCAAGTAGTGGTGTGTAGTCATTGGGTAAGGGATAGAGTGTAACCATTCGCTGCCTCCGAACTCTCTCATGAGTCTTCGGGGGGGTCCTGGCAGCGGGTGGACCTTCCCCTCTTCATGAGAGAGGCAGTTAGCCTGTGACCGTTGAAGAGTTGCTAACAGAACAAATGTCTGAAAGCCTGTGTGCAGCGCTCTTTACAGACTGGACAACTAACATATCTTTGTTTAATGCCAACTGTAAATAGCATGCAGACATAGAGATATAGCAGTGCTCACAATCAGTGAGTTGATAAAGCTATCTGACTCAGAAGACTATTAGAGAGGGGCTTTAGCAAGTAGGCTCAAGCTTAAGATGGTAGAAAACTGCAGACTAGAGAACTGATGAACTGGTAGAGTGATGATATTGAGAGTAGAGGTGAAGTCCTTATATATACATGAGGAGCGCATAGCAGGCTTAGCAATGCGATAATACCAATACAGTGTCTATATGCACAATCGAAATCAGAATCAAAGAGGTTGACAGATGTTGATGGGTATCAGAATATGAACGAAAGGTGTTGATGGTAGCAAGGGTGGCAAAGCTATGCCTGTCGATTGACACAGTGGTGCATTGAATGATGGAAAAGGAATAGAAAGATGAAGAAGACTATCAGATAAGTCAAAAGAGGGAAAAGTGGGGTGAATTAGAGGAAATGATGGAGGAGGACAGTCTAAAAAAATTTATCAAAAAAAAACCATTAATGAAAAGTGGATGCGATGACAAGTGAACCAAGGATAACAATGCTGAGAGACAGGCTAAGAACATGTACCCAATACCTTCTTATCCAATTTTTCCGAGTGGCTTGATGCCTGGCCACTGAACTGCCTGTTTGTCCAAGCTGTGCATCGATGTGAGGAGGAAGAGGAGGATAAAGATGATGCGCTGGAGGAGGAAGAGATGGGAGAGGGGTGCTTGGCAGTGGAGGAGTGAAGTTTTCTTCAAAGAAGATGTCTGGCACAGGTATAGTGACTTTCACCTCTCTGTTACGACATGTGTGGACCAGAACTGCCCTATAATCCATGGAGCATCCATCTTCCTCTTTTGCAGATATGGGAACCCTGCCAATGAGTGTGAACCATTCACCATATGGAGCAAGGAAAATGTGACAGTTCATAGCATAGGGAGGTTTGAAATCAAACGCCGATAACACAATCCTCTCTTTGTATTTGACGAGCGGAGGGGATTTGGTGTCTTTGGGGTGTCTGTTGCTAGTTGTCCTGACGTATTGCCAAACGATGACATAGTGGTCATGACCAAAAGGGGTTACTGCATGGGTAACTGGAGCATAGGTTGGCTCAAAGGGGGTCGTCATGATTGGACTAGAGGCAGGGGTGTGGGATTTGCGTGGACGCTTACGTTGAGGTTGGGAGCCGATCAAAGTTGGGTGTAGGATTAAGCGCTGCTAGATGGTTGATAGCGCTGTTTGAATCTGAGTCAGGATATAGATAGAGTGGATGACAAAGGAATAAGAGCCAAAGATAGGAAATGGATAAAATCATAGGAAAATGGAAAATAGACCTCGCTGAAGTATTTGTACAATATGAAAGAACAATAAAAGTGTGAGAAAGTATAGGAGGTTTGGAAAGCAATATCCTGAATTGAGCTGATGCATTACTAAGGCTTTTGATTTAGAGATGGCGGATTGACTCTGCACGGTTGCAAAAAAGTGAGGTTCAGCTCAGATTCCATTGGAAACTGCCGACGGCCCAGAAAGGGGTGAAGTCCACGGATATAGTAGCCTAGTTCCACACATATGTCGGATATATGTTATCTTGGGCCGACTTACAGTGGAATCGTAATATATTTTGTACATTGAGGGAAAAGGTTGCTAGGTGTGCATGAGGATGTCGCTAGAGTAAGTTTTGCGAGGAGTTCACACGTGGGAAGAAAATAGCGCTGGGATTAAATGTGCAATCGGCTCCCCATGGGAAGCCAATTTCATTACTTATGTTCCTCAAAATTCGTGCAGTTATAATGTATATTGAAGCTAGACTGAATCTGAACACACGACCTCTTGTTGTTGACTTTTGTTTTATTTTGTTTTAATTTTTGAAAAACAAGAGGTTTGGGAAGAGCTGTCATGTCGTATGCACTTATTTATGAATTATTATTAATAACTGTCTCGTGGGTCATGTAAAATTCACACTGTCTTTTGGTCCCTAACCCTGCCATTTATTGTAATGAAAACTCCGGCCGGAAGGATGGAGTGCTGTCTCGGTGACTCCGTCCGGTTCAGACTCCACTGGCAGGAGCCGACATCCCAGGAAGTGCCGAGATATACATATCTATTTACCTAATCCTTCGCATAGACCGAAAATATGTTGTCCTGGGTCAGTTTATAGCACAATACAATTCGGGTTGTGTATTAGGAAGAAAGTCGCTGGGCATGCATGCCGAAAATGCTGCTGGGGCAACTTTTCGAGAAAAGTTTGTGTACAGGAGAGAATAATGTTGAGACTATATGTGCAAAAAGCTCTTCATACATGGCCAGAGTAGGTTCGAGATAAGCCCCACCGGCGTTTGAGGTGGCGGTAGCCTGTGTAGGGGCTTGGGCCAAACTCACCGTCTAGGTGGGGCCTACTTTCTGCCATCTCTTAAACAGCCCTTCAAGCAATTCCCTCAATTTTTTAATTTTTAATTTTTTAATTTTTTTATTTAAATAGTAAACTAGAGATGTACTGAAATGCGGATAGTTATTAGTGAGCATCTGTATTCGATTCTGTCATTTATGATGGAAGGGACAACATGGGTGACGCTTCGCCCCAATATTTGGGCTGTCCTGAGCTCCTATAGGCTTCTGAAGTTCTGCAGAAAAAAATAAAAATAAAAAATAAAAATAAAATAAAAAATTAACTGCACATTCAATTGTACTTTAATTGTGCCTATATTTCTACACTATTTTAGGGGACTATAACATCCACACAGAAAATATTTTCGAGTTGTTGGGGTTGAGATTTAGCTGCACTGTCACGTTACGTCGCGCGCTTCATTTATGACCATGAGCAAACCTCCATCGGACATTAAATGGGACGAGTTGCTGCCTGGAACAGCAAAGGGGTTAAATGAGAATAAATACATATATATATATATATACAGCTGGCATTCTCTTGAAGACACGCGCCTGATCACGTTCTAGAGTTTTTAATTGCGAAATCACTATGGCAGTCTCCCCTGGCTGCATTTCTGCCACCCTTTGAAATTAATGCTTTTGCCGTATCCTGTTCCCGTGCACACGATGGCATCGTATCCAGACCATATTTTATGAATGGTTTGTGCTTGCCAGTCATCAATATCGTAATTTAACTTGGCTTTTTTTCGATACACCTAACTTGATCTGCTCGGGATCCAAGGAAGGCTTGCGAAGACCAACTCTTCCAAACCCATATGGTGTTTTATGCTTGCGTGGTGTTTCTCCTATGTTACTAGGTGTTGTAGGTGCACCTTATATACGCGTTTTAGAACAGGGTGTAGTAGGAGGCATGAAGGAAAGGTCGATCATGGAGAGCTCTGGTGGTCGGGTCTCCTCTGCCGGTGGTTTAAATGTGTTTGGACGTGACTTACACGCTCTAAAACATTTACTAGGATTATATTATAGTATATGCATTGTCCCAGGGATGCCAGGTCTCGCTACAGTGTAGTAGATTCCTGGTAAACCGTCTTTACAATAAACATATTTCACCCAACCTTGCGGATTTTTATTTTTACTTAGGTGTTGTCATTTCATTGATTTCTTCTTTTAAAGGCGTGCACAACTTATTTTGTTTTGTTCACTCATTTATATTTTATCGATTTTTGTTTTTACGTTGTCTAAGATAACGGCTGGGGGTTTATTTTCCAAAAGTCTAGATTTAGTTTATACTAAGATTTGCGACGTATTATTTAGTAGGGCATGTCATAGGCGCGAGCTGATCCACGGCCTCTTCTAACCCCGAAAAAACCTCCTCTTCCCCTAGTGTTCCCACCATGGTGGCGGGGCCCGTTGTCGTTGGGACCATCGATGTCGACATTGTCTGGTGCATTAGGGTGTGTGGTTGGAAAGCCTGGGAGTCTGCGAAAAGGGCAGTCGACCACTTTATGGTCTCGAGCCTTGCACAGGATGCAGAGGACGTCCTTGAAAACAGTGTGGCGGCCATATTCTGTTTCGTAGCCAAATGTGCGAAGGTGATTGAGCCATGGGGTGTGGGCGATGACACTGGGGGGATGGAGGAAAATCTTGTAGACGACTTCCAGCTTGTTGTCTATGGTGATTTCGTGTTTTTCGACCATCAGGCTGTTGGCAATAAAAGCTGTGATCGTCGCTTCGTCTGTGGCATTCTCCGCTGGGATGTTGTCCTTGTGGGTTGCGAGCCATGCGTAGAAGTTCCTAGAGCCTTCCTTTAGGTAGTGGGGGCGGAGCAGGTCACGGACGCCATCCGCTGTGAAGCCCAGAGGGAGGTGGCGCAGGGTGATTGCGTATGGGGGAGGGGGCGCACCATATCCGTAACAGAAAAAGGTGATATCAGGGAAGGCGAAACATCCCTGGTGGACGAGGAAGTCGTGTTCTGCTTTGCTGAGTTCATATGCGAGGATGCAGAAGCGATGTTACCCGCCCTGGAAGCGATCTGAGGGGGCCGCTAGCCGGGTGGATACGGGGCGGCTGAGTAGCGCAGATAGCTTGGTTTGGATGGGGGCTTGCATCACATTGGGGTCGATGTTGATCTTGCAGTAGGCAGCGTATATGAGGGTTTTCCAGCCAGCAAGGTTGCGCCATATGTTCTGGCACTGGGGAGTGTTGCGCTCCTGGAGTTCTGCACTGGTGACTTGGGCCATTGGGAAGCCGTCGTGGGGCCTTGCCAAAGCTTGTGCGAGGACTGTCGAGTCAATGTTGGCTGGTGGGTCGTCATGTTCCTCTTGGGGGGGCTGCGCAGCGTCGCGTTTGTTGCTTATGCTGCTGCTGTGTGGCGGGAGATCGGTATTCGTCTGGGGAGTCATCAGTACGCTGTCAGGCCGGGCGCGTATCTACGCTTACTCCATCATTTACATCGCCTGCGGCATCTTGATTTAAGCTTTGGACATCAAGTTTGGGTTGTGTTTGCGAGCTTGTTTGTGGGTTATGAGGGCCCTGGATTTCGTCGAGTTGCATCCCAGTTGAGGTGTTGTTCATCTTGCGCTTGTGACCGGGTGTTGGCGAGATTGATTCGCGATGATACCACCACTTTCCCTTCTTTGCAATCATTGATGTTTGGATGGAGAGGAATGAAGGAAACCTACCGGATACCCCATTGTATTGCAGGGAATATACGGCATTTTATAGTGAGGATAGAGGGTGAAGAGAGGTTGGATGCTTTGAAGGATATGAAAGAGCTTCGTAGCTGCCAAATCAGTAATGTAAGTAACATTGCGAAATTACATGATTTCTCCCCATTTCTGGAACAGCTCCTATATACTCCGTCCGAAGAATCTTATGATCGTGCTTGGAATCAGGTAAGTTTGAAATCCATATAATGCCTTTCAATGTCTTACCATTTTTTAAAAGCCCTTGAAGAAGATCGATCCTGAAATTAAAAAAGAGGTGCGTTTCGTTTGACATATTTAATACACCTCATGATGCATACTAACAGTTCAATGGTTAGATGGAAATAAAAGCTATGGAAAGAATTCAAACATTGGCAGCTTTCAAGCACCTCACGCATCTAGGACAGTTCCTTGCTTTGCAGGTGTTCGCGATCAACACTCCGGGATCTGGAGATGATCGCATGCTCAACCATCTTGTCGATTCAATTCAGATACTCAGATACGTTGAGATACATCACCAAGGAAGCCCAACATGGATCTGCGTATTGCGTAGCAGTGTAGGCCGTTATACTGGTTTTCGTCGAATCTATGGTTCGGAGAGACTTGGCGCGGCTTCAACAGATATTTGGGGTAACTTCTATCATTAGTACCGTTCGATGGTCTATTAAATGTACGAACAAATGCTTCTAATATGGAATGTTTATTGATCATTTATCAGACAAATCTTTTGACGCCGAATGGCATATCCATAAGGAAGATCGACAAAATCTTGGAAAAGTTGACCGCGCCCCTGTGAGATCGCAGTCGATAGAGCGCCCGAGCGAGAGTTGAAGCGATTGGATTGCATATGCGGGTGAAATAAGGAGCAAGGGAGAGAAAGAAACAAGTTAGAATATGAGATAAAATTAAATAAGGTGACAGCAGCGATATGCTTAGAATGCTGATATTGGTCTGAATGGAAACAAGGAGCAGAAACGTGCAAAACTTCGTTCAAGTGGACGCAGATGCTCGTTCCGTGGATCCGTCCAATCGAAAATAAGTCCATCCCAAGACTCCGTGCGACGCGACTCGTATTCGTAGTATCTGAGATCACAACCCATCTTGCTATTCTAGTAAGAGAACGGAGAAGCGTGGAGTTTGGTAGATAGCGGGTCCTTTCGAGCGAGCCGGCATCGCGGCGGTGTGAATGCGACGAAATTCCATGGTTTAGAGGAAGAAGTACAAATAAAGGAGGACGGAAGATGGTGGCGAGGAAAAGAAAGCGGAAGAGTATGAGCCTGTGAATATGTATGAGGAAAATAGAGAGTGTAAACCGTGCAGCGACACCACAGCAATCGAGCGCAGGTTGATATGTGCGATAAATTCAGTAAGACCCGAGTCCTTCATCGAGTACAAGCAGACTTGTTGGGTGCGTATCAAGCAGGCCATAACGCTATTGCGCCCCCCTGTTCATCAGTGATGGTGGAAAAAGTCGTCCAGGCACGTCCGGCCGTCCAGACTGATCCTGGGCTGTCTGGCGCTGTCTAGGCCGTCCAAATTTACTATGAGGTCGTCCCGGATCACTCCAGACGAAACGCCCATTACCGATGTTCAACCCTCCCAAGGCGTATCCTGCATCCTGCATCTTCCCATATTGATTCCATCTCTTACAGATTCTCGCAGTGACCCATCACCGAGCGCAGGACTCTAAGCAGCACCTTGGTAGGCTTGTGCGTGCATCCACCATGTCCGCATCTTGAGAAAATTCAAGAGCGGGATCTCAGTAATAGAAGATATAAAACACGGCGAAGAACTTCCAACAGCTAATCAGGATTCTCACATAGCGAGAAAAGGAAGGAGACCAGAAGAGAAAACCTTAGTACTGAGAAAGAGCGCGGTCCCCTTCAGTCGCTGCCGAGTATATTCTCACGATCGCGTCGTTTTTGTTTTTTTCGGCCGCTGAAGAGACGCATGCAATCAGAAGGAATTGTCTTTCAGGTCAGAGCTTCAGTCATTATTTATGACGATTGCTGAAGTGATAATAGACATAGCAGATCCTATAACCTAATACATGTTGTCAAGACTGCAGTTACTTAAGTCAGCGGAAGTCAGTGGAAGGCACAGACAATAAAGGGTATACGAAGAAATGGCCCAAGCCTGAAATTCTGCGTTTGCGTGCCCGTTCAGGGCTGAAAAGGCCAGGGTTATTGAGGAGCTACATCATTTCGCGTTTTATCTCGAGTTTGAATCCCATTTACACAGGGCCCGAGGAGTCGCCCAGCATTAGTTTGCCTCCGCGTCGACGGGGCCGCGTCAACCACACTCCCTCCTTTCTCCCGCCGCTGCGCCAGTTCTCGGGTTCGAGGTGGAGCCGGAGGCGTGCTATTGGCAGCCTCCAGGAGGTTCCCCCTCGTAGGATCACCCGGGACGGCTACTTAAGGGAGAGAGGGTGACCCGCCGCGCTTCTTGCCGCTTTCAAACCCTCCGTGCTAGGTACGCTCCTCCACCGCATCAGAGGACCCCGCTTGCTGACCAGACTCGCTAGTCCGCCCGCAGACTCGCAAGTCTTTTCGCTTTCCCTCCCGCCGTTCCCAATTTTAAATAATCCACGCTGTATTTCAATTATCTTCTACAATTTCGCCTGCTATATATCCTATCAATTCCTTATTTTTCCTCGTTGTATCTCAATTGCTGCTTGTTTCGCTGTAAAGGAAGCTCATCAGACAAAATAGACTCTTGGTTCATGTGGCACTTGGCGCCGAGTTGGCTACCCTGATGCTCCTCTGCGTGGACTCGGGTTCGCTCAAGCCTCATACCTTTGCACATCGATGTGGCCATTTGAGTCCTATCATACTATTCCTTTAGACAACCATTTTACGACTATATCATAATCGGTGCTCTATACTTCATATCGCTATGCCATTCGACTAGCAAAGTTTCGCAGGCGGCGGAACAGCAGGATGCATCCTAGCCAATCGGTTAAGCGAGGACGATGATGTCTCTGTTCTTATTCTTGGAAGAGGACGACCATCGTTCAGCTGGAGCTCGTGCGCATCACTCTTGTCCGCCAAATTCCAGTCTGATTCAGAGCGTAGCCTTAAGTTCACATCCCTTCCTCAAACGCAAGTAGGAAATAGATCTATAGAAATCGCAGTCGGCAATACACTTGGCGGCACCTCTAGAATCAATGACATGCTCTATACAAGAGGTATCCTTGCCCAGTTCAACGCATGGGCCGCCCAAGAACGAAAAGGCTGGAGCTATGACGATATTTTCCCGTATTTTTTCAAGCCAGAATGTGCGCTTGACGAGACGAGGAGCAACGTGGTGCACAATACAACAAGATATATAATTTATTAGCCACATTGCATTTGAGATAATTACGCCTTTCAGGTAAATGAACCAATAGGTCACATCCAAAGTGGTTTTTTGAGACAGCCGATAGATATGACATTGCCTTCATTCTACGCACGGAGAAAAATTATTGAGGAAAATCATTCTAGTGCTGTTCGTGCGGCTGAGAAAATACTATCGCTCCGCTAGAAGTCGCGCATTTGAACTTTCTGAGTGCCGAACGGGTGATTTCTTTCACAAGTACAATTAAAAAATAAAATGTAGGTGAGTGTAGAGCCAATCTATCATATCCTATACTCACAGTAGGGATTTGAGGCATTGTTCGTGATGCCGAGGTAATCTGTACTTTTCAGGTAGAAGTCGCGCAGCTCGGCTGTCACTTAGCTGTCACACCTGTCACGGCCATCGCACAGGCTCTTCTCCTGCTGCCTGGAATAGCAACGTGACTAGTGTCATCGGCTTCCATTCGGCACATATGGAGACTATCGAAATAGGATTGTTATAGATAATATTACAGCCG
>KN837130.1:78393-98613 GCA_000827215.1 Sphaerobolus stellatus SS14 | reverse complement strand
GACGGCCTTTCTGTTCCCGGCCACCCAGCTCAAACTTCGTAATTTTCTCTTCGCAGCTGTACTATATTAGAGTATCCTAATAGACTTTATTATTACTACTAAGCTGAAATACAATGTCTTTGTGGAGGAAAATTAGGCTGCGTATTTTACTATAGAAGCACCAATTTCAACTCGCGCATTGGAGTTGGCAAACTTATCTGAAAACGGCTGTAATGATTAGAATGGTCTATGAAGAAAATTGCTGACAGGATAGAGGCAATTACCCCTGTAATGGGCATGGCAGCTCCTCTTTGACTTCCTGGAGCATGCATTTTTAGAGATTTATTTATGATTAATTAATAGCATTTGTTCATAAAAAGTATATCTTGAATTCTAGCATAGAGCCAGTCTGATCTCATTGCTGTGGCCTGTGCTATAAGAGGTGCACGGTTTCTACCTGGTGCGCGGCTTCTAGCGGAGCAATAGTAGGTTTTCTGTTTATTCCCGACCTTAACTCTCCCGATCATCCAGTCTACCATGTGGCAAAATTGTGTTACACAATTGATGCAAAAGAACAGATGTGATGCTGCTTCAGCCTTTCTCCCTCCAAGTCTCGTGCAGACACACAAAGCCAATCTTCATATCTGTGTCGACACTCTTGTCATGCATCTTTCCATGATAGCTACAGCAGATGGAGCTAAGGCAATCGACTGGATTCATATTGAATCTATGAGCAAAGCTAGCGATATTAAAGTCGAGATTCAGGCTAACTCGGAGGTTATACTCTGTGCAGGTGCATTGGGTACTCCACAGATTTTGATGTTGATTTCAGCGGAATCGGTCCTGCAGACCATCTTACCAAACTAGGTACTGAAGTGCAGAAAGATTTGCCTGGAGTAGGCAGCAATATGGTGCGACATTAATTTTGTTATTATGCTATTTTTTATTGTTTTATTTGTTTTATTTTCCTTAGAAAGATCACAGGTATCCCGATTTTATTCGATATTCCAGTTAAGGGTTCTCTGATGGATATACAAAAAAAAGACCTACGATAGCAATTCAAGAACTTTGAAGTACCTCATTTCAGGCAGTGGCATGTTCTTCTGTCAAGTTACTGAGCTTTTAATTTTCGTAAAAAGTGACAAACTCTCTTCAAACTCCAAGAATGAAGCGGGAGACGGAGCCTCTACTGATAGAAATGATCCTAGCAATATACCTGATATTGAAATATTGACTGTATATTTTCTGTGTGTTTATCTATGTTATTGTTAGGATATTAGCATTGCTTAGATTGCTTATAGTAAAGAAGAAGAAGGTTGTCGACAGACGGCAGACCAGTAGCTTGACACAACTGAGGACTGGACACGTTCCCCTTAACTTCTGCTTACATTGGATCGGGGCTTGGGAAACTCCCTTCTGCATACATTGTGGGCTAAGCGGGAGACAGTATACCACTCTATTATGTTGTGATGCCTACCAAGACCTGAGGATCCTGCTGAGGAGGAAGATTTCACATGACCAGTTCACGATCACCAACTTGCTGTCCAACAAGGACTGCATACCGGAACTAGTGCGATATGTCAACCAGAAAAACTTTCTCTCAACTACCACCACCACAGTAAAGAGTTGAGAATAGTATTTTCCTATTCCTGAGCAATCTTCCCCCAAAACCCTCTCACATCACATAACTACTCACAAAACACTTAACAAAACATATATAAAAGAGAAAACTGTGAAAAATGTCGGGAACCGGAGTCGGCACCCAAAGGTCATCCCCAGTGATGTTACAACAACACGCTGGCAAAATACCTACAGTAGCAGAAGCATTAGCACAAAAAAGCAAAATAACGGACAGGCAGAAAGTAATAGAGTTTTTAGAGAAAGAAGGATACTACAAACGAACAGGGAAGGAACTCACTATTATGACACTAAGCAATATCCTAATGGTACCATCCATATCAAACAACACTGACATATTGAAAAGCGGCTCCCGAGCCATAGGAGTATTAATGTGAACCAAAGTAGTTGACACCACGATCAAGGAAATCACAAGCGGACTAGAATCTGCTTTGGAATCACTTCTGAAACTAGATGAAACGATGCAGAAGTTAGGAAGTGCAACCGAGAATTTCGAGAAACAGGCAAAAGAACATGAACACTGAACAAGGAGAGGTCCAACAAGGAGCACCCCAAGAACCTATGCAGCTGCTCTAAGGGCAGAGGTGCCAATGATGCATCAAAGCAACATTGCCAGAAATATGTTGAAAGATCACCAAGTCCTAATCAACAAATGCCCCAAGGATACTGAATTCCCAATGTACAACTTAGAGGAGGAAATGATCCTGCAGAAGGCAAACATGGTGATAGAACTCATGAAGAGTGAAGATGGATTTTTCGACAAAACTGAAGCAGAAATCATGGACAGCACCTTTGTCAGCATACAGAAACTTAGCAACGGGGGAATAATATTGGAAACATGCACCCAGAAGACAGTGGCGGTTATAAAAGAAAGGAAAAGTGAATTCATAATGAAATTAGGAGAGAGGGCTGTGGTAAAAGACCGAAGCATATCAATTCTAATGGAATTCGTGCCACTCACATTCAATATGGAGAAGACAGAAGACATAGCAATAACAGAAAATGACTCCAAACTGCCTGTAGGTTCAATAATATCAGCTAGATGGATCAAGCCTGAAAACCGGAGAAAGGAGGGGCAGAAAGTCGCACATTTCATCGTTAAAGTTTCCGGAGCGGAGGCAGCAAATCAAATACTCCGAGATGGGATGGTGATCCACAGCAAAAGAGTACAAGGATGTAAGATGGCTAGGGAGCCAAGACAATGCCTGAAATGCCAAAGGATCGACACAACCCACATGGTGGCTAATTGCCCATCTGCACAAGAGATATGTGGGACATGCAGTGAAAACCACTGAACCAAGGACTGCAAGGAGACGAACCCAGCCAAATTCAAGTGTGTGAACTGCAACATGCATGGCCATGCATTGTGGGGACGAGAATGTCCAGCATACAAATGGACTGTACAAAGAATACGACAAAGAGATACCAAAACCACCTACTGTTATATACCCACCAACAAACCATGGACCTGGGAACAAGAATGGAATAATGACAGACAGCCACAGCCCACCTTCGATAACAATGGAAACCCTATCATAGGACACCAGGATGACGGATGGCATACACACATGAATAGAAATAGGATTTTGACACAGTGAAACATCATGGGATACCTGCTGAGGCAAAACATTAACAACAATAACGGACCACATAGCTCCACAAGTGTAAGTGAAGGAGCACCTATGCAATGATGAACCTCAGAAATAGTACAATGTCAACGATTAAAATACAACAACAGAACCTAAACAAAAGCGAGATGGCCACACTTGACATGCTAAATGACCCAGACATAACCACATATGGCATAATAGCTATTCAGGAACCATACATAGGATATTGAGGACTATCCCGAGGAACGAAGTCATGGACAGGAGTCTTCCCAGGTGAATATGCAAAAGAAGGAGCAGCCACCACCCGGGTAGCACTTTTAATGAACACAAGAATAGACAGAAATGCATGGTGACAACTCAATATTGGAGACACAGACATCACAGCAGTGAAATTGAAGGCCAACATAGGAGACATTCTAATCTTTAATATATATTGCGATGGTGTGTCATCAAACTGCATTTACAGGATCCAACATTACCTTCAGGATGCAGAAAGGGATGGAAAGATAACAGGACAAGAATACATGATATGGTTAGGGGACTTCAACCTCCACCACCCAAACTGGGATGAACCCAGGAATGCACACCTTTTCATGAGAGCAGATCTGGATGAAGCAGAAATATTAATTGATGTAACCACAGCACACAATATGCAAATGGTCCTGCCAAAATACATACCAACATTACATGCCATGACCACAGGCAATCTGACAAGACTGGATAACATTTTCGCTACAGGTGACATAGCCGAAGCCACCATGAGATGTAGAACACTGCCAGAACAGCAGCCAACCCACATGGACCACTTCCCAATCGAGTTTATGATTGATACAATGGTACAGACCAAAGACCAACAGCTGACAAGAAACTTCCGGAATGTTGACTGGACAGAATTCAATGAATCCCTGAAAACGGAACTTGCTAGGCTGGAAATGAGTGAGGAAATCAGGAATGCAGAACATTTCAAAGACAGGTGCATGAAGTTGGAAAATGCTATACAGAATGTGATTGAAGCTAATATCCCCATGAACAAACCCTCGAAGTACATGAAAACGTGGTGGACCAAGGAGCTAACACGCCTAAGAACTGATATGTGGAAGCTCACATGCCAAGTTATAACAAAAAGGTACGAGACAGGAAGCCAAGCACACAATGAATACAAGGCAGCCAGGAACAAATACACAAACACAATCAAGACCGTGAAAAGACACCACTGGGAAGCTTTCCTTGAGCAGTTAGATGAGGAAACGACCTGGACTGCCCACCATTACACAGCAAGTGACCCATCAGATGGCACACGAACAAAGACACCCACTATAGAAACAAAAAGTAATAACAGCGCTATAATCAGAGCAGAGGATAATGTAGAGAAGCCCAACATGCTGCTAAGCTCCTTTTTTCCCCCATTGAACTCATCCCGAGCACCAACACTAACCCCAAGCACATCTCTAGAACCAAAGTTCCAGTTCAACCCAATACAGAACCAGCAAGTCATCAGAGCAATGAAGCAATTGAACCTGTACAAAGCACCCGGACCTAATGGAATCATGAACGCTGTACTAGCAAACCACGCAGAACAGCTAACACCTCACATCACACCTTTATTTAGAGCAACATTCTATCTCACTTACTATCCTGCAACATGGAGAAATTCCAACATGCGAGTGCTCCACAAGCTGGAAAGAAGGACTACACAAGTCCAGGAGCATACCGACCGATAGCACTACTAGACACAATAGGCAAAGTTCTATCAGCATGTGTAGCTGAGGATATCACCAGGTCAGATGAGCTAACAGGAATACTGCCCAAAAACCATTTCGGAAACAGAGCTGGTAGAACCATGACCGACGCACTACATTATGCCCCCAAGTACATAAAGGACACATGGAGAAGAGGTCAAGTTGTGAGTGCATTGTTCTTGGACATCAGGGGAGCATTCCCCAGCATCATACCGGAACAGCTAATACACGATATGTGCAAGCAAGGAGTGCCTAAGGAATATTGCGAATGGATATACAGCAAGATAATGGACTGACATACACACATTCAGTTTGACAACTACAGCTCCAAAAAACTCAGCATTCTGAGAGGATTAGATCAAGGCTGTCCCCTTTCAGGAATTGCATATTTATTCTATAATGTGGACCTAGCCAATTGCGGACCAGAAGAATGGAGAGGACTCAATAATATTCACAGATGACATGACCCTTCTGGCTACCGGCAAGAACTTCCAGCAAGTGAATGAAAAGTTGCAAAAGATGATGTCTAGGAGAAACAGAGGAACAGAATGGGCTAAGTCCCACCAATGTCAATTCTCAGTAGAGAAGTTTGCACTAATCAGTTTCAGCAGATGACGGGAAGAAACACAAGAACAAGGACGAAAGACAGCCCCAGTATCCTGACCCCTCATCAAGATTCAAGGACATACCATCTGCATGTCCAGCTGCCATAAGTTCTTAGGAGTACTAATAGAGCAAGAATTGCGACTCAAGGAACATACGAACTATGCCCTGGCAAAAGGCATGAAATGGCTCAACCAATACTGACAACTCAGCTGAATGAAATGAGGAGTTCCACCAGCATTGATGAGACGATACTATCTCACAGTTGCTGTACCCAAGATGCTATACACAGCGAGCATATTATTACTACTGACATCCCAAAGCAAGAAAGGAATGAAGGGAGCCATCACCAAACTAGCCAGAGTGCAATGGCAAGCCTCTCTAGCCATCACAGGAGCACTAACCATGACGGCAACCAATGTTCTAGGAGTACATGCTAACATGCTACCTTTCCATTTACTGATATTGAAATATGTACACAGGGAAGCAATAAGAATATGCACATTACCAGAGGGACACCCACTACATTCCCACGCCAGACAAGCAGCAAGATGGATTACCAAACAGGACCTGTCACCAATGCACAACATCTTACACATCTACAGACTCAAACTGAATGAGGTCAAGACAATATACCCAACATGGGGAGGTCTGAAGTGGAACACAACACATAGCATCAGCATAGCAGATAGCAAAGAGGAAGCCATGCAAAACGACATGTAAGATGAAGCCGGATTCAAGGTGTACTCAGATGGATCTGTGATCAATGGAAAGGATGGAGCTGCAGCAGTACTTTATGAGAATGGAAGGAAGATAGCTACATGATGAAGTTTGGGAACAGTACAAGAGCATACAGTATATGAAGCTGAAATAGCAGGAGCCATGATGGCTGTGCACATGCTCAAGACACACAACACAGGACAGGGCACTTTAATAGGGTTAGACAACCAGGCCACAATCAGAGCCTTGATTGCAGACAGAGCAAAGTTGGGACAAGTGTTTATTATAGCTCTGAATGAACAGACACAGATGTGCCAACCAACATCAGTGAAGATATGATGGGTGTCCGAACACAAAGGACATGAAGGTAATGAAGAAAGCAATATAGAAGCTAAAAAGGCAGCAAAAGGGGAGAATGAATCACCCGGTTATCTACTTCCAAGTATACTGCAAGGCCAAATACCTGCAAGTGAAGTGCAAAAAGATACTCCAAAGTTCAACAAGATACACAAGCCTGAACACAATAGACTCTACTGCACCATCCCCAAGGTTCCTCAAACAGGCAGTGAAGCTACCACAACACAACATTGCAATACTAGTACAGCTATGGACAGGACACACACAACTAAACAAGCATCTACATCACATCAAATGAGCCAAAACAAATTTATGTCCCATGTACTGGAGAGAGCCTGAAACCATACATTACATCCTATTCAGATGTAAAACATACAAAAAGCTATGAAGACAAGTACAGAAAAGACACAGACATGATGTGAGATCAGCTAAGTTTTTACTTTCCAACCCAGATGCATACCCAGCGCTTTTCAGGTACATCAATGGCACAAGGTGGTTCATGAACATGACCAGACCACTGAAGGTACCTCAGGAAGAGAATAAGAAGACAGGAAGACATTGCAGACAATGAGAAATGATGCACTCAAAAGATAAAGAGATGGATGGACAGGTTGGAAGGATACAGAGAGGAGTGCAGAAGGGTTTGGGGAGAGGGTAGAGAACAGGTTAGATCCAAGTATCAAAAGAGTCGGCAGAACATAATCCATTGCCCATATTGGGTAGCAAACAACCCCTGCCTCCAAAAGGCACGGATCCCACTCTGGCACGAAACCTTAGGGCATGCCAAGCAGCATGTGCCGGGATAGATGAGGAAAAGACAGGACAAGAAAGGATTGATATAGAGTAAAATATTGTCTTACATAGAGCCACACCCCAATAGACTTAAATGGATTTTAAAAAAAAAAAATATTGTCAACCAGACCGGATGACTACACTGTACCTTTATGGAGAAGAGAAAGAGGGATTAGGAGGATAATTTATTACTATTTGTTTTATGAGCTTCACACACACAACTCTACTTTAGTAGCAGCTGTTCTCAGGAGACATGCAACACCCCTAACGGGTCTATAAAGGGGGTAGCACAGGGGAAGAAAAATAGGACATATTGAATTACTTGTATTGTAATGGCTTACATGAGGCAAGGCCCTAATAGACAATAATGGATCCAAAAGAAAGAAAGACGGCCATAAGTTGGATGGTGGCTACAGCATTTGGGCAGTCCTGATGAACCATATTTCAAGAGGTACTGTCCAATTGGGCTCAAAACAGTCCCATGTCCCTGTACTCTGCAATATGAACCTGCTATCTGAACCGAAAGACCGAACCACCGCACACGCTAGAATGCGACTGTGCATGGAACTCCAGAAACAGATGGCTGAAGATGGTTACCCAATCACTAATTATATCATGCCTACAGGAACCACCTCGATTGATTTGGACACACATATGGAGGAATGGGGCCAATCGGTTTATCACTCACTACACGTTAACTTGTCGGATGGCTCCTGAAGACGATGCGCTTCTTGGAGTTGTTGATGACGAGCTTCGAGTCCACGACATTCAGAAGCCAAGGATTGCGGATGCAAGCATACTTCTTAACATACTTGCTATCCATTTGCAAGCTACAGTAGTGGCCATGACGAAGAACATGCTGATATGTTGACAGAAGCAAGGGTGACGAAGTAGCTGTTTTGAGATGTCTCTATTCATCTCCTTGAAAATAAAATAAAATAAGGATGAATTTATTTTGTATAATACTATAACAGAGATGCCGAGTGGTACAGCCTGGTACCACACCAGTGTAAGCTTGAGTACGTTAATCACTGCCCGCCGAGCCGGAGCCGCAATGACACTGCATGCAGAGTACTAGTCTGCGCAACCACCTGTTCATCTATTAGGAAGTCCGACGCCTCATCAGGTTACACACGATGCGCTTGTTGAATGTATGGACTCGGAGTGGAGATAGAGTGGAGACAACAATGTTTGTAAATGGCAGAATCGGCCGATTTACCTGTCACCTGCGGTTCACACGGTAGTGCCGGCCTTTGATCCTAGGTTTAAGTTGGCATGCCGAATATCAATGTTGATATATCATCCAAAGCCAGTTGTAATATTTATTCACTGCGGAGAAACTGTTAGTCAAGCAGCATATCACTAACATTCCATAAGTTACGTACAAAATTTGTTAATGGATACAAAGTTATTCTAGCTTTACGTAGTTGAAATGTTCTAGCTCAACGTTTTCATACCCATTACCATAGAGTCAGCTTTATATCCTTCTTTACTATCGACAAATGTCTCCTTGAACCAAGCACATATACGTAACGCTATGACCGGGAATTACGCACCATTGCTCACATTAATCGGAGACCAAAGATATTGATGGCGATTATCTTGCCGTCTCCACCTCCACTGCTCTTATATGCCGAAAACCCAACATCACCGACTAAAAAGGATCCAATTAGACTCCGTAAATGTATTATTATAAGTCAACCTACACTGAATTCCGACGATCTTGCCTTGCTTGGTAGTTTTGCCTTCTTAAATGAGGCAACATCGGCGACATAGAAAAACAGCCTAGTATTGGCCCAAGTAATAGTATACCTTGCGTTGAGGGTATATAGCCTACATTCGGAGACTGTCTTCCATTCATTTGTATCTGTAGTAATAGGATACTCATTATCTTTAAGTAGGCACACCTAATTAAACGCACTATCCTGCGCGACGTGCATTATCTGAGTGATGTATACATACATTCATATTTGTGATAAATCTGCTCACGTTAGGTCTACGGTGGAGAAAACGGCCATCACTCTGCGACGGACATGACCCTAGAATGGGAGGTCTTTTGCATAAAAAGAAGGTAATTGTGATATCTGCTGACATAGTAGATCGTGACTTCCACGAATATCCCTTTGAAAAAAAATAGCCGTAATGATAGTGGATCCCCGGTGTACAAAAACTATACCAGTCTTCACGTATAAGAGCGCAGCGGTCAGGACTCAGGATACTTACCCAGATTTTGTCTTCACATGAGAACTGGGCGTCATAAGTTTCAGAAGGTCATGATTTGCAGCGCCATATATTCCCTCCTTTCGCATAGTTGAGACAACATTTTTGTAGCTGCTAGGGCCTTTCATGTCCAGATATCTCCAAATGCCGCAGGTATCTTCCTTCTCAAAGTGAAAATTCACTTTTTAACTTTCTAGTTGGGTAAGTACATGATTGAAGGACGATATGAATATTGCCCGTAATGAAGGGAAGGAGGAGAATCGCCTTATTGAAAAGACGTATGTCAATTTCTAGTTCGTTGAAACGCTGAATGCTGGAACTTGGAACACCTCGTGATTCTGAGTGGTTGACGCATCTGAGTGACGCACGGTGACCTCCTGGATTATATCAAGCATCGCTTCCAAAAAGTGAACAGTAATCGTTGACATTGGTAAGTGCATCCAGGAATTCTTTACCTGATCTGTACAGAGTTTCTGTGTAGCTGTCTAGGACTCCCTTGGAAAGAAGAAGAATACATCAGGAGCAGACGACAATCCTGGTGCCAGCAATGACTTACGCATTTATAGTATGTAGCGATAGACGCTGATCGTTGCAAAATTAGTGTAAGTTGATTCATGTTATCAATTTTATAAGCTCGTAAACAATTCCTTTACGCCTATAGCTACGAGAGGTCATGAAATGGAATATAAAAATGGAAGTATGGTACTTACCAATAAACTAGTAACCAGTGTGACCTATTACGACGTATGAACCCTCTTTATCTGGAAGATGTTATTGATGTTCAGGTACACCGGGGATAGAAACCAAATAGAAACCAATGTCTACTTCGGGTTCCAGTGGAGTTTGGTGGCCGCATTAGTAGCTCCTGAGCAAAGTCTTCGGCCATAAGTCAGATTGAGACTAGCAGTGCTCCATATTGAACACCCTCTTGGAGATATAGTCCAATCATTTATATAATAAACAGACGTCAGCGGATAATGGGAAGTACCGTGATGAGGCTGTGGCATACTTGCTGATAATGCAAAGAGTGGAGCAGTAATGCAAGCACATACCAGGGGTAGGCTGCGTAAGCGGGAGAAATCGGTGCTGCTCCTTCGGACCTCAGTACATGTGTGGGAAAGAAGATTCGGGTGTTTATCCGTACAAAACCCTGACAATTCGCCAGCAATCAATAGTCAAGCCTGACGTCGATTTCGCCTCTCCATGATCCAGTTCACCAGAGGCTGAAATGGTGAAATAATTGGAGGACTATAATTGGTTGAAGGCTCCAGAGCGAAAAATGAGTAACCAGGTGACATAGACGATGGGAGAAGGAGCCGGCGATTGACTGCCCAAGTGCGGAAGAAAAGCTATCCGTGACGGTACGATTGCAGACATCCAGGGTATAAATCTAGATCAAAGGTTGAAGCTGTGTTATACATAGGACATGGTGAAATACGATGAGCCGAATACGATTCAATCATTCCGTTCCAGTCACGAGAATAGCAAAGGTAAATGGCGACTCACAGCCTCCTAGTAGCCTCATGTTCAAAGTACCGATATAGCTGTTTAATCAGACCAAGTGACGGAACCATATATATTCAGATACGTGATTTCTGAGGGAAATGCCAGTGGGCACAAGAAGCGACTCGGGTAGCGATGCTCACTGTAGAATCCCTCCGAATCCTTTGGTTGGAGGTCTATAAGGCACGTTTCCTGGGTGTCGATTAGCTAGTCGATTCGGAGAAATAGGGCTAGACTCGGCGCAAGCCATTGAAGCGGAGCTTCAAATCGGAGGGGCTTGTGCCGAACCTAAAATAGGGCTCTGGGGTTTGAATGTGAGAAGATTTACTATGTCCGCTTACGGCCTCCTCCGTCTCTTTACTCCGTCTGCTCAGATCATCAGTCGCTGCCGCTCTAGCTAGCCAATGGAAACTTATATTCTGAAATTAACTGTTGAAAAAATGCTACATGGGACTTATGCACGTGCTCCTTCATATCCACGCCTATTAGCCAGTGCTAAAACCGCCTGGATGGTATCTGCTGGATGTTTTTACACCTGTTTGCTTTGTGCGCACCGGAGTTGGATCGGAATCTGAACTGTGAGTAACAATTTACTTTAGGCTTTATTGCATATTATGTTTTTTGAATAAATAGCTGCCATTTATTTTATTTTTCAATGCTAGAAGGTTCCCGTTTCTTTTTCTGAATTTCAGTGTAGGACTGCGCTTGACAACGCATCCTTTCCGCCTTCCTTCTTACAACTACATACACCATATCTGATCTCTGGCTTTTTATCAATTTCTCCATCACACGCTGGATTACTGGGGCGCTGGGGATCTTCAAATCGTCCGCAATCGGGCATGCCAAGTCGAAACACTCCAGATAGCCCTACCGGCTTTTGAGTTCCTCCTCCAAGCGTTTGTTATTCTCTCGGGTTTATCTATCATTGCGAATACAGATCACCGTGGATACCATTACAAGCCCGTTCGCCTCCTCGCCAAGGCTTTTCAGATTCGAGCTGCAATGATTAATTGAATCGAACAGATCACATTTGGCTGTCTACAGTTAGTTTAAACCTTCCGGTATTTTTCTCTTTCTGAGTCTCAAGCCTTTGAAGACTTTCCACTCAGCTTAAGGACAAGGTTTGCTAATGTTAGGTACTGCAATTTCCTCGACACCTTTAAATATCAAGGCTATGGGTTATCGGTATATACCCGCATAGACACGACGCCCGAATTTTGATTTCACCATACTGAAGTATCAACAAACCTAAAGTATAGGGCGTCGACTGAAAGCCGTGTCCCTGCGATATTGTCAAGCGAAGCATCCGAACTGACTCTTTGGGGACGGTAAGAACCTTCTATGGAAAGATTTTGGGGGAGAAATGGTATATAAGGTTGCCAAATACCTACATTTCCTTCAGGCTCCTAGTCACCACAGCTCTTCCATAGTGAGTGATATCCTCCAGGGGTTGCTCTTGTTCATTCATTAATGACCTTACAGGTTTCAGCACTATTAACTCAACATGCGCTTCAACCTCCTTGCTCTTACTATTGCCTCAGTGTTCGTCACCATCTATGCGGCCCCTCAAGCAGGGAGCTCTGGCCCCCAACTCTGCGTGACCTGTCGCAACTTCGCTGTGTATGTTGCTGCCTACTCCTCTCTAATAATCACTTCTGACTATTCGTATAGTGTTCAGCAGCAGTGCGAACTTCATTGCTCTTGCAATGTCACTGGTGGTGGAATAACCTGTGTCTCGGGCTTTGAGAGCTGCGTTCCGCTCTGTGAATGTGACACTCCGTGCACTCTTTGCCCAGCTAGTAGTTAATTGAGGTGATGTATCTAGGAGCCATTACTACATATAAGGAAATTTATTTCTCGTGCTTCTATTAACAAAAGGGTCCTATTTGTGTCTGCGACTAGTGTGTTTTTGTTCATACAGGATTTCACTGACAAGAGACTGTCACGAATACACACGAAGGATCGCAAATGAAGGTGTTTTGAGTACCTTTTCCTACCTTCGGATGTCCTTGGGTTTATTGTAATACAATAGACAGATATCAGCGGTTTCAAAGATGAGAAGTACCGTGATAATGCGGCATACTTGAAGCTGCTGATAATTCAAAGAGCGATATTGAACAAAGCTTCTAATTCTCTCTTAATATATATATATGAATAAAGAAAGCCGGATGGATATAACACAAACCCTGGCAACTCACCAGCAATTAATAGTTTACTTCACCAAATTCTTCGCCCATCCAATCGATTCGGATCACCTCTGAACGAGGATGAAATAATTGTTTGAGAGCGGCAAGTAGTTGAAGGAGTCACAACGAAAAATGAGTAGTAGCCAGGTCACGTAAAAATTAAGAGAGCAATCCGGCGATTGCCCAGATGCGGAACTCGCATACCTTTCTTTCCCAGCGGAAGAAAGGTTATATACGTACTAACTCTTCCTTCGATTTCAAGCACCCAATGTATAAATATGGATCATTGGGGTTCGGAGTAATAAAACCATGAGGCGGATGTACTTATAGGCGTACCTTTGATAGGGTATGATGCGCTGACTTCGATTCAATCATACGGGCATGGTGAAGGCAAATTAGATCTCTGTCAAGTTTAAATGACTCCTATCTATTCAAATCTATCAGTAATAAATCATATATATATATAATACCTTTTGGAGTGAGATGAAATTGCATGTGAGATTGCAAAGTCAACCTTAAGTATTAGAGTACACTAGAATCAAGTTGCGCAAGGGTCTCGGTAGCGCCTCTTCCGAAAGTCTTTGTCCCTGAGGTCCGCAGGTTTCAAGGTCTAGAGTTTGACGTACTTTTAACAGATGTACTTAGAAATGTCAGATATAGTCCACAGATATCGTCGTTAAGTAACGGGGCTGGAGTCGTTTCGGAGAAATGGGGCGGTGCTAAGAGCTTGAGGGTGGGAAAGGGTTTCAATGTCCGCATGTCTCTTCATGATCGCTCCGTCTGCTCAAATCCATGAATATCAGTCACCGTCACTACGTAGGTAACCATCCAAACCCTCATCTATATTCTTTAATTAGAAGAGATTAATGTGTTCCTTGAAATCTAAGCAATTTCAAAACCCGCTTGGATGGAATTTGCCGAAGTTCCACCATTTTTGTTCTTGTTTGCTTTTTGTCCACCAGCGTTGTATCGGATTTTGTATCAGATTTTACGCCGTGAGCAATTATTCGACCTCTTATATTTAATAAAATTGTTTGAGTATATAGCAGGGGTTCGACTCGAGCTGTAATACCTATGGAAAAATAGTCCGTATCCGGTTGTATAAGGTTTATCTTCGGGTATGCGCTCTCTTACTTATACGTTTGCTAAAACCTTTTATTCAGATTAAGGGAGACGTTCCTGAACTAAAGACTCTTAGATCCAGGGCGTTGATGTCCTCATCGGTATTACATGCATTCCCATCACTATTATCGGATAGATCCAGGGCGTTGATGTCCTCGTCGGTACTACATGCACTCCCATCAATATTATCGGTGCCGGACAAGGTGCTAACTGGTAAGTTTAGAATCAAATCATGAATAGGTGACCTGAGTGATTTATTTGATTTTTATACAGTGCTCAACAACCCGTTGGTTGCACACCCATCAGTCTTTAAGCTATCTTACTAGTTCATTTTCCAGAGAACACTCCTGTACTATTGTTTCATCATATGTAGTTTATAGTTGGAGATTTTGTATGTATTAACCTGTGATTTCTAATTTATCAAGTTATGGGACGGAATTCATACATTGAGCTCCTATGCAAATGTCAGACAAGGCAGCCGCAATTAAGTAAGAATTCTTTCTGCAATCTTCTAACCTAAACACTTCATCCGTTATAATCCGGTTTATTCCCCTCCACGCTAGCGGCTACACCTCCATTAAAATTTACCAAAATCGAGGTATAATCCGAGTGTACTAACGTTGCTCTAAACCCTTACTCGGAACCAAGCACCTTCTAAAAGAATTAAACTAAATATTTCAATTGAAAATTCGATGACGGAAGGAGGCTCATTGAAGCTGAAGTGCCTCTTAAAGTGAGATCTGAGACTTTCATGGGTGATGCACGGTACATAATATATCTTTATTGATGATGTCACGTTTAGACCGACAGACGTTCCAGGACAGACACCAGCTGTCAGCCAGCCCAGTGACCGGACTGGGCTTAAACAAGTTCTTCGAGCCTCTCAGGATTACTACTCAGCCAATTCTCTAACTATCGATGTGCATCCTCTGCGCTCCGCTGAAATATTACAAGTCAATGCACTAGATCAGTAAAATAAAGATATTGAATACCTCTCGCCACTCCAATGTCACAAAAATCCAAAACGCCTGGCTGCCTTGCCGGTCCTGACCAGGTCTGACAGGGACTTTTGACCTCGGTCATCTCTCTCATACGCGTTGCATACCAAGATTAGAGCAACTTTCATTGCCTGATCAGGGTCTTGCCACTGGCTAGGCCAAATCAGGCTCGGTCAGGTCATTTCGATTTTTGCGACACATTCTTGCCCGGATATTATCCAAAGTTTGTGCCACTGACATACTCAATGTAGACATATCTTTGCCTTTGAAAAATGTTTCAGCGTCTGATAAATCTTCTGAAGTATTGAGGAGCGCCGTGGAGACCTGCAGATGAATTCTAGTTTAAATGAGTTTACACAGAGCGAATATGGTGAGCACTCGATCGAAGCCAGACGCCGCGCGTCAGTTAACAACTTCTTATAGCCGCTGCTTTTCTATGCCGCCGCAGAACTGACCTTGGGTTCGTGGCCTGACTGGGAATGTGGTTCAGCAGCTCCTGGATAGTCTCGCCATGTGGGTTCACCCGGGGTCAGGATTTAACGCAAGCAAGGTTCGACGCTTCGTCCTTGCCGCTGACTTTGCCGCTGCTAGGTACGCTAATAGCACTCGACGCTCGAGACTTCGTCGCTGACTTTGCCGCTGCTAGTCCGCAATTTATTTTCGCTTTCCCGCCCTCCTCTCCCTTGATGTTTCATTTTGCTTTGCTGTATTCCGCTTTCTTGCCACTACTTATGTTGTCTTGTCTTTAATTGTATGTGATCTTGATGTGTAGCGGAAGTTCTTCCCCACCCCACGGTTCCACGAGGAAATAAAAGTGGATATGCAAGCGGCTCCCAGAGGCGACTGGTGGACCCTATTTGAAGCTGGGTATAATCCAGTTTACAAATGATAATGGAGCCGGGGAATAATTGCCAGCTGTGGTATTATCTATCCGGATAATTGCTGGTACTTCCCCAGCACCACTATCGCTCAAAATCAGCTGAGCGTCTGGACAGTCTACAGGGAACAGACTTGACATATGATGGACCGCTTGGACAAATCGATTCACCCTTAGAAGTGCTTTCGTAACAGCATTCATCCATGATTCTGGAATGACTTTGGACCATACAGTGTGCGGCATTTCCGAATGCTTCCAGCCATCGTATAATAATCATCGAAGCCCTGAGTTTGGATGACCCGGTCGCAGGCGATGATAAACTCGACCTTGTATTGCAAGGAAGTCTTGTGGTTCGATATGAACTGGAAACTGATCTGTGGTCTCCATTGCGGCAAAGGAGAACAATAAGTTGAGTTTCCTGCTCAAGAAAGAGATGTTCGGCTGACTTCCCAGTCACAAAATTTCAGGTGGTAAAGGAGGTAAGACTTCCAGAATGTGAGCATATTTGCCTCGGTCTCCACAACAAAATCCACCGTTTCGTTCACCTGTTAGAAGCAGAATACCACAGAATTGGCATCTTCTACTCCAAATGTAGTGTGGTCCACGGATACGACCAATCATCCAGCGATTGATTGGTAACTCTGAGGAAAAGAAAGAAATTTATTAAACAAAACAGTGTCGTTACACCAATGTTAAGTAATAGTTACCATCAACCACGTTAAGAGTCTTGTTAAGAGTCTTGAGTAAAAAAAATCGGTTAAGCTAGCTAGAGTGAAGGATGAAATAAGGATGCCTTCTGCTCAGATGATTTCGATTAACTTTCACTCAGCTGTATTTATTTCGATGACTCGTTATCATTTTTGAAAGCCACAAAAATTAGTATGCCTAACGCCACATCACGGGAACCGGGCGGCCTTCGAAGCTCTAACCTCTAAACTGATAGGGTATTTCCGGCCATAGAGTAAGAACCAAAGAGGGTTTCCGGCGTATTAGTGCGGACCGGAAACTCAAAGAAATCATGTATTAATGTGGAAATGTGGACCATAGTATCGGTTACTCATGGAAGACGCCAGCTAAATGGTGGCTTTTATTCCAGAAAAGAGCGATGATCATGCACTGAATCAAAATGGATTGACTTCTAAGAACCTACCAATCACAGGATTGCATCATCTCCTTCATATTTGGATAATAAAAATTCACCGACATGCCAATACGTTACAGGATGCAGCCACATTTGGATTGGACGCCACAATATAATAAAAGAAAACAGGTCACGGGCTGTCGGAAAAAAAAATATTATCGAAAAGCAGACCCACCGTCATCTATCTACACGCTGCTAGCACGCTCGTAGTCGGCAACCTTAAGTAGTAACCACGTGACCAGTAGTATCGGTTAATAAGAGCATAACATTATACAGCCTCCTTTGGATTGGACGCCACAACATAATAAAAGAAAACAGGTCACAGGGTTGCCGGTAAACAATTTATATTACCGAAAACGGACTCACTCGCATCTATTTACACGCTGTTAGCCAGGTCAACCTATATTGCCCAGTGTCACTTAGATAGTATGGGTCGTCCGGCTCTCCTCGTTTGGCTGCCCCCATACTTGCAGACTTTAGGTTACGGCAGCAGTGCCCTGCCTGCTTTGGGCGGCGACACTGGGGTGGGGATCCTGAAACTAACCCCGACGTGCAGGTGGCTATTGATGGGAATTTTACTCACCAGAGATACTCTTCTGTTGAGGGTGATCCTGAAATTGTCCCTTTATCACAGCTGACTATTTGGCTGACTGAGGGCGAGCTGGAAGTGGCCCGGCAACACATCCAGGATGCTCACGACAGGACCGGCAAGCGCCGACAGTCTACGAGGCTGCCTGATGGTTCTCTCGACCAGTGTGAAAAGGCTCACAAAGCAGCTAGAGATCGTGGGGATGAGGTGACCACAGGTGTTATGGCTTCCAAGGGGCTAATGGCCCTAGTATGCAAACATGACGTTCCCATCTTTATATGTGACATTACGACACCTGGCGAACAGCAATTTTATTCAATTGCCCTTCTGCAGAAGCTGTCATTGCTCTTGCCCGCTAATGCCATCATTGGTCTATTGTATGACATAGCCTGTCTGTTGGATCGCAGTATTGCTAAGGCAGGTCTGCCCTACCGAGTGGAGTGTCTGTATTAATATACTCACCTATTTTCTTTTCATACTGCTTTTCTCTAGCATGACCTTATTCCAGATATTTCACTGTGTCTGTCCCTGGCTACTGCAGCTTTTCATGCGTATGCCCACCAATTTTGTTGCCAAATTGTATTCCATCCTCGAAAGTGTGTTGGTTTTGGCATGACGAATGGTGAAGGAAACGAACACATTTGGGCATTGAGTAAGGATACAATAGGCAGTGAAAGAATATCAGGGGTAGGTTTTCCGCCTGTTCTGCGCCTTGCCCTCCTGCTTACACCTGATTCAGCCCAACAAATGATTATTTTTATTAACTCGCAAATCTGAATATATTGCAACCCTCAAACGCTCTAAGTTCATTTCCTGGCGCAGGCAAAGATTGGTCACCATAGCAGAGGAGAAATGTGCTGCCCAGGCAACATTACACCCAATCCTACCTCACTGGTCGATGGAGCAACTGCGAGAGCAGTGGCAGATTCAACAGGATACACAACTATCTGCTAGGGCATGTGCGTTTATTCTTTTTTTCTAATAATAGGTTTTCCCAGCATCGTTTTGCTAATGCAGCCGGTAGACTCTGCCCAGGTTGCGAACCAGAATCTGGCACCCCTTATTGAAAGCCAGAGGTCCACCGAGTCACTGACCCAGGCACTCGAAGAGCTTAGCAAAGAACTGGATCGCCAGGAATTTCGTTGTGAACTTAGTACTGCGCAGCCTGACATGTTGGAGGACTTATACAATGCTGCCAACGCATTACAAGGGCATCATCAGCAATCCATCTCACAATTGGAAGATCTTACTGCGAGCCTAGGACTATTAAACATCGATCTTCCAGCAGAACTTACAGGGGACGAGACAGCTTTTGTCAAAAAGTTGGTTTCTTCTTCAGGCTGTGAAGACTTCGTTGTGGAACCGCCTCCAGAGGATTCATGATGAAATGAATCCTATTCGTGAGTCTGCCTCACGCTCCGGTCCAGCCAAGTCACTAGGTAATAGTTTATTTCTACATTCTAAACTTCTCTCTTACCTCGTTTTAAAAATAGGGACAAAGAAATTACAAACCGCTGTCTGTGCCATTCAGAGCTGTGGGCGACTTGTTGTGAGCACCATCAATACTTATAACCGACTCATAGATGAGCTGCATGTCATGCCTTCTCCGGCCTGGATGCCAAATGATAAACTCCCGCAGAAGTTTGACAGGAAAACTACCTTATGTATAGATCTGAATGCAGCCATGTAGGAGGAGATGGAGCTGGGGAATATTTGGGTAGAACTCTGGGGCGCAGACCGGTTTTATGCAGCTCCTGCTTATGTTCGCGATCCTCATGTGCGATTGGGGATTAAGAATGTCCTCCTTCTTGATCGCATTGGGGAGGAATATGCTCAGATGGATCTCGAGGCAGACAATCACCACCTTGAGCTTGGGCAGCAGCTTCTTACCACCTGTATCGCACTCAAGACCATAAGGAATTCAGGTATAGTCTGTCTTGTAATATCTTCACTCACATACTTAACATATGGCAGATAATACCTCCCCGGAATACTGGCTGATACATCGTCTGCATAGGACACTAGAAGACTTGGTGGACGAGCGCGATGAGATTCAATTCACAGGGGATTCCTCCCGTTTATGGAATTTATCTATTTCAGCACTCATCAGGTATTCTAAAGAAAGCCGGCCCATTGGTGGTTTGAT
>KN837130.1:25683-36479 GCA_000827215.1 Sphaerobolus stellatus SS14 | reverse complement strand
GGCAAGGGCAAGGGCAAGGGCAAGGGCAAGGGCAAGGGCAAGGGCAAGGGCAAGGGCAAGGGCAAGGGCAAGGGCAAGGGCAAGGGTACGAGTAAGGGCAAGGGCAAAAGTGCCGAGGCCAATAGCGAGGTAGAGAGTGAGGAAGAGAGTGAGGAAGAGAGTGAGGACAAGAGTGAGGACAAGAGTGAGGAAGAGAGTGAGGAAGAGAGTGAGGAAGGGAGTGAGGCGGACAACGACCAGGTCATGCAGAGAGCTAACGCTAAAGCAATGTCCACACCTACCGCTAAAGCAACGTCCACACCTACCGCTAAAGCTGCATCCACCCGTACTGGTCCTCCCTTACGGCCACGTCCCAAGCCAAGGCCTCTCGTAGCAGGGCAGCTGAAAGCATCCACCCGGGGGACTACACCTCTTCGACATGCGGGTGAAGGTGCTAATCCCGGTAACGAGGCAGAGAGTGCAGAGAGAGCTGCTGGTGGTCCTCCCTGACCACGCCCCAAGCCAAGGCCTATTGTAGCGGGGCAGCCGAGAGCATCCCCCGGTGGACTACACCTGTTCCGCCTGCAGGTGCCGCCATAGCAAGGAGTGCATCTCCATCGAAGGCTGTACCAGTAGTGTTACTGCCTGCAATGCATCATGGCAGCAGAGGCACATCGGTGGATGGAGATGGACGTCGGCAGTCACCCAAGCGCTCCCTGGAAGACCTCAACAAGGACGATGATCTGAATGTTCCAGACAGCAGGGGCAGGGCTGGCTTTGGAGCTAACAAGGTTGCCCGTACCGCTGGTAGCACAGATGTGGCCTCCGAGGCTCATCATCGTTACCCATCAGTCCAGCAAGATGCTGTGACGGATGCTCCTCCGCATAGGCCTCATGTGCCATCCCAGAGGCAAACACTCGCCTTGGATCTCCCGGCTGTGCCGCCCTCGGGCGCCGCCGTTGCGTTCGTTGACCGACCGGAGTCCCCTCAGGACACAGTCAGTTTCGTGGATTGGATGTATTATGCCCTCCACGTTGCGACTGTGAAGGCAGATGGGGGGGCGGATACCGAGCACGCATTATTAGCGCGCCAGGTTGTAGGACTACTGGAAGGCCTCCGTACTGCATCTGCATTGACTGGGCATCTTAGGTCTTTGCCCAGCGAATTTGAGCAACAGCAGTTTCTGTTTCCTGAGGACAATTTGGACTGGGTATCAATGTACATGAAGGTACTTACAGCAGCTGTTCAGGTGAAGCAGTGGTTGAGGATGGAGACCGGTTTGGGTAGTCATACCCTGAAGGACATTATGGAGGCTGCAAAGGGAGTTGATGAGGCTTTCTGGAGGAATGCACTCCCAGGGTTGCGCTCCCTCCTCACAGCACTATTCCAAGCCATGAAGAACTCTGCTTAGAGAGATAACTTAGACTAGACATGTACCTTAGCTTTCATTAGACAAATATATTGGTCTAGTTCTGTATCTATTACATGATTAAAGCATAATGAGGATGGAATGGCGGGCGGGCGGCACCTGCCTCGCAGGCAGGGTGATTTTGGAATTCATGGGCAGCATTAGCAAGGAAGGACTGGGAGAGAGAAAAGTGTCCTATATAATATATACCGCCAAGCGGATGTGCCTGAGGTTTGCCCGTAGTCACCGGTGACTGTTTGCCCAGTATCGCCGAGGGTATCAAATCGATACCGGTCGGGGTATACCGT
Source organism: Sphaerobolus stellatus SS14 (assembly GCA_000827215.1). Classification (NCBI taxonomy): domain Eukaryota; kingdom Fungi; phylum Basidiomycota; class Agaricomycetes; order Geastrales; family Sphaerobolaceae; genus Sphaerobolus; species Sphaerobolus stellatus. Next base: position 34,783 of record KN837130.1, on the reverse strand, counting down.
AGTGCTGCTAGCAGTCGGCAACCTTAAATAGTAACCACGTGACCGGTAGTATCGGTTAATAAGAGCAAGAATATTGATCCGTAACTATCCGTTTATTCCGTTCCCATCCGGCAAGGAGTATATAACTTCGAAGTAAAAATCCATAAACAAAAACATTAAAGCCCCAAATAAAAAGGCCGCATTGCCTAAAAAGGGCAGATTCGTAGAAACTTTAGAGAACGAGTTATGTATTAGCCTCCGGCCCATACTGAGTCTAGAGTTTCTAAGAAATGCGGATTACTTATCACCGTAAAATTCGGAGATGACATCGTCATGACCATCGTGGCTCGTTGTCTTTGAGTTTGAGAAAGAGGCAAGGAAGAGGAGAGGAAAGGTCGTGACCTGAGCGGAGAAGCAAGCTAAAACAAAGAAAGGCCTGTGACGGTCACGCTGTTATAAGCCAGGGCCCACTCCAAACACTAAGCCCTTAGGCGCTGAAGCTCTGAGTACACTTTTCACCTCACAAGCCCCGCAACTCAGCAGTCCCCCTTAAGTTAAGGATAATATTCATCGTCCATCCACGAAATCCATCTGGGCTAGGATGAAACGAGATGATGAACCTCCTTGACTACTAAGGATGTTGTTACTCAGCAAGAAAAATTAATCTCGGCAGCTGCAGCAAGCCGTATCGGACACCTCCGTCCTTATCATGTTCAACACACCTTATGATAGACTAATAGTTAGACCATAGCATAAGGGAAGGAGTATGTTCGAAAGTCAGACTGATGAATCGATGACAAGCTTGAGCTGGAGATTTTTAGATAGACGATGAGAACGACTCTGTTAAAGTGAATTGAGAGATGTTCTGAGCCCACCACTGCGCAGAGAACGACGATAACCAAGAGTATCATAAGTAGTCCGAATGATAGGAAACTGTTGAGTCGTCCACTGCGCACGGAAAGGTCCAGATGACGAATTAATGCCTGGTCAGAGACTCAGTTATAGAGCTTGATCCCCCCGTCGGAGATGCTAACACTGAAGAACTCAAGCTCAGGCTGCATTTAAGTACTTATTCACCTTCGCTGCCACGTCCCCTAAGCCCCATGAGAGATATGATAGTATTAGACTATAACATAAAGGAAGGCAGGTTCGAAGGGGAAGCCAATAACAAGATTGAGCTCGAGATATTTGACTTGGGTAGCAGGAAGGAAGACAAAGACTAGTTATAGGGAAGGAATTTGAGACGTTTTAAGTCTTTCGACAGTGCGCAGAGAATAGACAAGAGGTGGTGTTTAAAAGGATCGCTATAATCCCATCCAAAAGATAGGAATATCGATGGTTAAGTTCTAGAAACTTCTTCAGGCCATCACTGCGCAGAGAGTTAAACGACGCATCACGACCCACAGCCGAAGTGCGACGTGCCAACAGCTGTGGCCTGGCTCGGAGGTCCGGACGACACTCGTCGCTCACGGTGCAAAGAACTACTAGTAGGATACAGCAAGCTCAATAAACCAAAATCAAGATAAGAGCGTTTGCATAGAAGAAAATCCTATATACGTCGTGTACCGAGCGGGTTCAGGCCCACGGGATGCTCCAAAACAGTGAGAATAGGAATAGGGATAGGCTACTAGGACACTGTTCACGGTGAATAAAAACGATGAATAGGATAATATTCAATTCTAACGATTCCGATGTGTCTAGGCGAGTAATACACGCGGAACCCAGATGGGATGACTCACACCGCAACTGTATGAGTGAAGCTGAAAGTACAATTCCTGGGCCCGGAGGCTCCTGCACCTGATCAAGATATTAAATCATTCGAATTGAATATACACGAGAGGATGAATGGTATGACTCCGAACAGTCACAGTGGCATGTCAGCGAAGCAGGTGAGAGCTGCATGCAGTAGAGCGTGCGTTCTTCCATTCGGTAGAGAACGTCGTTTGGAGAGGAAGCTCGTCCTGAAGATTGGTAGATATGGCAGACTCCATACATGTACGACGCAAGAAATATGGTGGAAGAGATGCGCACAGTATCATAATGGCGAGGAGTCAGTTACTACTTCAAGTTCGTTACCACCGTGTCGAAGCTTTCAATTGCCGCCGCATCGCTGGAATATCAAGGTGAGAGAGAGAAAAGAGACCAGCTGAAAAGCGAAGAAAGAATGATAAATGAATCAGCGAAGTTCGGAAGGAATAAGAAAGAAGAAAAGGCGGAGCAATCCCAACAGTGTCAGTGCAAAGGCTACAAAATTACGTGTCACGACAAACGCGACCACATCTATCCCACTGTACAGTACCAATGCATAAGTATGACATTGGATTGGTATATGACGCGTCTGATTAAGTTTGAGGTCAAATGCGGCCAGACCCGCGGTAAACAACTGCTAGACTGAGACTCACCCCGGAAGCACTCAAAGCAGCAATAACATCATTGTTCTCTCTTTCTTTCAGCCCGCTGAGTCGTCTCCTTCTATCCATATCCAAGTGATACATCCACAAGCTAATTTGAGATGGTACAGAAACATTCGTGGCCTGCCTGAGGTGCAGGATGTTTAAACAGCGAATGTGCAGGTGTGTACACTCGGCCAGAACGAAGCTTGATAAACTCCACAGTAAAAGGTCATTGATCAGTACTTATATGAATGAAAAAAATAACGTAATAGATAGGGAAAAAGAGAAGACTCGAGCTCGAATAGCAGGAAGAAGGACAGCATGAAGGACTGATACTGTATTGGAACTCCGCCTTGCCGGCGCGTGAGATAATATTGGATGCTGTAACACTGATACAAAATATCATAATGCCTATTAGCTTCTAAATATCAATCAGCTTTGAAGTTGTAAACTATCATGAACGATGCTACCGGTACGGTACAGACATTTGGAAGCAATCTCTAGCGGCACTAATGGGGTAGTGGTAACCTTGGTCGTTGCCATAAAGTATAATCGACCAGCCAGGGGTTCAATTCCCCTTTAGTGCAATCTTTTTGCCAGTTTTTTTCTTCTTTTGCCACTTTATTTTCCTAATCATCGTAGGACCCTGAAACTTGTTCGGAAGACGCTAAACTACAAAATAAGTATGAGACAACTTCACCAAAGATAATTCAGAGATCTTAAACGACTTACATATATGGACTCCAATTGAATATCTTGAAGAAACCCTCAAGCAAAAAAATTATAGATCTTGAAGAGATTTAAGAAGATCATCGGTCAATCGTGAGGCTTGAAGCTCAGATTAACGAAAAAAAGAAAACAGGTTCTCGAGCCATTGGCCTGTCCTTCAAACTTCAAATTGAGAAACATCTAGAGTGAAGCCCAGAAACATCTTAAGACGTGCACAGACGTCAAGAAGAGCCTTGAAGAGCAGTATGTTAGGACCAAGATATAGTCATTAAGAGGTGATTCTTTTTAAGGAAGGTGATGGTACGATGGATCACAAATTAAATACTGAGGAAATGAAGCCCCCACCAAAATCCAAGCCCAGAATAGCATTGTTGTAGCAACGAAGGACAATTAAAAGCATTGAATATCATCGTTAATATCAAACATTTGTTGCCCAATCTATAAAATTCATCTGGGATGTAATGAGTGAGACTGTCTAGGAAGAATGCCACCGCATATAATACTAAGCCTAAATTATCAATAGCCCAGCCCGTCACCCGGCCCAAAGATGTGCTCGAAAAATATACCTTGGGAGCGAAGAAACTACCACAATCCAGGCCCAGAGCCTAGCGTTGCCTAATGTGGGGCGATTAAATCATCGAGTATCGTTGATATTCTAGTATTCATCGCCCCTGGTAACCGACCAAATACATCTGGGATGAGATAAGACGACTACTTCTACCCATGTCACTACTCACGGATTAAACAAAGCACCACTGGTCATTTTTTTCACCGTCGACATGCTGCTCCCTCACAGCTATGGTAGATCATAGATCATAGCGTTAAAGGAGGGAGGCTACTAAAAGGTAGCAAAATCGAGCTCGGGTTTTTAGATTGAGAATCAATAAGAAGAAGAATCAATGTAATCTTGAGATTTAATTAACCTCACACTGGAGACTCAGGGACAAGCGCAAAGAACCGCCACAATAAAGATAGGAAATATGTTAATGTTAATGAGTTCTTGAGACCTCAGTCCAACACTACGCAGAGAGAAATGAGTTAAGAAATCCAAGATAAAGATCTTGAAATTGACTGATAAGATGTGAGGATTGGAGAAATCAACAAAGCCATCGGTACGTGAATCCAAGCCCAAAGATGGATCGTGCCGTAGGGATTCAGGGTAATTAAACCATCGAATATCGTCAATCGGATTTATATTCATAGATCGCTGTCGAATCCACTAAATCTGTCATCTGGGCTTGGATGCGGCTGATATGAAGGAGGATCATCAATATCGAATCACTTCGGTTGTCCGGGCTCAAAGAAGTATTTAGGAAAGGTATTTGAGGAACATATGAGAACGGGAGTGCAAGGAATCGAATATTGACTATTGAAAAGATGAGGATGCAAGTCCAGAAGAGTCACGATTGCTCAACTTGGTGAATAAACCGTTGAATATCAACATGGTATTCAAACATTCATCGCCGAATCTACTAAATTCTTCTGGGACAAATCGCCGCATAAGCTTGGGTTTCCCAACGTCTAATCTCGCCGTGGGCCGAAGAGATGTTTAAGAAAGACTTAGGAGGGAAGCGTGTGATGGATGTGTGCGCTCTATGCGAGATACGAAAGTTGGCGAAACGAGTAAATGAAAATCTTCGAATCCAAGCCCATAGATTATTTGATAAACATCGTGAAGCGCGATTAAAACTCCATCGAATAAACATCATCGTTGGAATTCATCGGCATCGCCCAATCCACCGAAATCCGCTGGGATGAGTCATTGCGCAAGCTTAGATTCGACGTCGTCGCATGGAGCTCTAAGACGTGCTTTAAAAGTATCCTAGGCTTTTGTTGAAACGAGCGGTGCGCAGGTGCGAGAGATATAATATTAAACATTGAGGAATAAACAACCCCAGAAGAATCCGGGCCCAGACGGCGAAGATGTCGATAGGACGTGATGGCAATCAACTTACATAAAACTTCGAATGTAAATGTTGTTATCCGAATATCCATCGCCCTATCCGCCAAAAGCTCTCTGGGATGGGATCAATGGCTTTTCCCGACTCGGATGTCATCAGTCAGAACCAAGAACTCATGCAAAAGCAATGTTTTTTGTTCGCCTTCGACGTGCGCCGTCTCGCCCCTGATAACAGACCATAAAGAAGGCGCATTCAAAGGTCAGGCTGATAACAAGATTGGGCACGAGATATGATGAGAACGGGGAGAAAGGGAATTGATAAGACCTCGAGTTTGAGACGTGCTCACTGCTAAACGTAGTAGAGAAAACACTGAGAAAAGTGATCAAATATTCTGAAAATGAAACTAATAAGCCACTGAAATGTAATGTTCTCAACCCAACACTGTGCAGAGATTGTTGTTGAGAGTTAAGATCAATTACCCTATCGAACGATGGGAAATCGATAAGCTCTCGAGACATTCTCAGCCCAACGCTGCACAAAGAAAGATGATTCACAACGTAACAAATAAAAGATGAAGTTCTTGAATAAACTGCTGAATCCTAAATGCGTTGTGTGCCGACTCCTGGATATAAGATGGCAGTTCAGGCCAGGCCCCAGGGGTACACTCTATAAGTAACGGTACTATAGGGGTAGGCTTGGGCACTGTCTGCACTGAATCAGGATCATTGAGGGTTTTGAGGGTTTGAGGCGGATGCAGCCCTAAATAACAGAAGAGGAAGAAAGGCGAGAGAGCCACACCGTGATATGCATCCCAATCGGGCACAGGATCGAGTCGGCCCGGAGAGCGGTGCTCCCAATTTGGACAAGGGGTGCACTGACGTATTGTGAGGAGACTTGAGTTCGAAGCACGAGATTCCAATGCGGACGAATTGCGACTAGTTTTGGGTAGTCTGTGCAGGAAAAGAAACGTCAAGGATTTCGATGAAAGTGTCCCAGAACCAGCTTCGGCCATAAGACTGGCATGGGACTGCAGGGTATTCAGCCTCCTTCCCGCGGCCTTCTATCGTTTATCCAGAAACACTGGAAAGGGTGAGGGTGGAAGCGGAGCCGTTGTTATCCTACACGATGATAAGTATGCTGGTCGAACTTCTGAAGCCCATGGATTTTCTCCGCCTTATTCATGGGAGAGAAGCACTCCTAAGATTATTTCTAGCTACCACTGGTCGTCTTCGAGAAAGGTTGCTTGTGCATGAGTGTATGACAGACAAGGACACATGCGCAGCGGCTACTTCGAGCCATATCACTGACCTGGGGGTACGCGTTGCCACAAAACATGATCCCATAGACGTTACAAACATTTCCATTCCTTGAGGGGCAAGATCTGCTGGCCTGCCGTTGATATCATGCGAAGCGAGTTCCAGCAAGCAAGGGAGGAAATATGGGCATTATTGCGTCTCTTCTTTTGGCTACCTCAGGCTGACGCCAAGTAATATAAAGTTACGTGAGGAGTCAGCGAATGATACTTGAAGAACAGGTTATATACCGGACTCACCAAGATGCGGAAAGGAAAATTTTACCCAACACTTGGAAAGGTAGGGTAGAAGACGTGGAAATGTACAAAGGAGCAACAATCATCAGCAAACCGTCTTATAAGAGAGGAGTCGGACAAATACAAGGATAAATTAACGTAAGCAGAGTCACGTAAATCGGCACGAACGATAACCTAGTATGACATTAATTACAAGCAAGCATAACCAAATGCTATACGGATACTCATCCCCATCTCCGTTAAACGAGCGAAGCGAGGTTAAAAGGAAAAAGGGTGTTATGGGGCAGTTCTTTCATATTTTCCTGTATCCTATACTCCTGCGCACAATGTCCTGAATTACCATCTTCGGACGATATTTACCTACGTGCAGGTGTGTCATTCATGATATTTGAGTACACCGCCCTTAACAATATCCTATCCTTAATCCTATCTTTTTTCTCTATTATCCTTGTGTCATTCTACATGACTGTTTACTATCCTTACCAATATCCTCCCTCTAAATGTCATTTTTGCTTATGGCATGTCCTTCGGCCTCACTCGCATTAGACCGATGGACGCTGGCTGTGGGTCAAAGTAATACCAAGCAATACACTGCCGTATTCACCTTTATTTCTTCAGGGTGATTGTCTCTCTTTCACGCCTTCCAGTCAGCCTTCCACCGACTTTTCACTCATCGCCTTGTCTCTGGTACAAACAGCTTTGGTCTTCCCGTTTATGCTCAAGTCATCTAGAAAAGCTTTATTCCATGCTCGTATTATCACTCCTGTGGGCGGGAATTGAATAGCTGAGCATATAATGTGCCATAATAAGTATCTACGGATTTTATGTCATAATAGAAATTGTAAGCCTTTCTTTTTCTCTAACTTCAGGTGCACTTTGATATCACCTTTGATATTACGTGCTGTATATAGTCCGTTCACATTTGTTACCTCACCTCTATTTATGCAAGACAATTACTGATTACTTATTGGTTTGCAGCGGGGATATTGTTGTAGGGTGGCTAATTTATTGGTGAGTTTTTGGTTGGTCAACATCCTGTTTCTCCTCCCTCCAGGTTGCCTTCAGGGGCTCTAGCCTCGCTCATACAATATTTGTTTATACTGGCTCGCAAATGCAAAACCTCCGCCGTAGGCGGGGGTGGGCATTTGCCTCTCTATTTCAATATATTATAACAATTTTTCTGGTGGTGTCGGGAGCGTGGGGATGGCCTTGTGGGCTTTGAAGCATTCCGAAGTAACTTCCGCAAATATTCTAGTTTTATGTTGGCCAGGGCACATTTTAATCAAAGATGCATATATTCGATATAATACGGGAAAAATACGCTACATCCTTCCATAGTATTATTATCTTGGTCATTATTTATTTTGAGTCCGGAGCGGAGACGGGGATCGGCGCTTGCGCCGCTAACATAGGATTGGTTAAAACGAATACATTGACATAAACCCATATATGTAACGGGAAGGCAATGCAACCAATGAGAGCGGCAGGATCAGAACAGATCATCCATAAAATCACATTACCATCTAAGGATACTATGAATGACTATATAAGGCAAGATTGCCAAGTAGGATAGGGCAAAAGGGTGTCCAAAACCACCTCACAAAACCCTTTCCTTTCAAACTTGCTAACGCTCATTGTCAAGGAGGCGGGGATCACACCAGTACGTAGAGACTTGTGTTCAGTGTTTGACTAATTTAATACCTGGACCGAAACTATTACAGGTCCCATTCGTCTACCTTTATCACCCGAAGCCGGCCGAGATTTTGGTTACGCGGAGCACTGGCAACGACGCGCTGTAATTCAGGCTCTTTCAGTACGTATGATTATTATAGGTGTCGTCCTTTCTTTCCAACTGCAGCGGAAACAGTGATTGTAATTTCCCGCAGAGGAATCATAAATATCCGAAAGAGTATAATCAAGCCATTTCAGAAGTTCAAGATATCGAGTTCACGCCGGGATGGCGTTGCAGTAATTTTAAATTCATCGATCCTGATTTTGCGGCTTAATGAGTCAATGATTGTTATTAATTAACTCCATTAATAACTCCGGGTAACACGCCATTCAATGCCGAACAGCTTACCCGAATGCTCATGGTTGTTTCTAGCATCCGAATGAAGACAAAAAGGTTACTATAACGTATAAATTGACGGTGTTTAGGACATCTGCTCTCTACAACTCGAAACATTCTAGCAAGATTCCGATGTATACACGAAGACCCCCTCCGCCAACAAAACTTGCCCATTACCGTCAATTTGCTCCCCGTGCTGCCATCCATGTCTCCCCTCTATGTCTTGAAGGAATGAGTATCGGAGATAAATGGGTTGCCGCTGGCTTTGGAACTATGGACAAGGAGAGCTCGTTTAAATTGCTGGATGCCTATTTCGATGCTGGGGGTAACTTCATTGATACAGCATCTATCTAGTATGTGCAATTCTCTAACTTAATGAATCTTCGATTGTTAATTATGGGTTTGATTTAGTCAGAATGGGTCTTCTGAACAGTTCATCGGCGAGTGGGCTGAGGAGAGAGGCATTCGTGATCAGTTGATA
>KN837129.1:617945-646701 GCA_000827215.1 Sphaerobolus stellatus SS14 | reverse complement strand
GGATACAATAAGGACTGATGCCGAGAGTGAACTTTGAATACATGATGTTGTCCACATGGTACATCATGTATCTGATGCAAGATTATAATATAGGCAAACCTGGGGAACATGATCGGTTTGTTCCTTTGAGGACAGCTTTGAAGACAGCTTTGAAGACAGCTTCGAAGACACAAAGCATTGACCGCTTCGAAGACACAAAGGTTTTGACACTTCGATTTGTGTCAAAAACATCCGAGGAGGGATATAAGTGCCGGTGGGCTTCCATCAACGACCGGCATCCGGCTCACGCATTGGGCCGGATGCCGGTCATTGATGGCCCACGCATTGGCCGGATCCCGGTCGTTGATGGAAGCCCACCGGCGCTTATATCCCTCCTCGGATGTTTTTGACGCGAATCGAAGTGTCAAAACCTTTGTGTCTTCAAAGCTGTCTTCAAAGCTGTCCTCAAAGGAACAAACTGATCATGTTCCCCAGGTTTGCCTATATTATAATCTTGCATCAGATACATGATGTACCATGTGGACAACATCATGTATTCAAAGTTCACTCTCGGCATCAGTCCTTATTGTATCCCGAGCTCAATTACACATTGTGTTGTTACTTTGTGGACAATATAAGATACATATTATCCCACAACTTTGTAAACCCTAATGTTTTGTAAACTTAATGTATTTAACAGGGTTTTCGAGCGTCTAAAATTCGTTGGAGACTCAATATTATCAAATGGTTTTCGTGCTTACAAAACCGAGTCATGCCAGCCGTGCCTAATGTGGCAAATCCACTCAGATGACATTTTCAGCCAAGATTTCTCCAATCAAGATGTCACCGAGTCTAGCATAAGATTTTGCACCGATTAGATGGAATTGCCGTAAATGAGATAGCGTTATTACGGGTTTGGAAGGGAATAGACGAGTGAGGTAAGGCTTTATTGGGCATATAAGTGCTTTGATGCGGTCCATGTACCCAATTAATAGTGAGACGGCTTTGAGGACATCATCGTCGCTGACATGGCACCATTCCTTGAGAAGGATGAAAACTTCCAATGACTCTCTCTTCGAACACTGTAGCCATGTACGCATTATAGCATTTGGATCCACGGCTGTAGTAATACCGGGGAGTACGATTTATGAAAACCCGCGTGGTGTATCCATGATAATGTAACGCCAGAATCTTGAGACACGAGACAAAACTAGGGGCGTGAAATCCCTAATAGCCCTGGTTCTCGAAAGTAAACCTTGGTAATAAATCATTTCGTGGGGTGGCTTATATGAGGCTCCATAAAAAAATTCTGCCAGTAGTTCTATTAGCAGCGGATGTATAGGTAGGTCTTTGAGCGTCCATGATTTGCGAAGGACTCGACATGACAGGCTAAATCAAAATCGAGTTGAGAAAATAATAAGGACACCTGACGTTTTATGGCATACCCAGATCCCTAGAATTGTGCACTTGAGCTTTACTTGAGCTCCAGGAAACAGGAGGATGGGTGTAGAAGGGGGGCAGTTCAATGGACGTCACGATTTCGCTTATACCAATCCACGGATGCTTAATAATTTTGGTAAATTTTTGTGAAAGTTTCTTTTTCCAATGTAGTAATCGCCTCAGGATACTACCATTTGATATAAGTGGCTAATTATATCTTCCTTCCTCGATAGCGTCTTCGGAGGCTACTTACTCACTGTCGGCAGTATACCACAGTTTTATTGTTAGTACCCTGGGCGCGTAGAAAGGGATTGAAACGGGTATGCTATGCATCTCAGATAACTTCGCTTCAGTATAATGAGCGCACAATGGCCATTTGAGATGCATCTAGGATTTTTTCTGTGATAAATTCAACAGAGCTAACGCCTCAGAGACAGAACCCCTGTCCCCGGGATAGCTTCAAATCGTCATTATAGGCAGATATGGCATACAAATCAATGACGCCTTGAGTTACTCCGCGGGCTCAGGAAAGTTTGAGAGACCAATCGAAAAGGATTTCGGTTCCGTCGTCAATTTTGGCTCCTACGTCCCACATTGAACACATTCAAAGGTCTCCTGGGGTATATAAGGCATCAAAAATCCACGGATGTAAGTTGTCATTGTCAGTGACTGTCGCTTTCACGTCAGTAATATATGGAGAATCATGTAACTCAGTATCCAAGGTATGAGCTCCTCTCACCTTAGCTCCCGTCTCTTTGAAGGTATAAAACTCACCCATCCACTTGATGAGATCCATAACGTCTTCGCTTTATGAAGCCCATTGATTGGCACAATCAGAACACGTGAAAGCTGCGTCGATTCCATGTCTTCGCTTATAGCTGTAGTAAGTTTGCCGTCGACTGTCTCAATGGTTATGCAGGTGACCGTAAGGTAGAGATGAGGGAAGCTCAGCAAATTCCCTCAAAAATATCATGTATGGCTTCAACTTTCAAGTTGTCATCACAATCTAGGATACGATTTTCGATGGCATCCCGCAAGTTTTCGTTGCGTTGATACATAGTGAGCGCCTTTCTTGACTCATAGGCTCGTGAATCGAACTCATATGCAATATGAGCTTTTTCCCCGTCTTCATCATCATGCCATTCATAAGTATGCAGGTGAAGCCGCGATACCACCCCGGTTTGTGGCTATCGACTATAAAATAATAATCAGTAAGCTAGAGCGTTTTTGACTTTCCGCGGCACTCACTCAAGGAAAGAGCATCTATTAACATGAAGACATTAGTCACTGAAACCTGTTAAACCGCTAGTGCACTAAGGTGTGGTACCGTTAGATAATCGACTAAGGCGCTTAGTCCTTGAAAACCACTACCACTCGGCCATCGCTCAAAAGGGCCGAGACCCTATCAGAATTAACTTATAAAGTGCAAACAGAGAGTGTGTCTTCCCTTCTATGTATTGTAAGAGCTGGTCACATGTTGGTATTATTCGCGATGAAGACTCTGAATTCGTTTGGGTTCGATGCCAATCCATAGACTGTATTGACCTTATCGAAACCAATTCGGCCTTTATTATTGTTCAGAAAGCTGACAGGTAACTTATATTATAGACGATTGTTATTCTAACCTTGTTCTTTTTATTGTGTGACGCGGAGTACCGACTGACTCGGCAGTTGGAAGAGCCTTGATAGCAGGACGAAGATTCCAAGCTAAGACGCCTATGCAAAAGGAATAAATGTATTCTCCAGCATATCATCGTCGGAGGCTACTTGATACTGCGCCGAGATTCAAGAGTTTTCTAGTACCGCCGGCTCTCCCTTAATAATTGGGGGCAATCCCGCAGAACGAATGGAAGAAGTTATCTAGATAATAATCGGAGAATACAGCGTCACAATTAAAGGTTAGCGAATTAGCTTTCGGATCTATCAAACTCGCCCACTAAAATAAATTTACACAGTGGTTCCCTGCCCGTGATACACCCCCCGCAATCTAGCTTATTCTAGGGTCCACCAGGTCGCTCATCCCGATGTGTGAACCTAGCTCCGCTATCATTTAATGTTCCGAATATCCTCAAATTCTTACTGGTAAATCTCCATAGCGTATCCACTTGATAGGGGGTGCCCCATCAGAGCGCATCAACCGAATTGATGGCGGCCCCGGCGTACTCGGGCGGTTAATGCCAACCGACTGCAAGCGTTCCTGCCGCTTTCATTAAAGAAGCTTCTCACAGGCCGAAGACGTGTACGACAAACAACTGCACCGTGAGGCAGTGTTAGAACCCTGATTAGAGTGGGTTCGATGCTGTATCATGGTAGGGCTTCTTATAAAGCTCGACGCTGGTAAAGCCTTGCACCACTGGTTCTGCGCTCTTACCGCTGTTGAAGCTTTCTCTTGACTCCCAACATGTCACCAGTGAGTAGAGTAAAAATCACTTCTTCATTTAAAACGTATATTGACTTTTATTAGAAAGCTGCACCGGCACAGTTAGTTAGTGAATATAAATTGGCTGTAATGGGAGAAGGAGGTGTAGGCAAAAGTGCTTTGACGGTACAATTCCTGCGGGGACGTTTCGAGGAGGAATATGATCCTACCTTGGAAGGTATATTTCCTTTCCTTTCCTCTTAATAAGTGCCTGAAATGCTGTGAAACAGACCACTATAGGCAACACTCTGTCGTCGACGAGGAATTTGCTATCCTTGATATTCTTGACACTGCCGGACAAGAAGACTTTCAGTAAGTCTTTTTACTTATTCGTGTAAAATAGGTCCATTTTTAACTCTTTACGGCTTGTAGTGCCATGCGCGAACAGTATATCCTAGAAAGAGAAGGATTTATTCTCGTTTATTCAGTCACATCCCGAGACTCGGTCGAATAAGTCATACAACTCCATGATAGAATACTACTAATCAAAGACCGGGATTATGTGCCGGTGGTCCTTGTCGCAAATAAATGCGATTTGGAGTTCCAACGCCAGGTGCCTGCAAGCGGTAAGAATAATTTTCGCTCATGTTCTTTTTTCATCTTGCTAACTTTGGTGACTGGCAACGCCCGCGCGGCCCCTGTGACGATTACATAAGCCACTTTCCTATGTCTGAGTGGCAAATCGCCGCTCACGCCAATTCTGCTTCCTATAGCGACCAGAACTGGCTTGAATATTACAGAAACTATTTTAAAATTAGTATATAGGTATATAGAGCATTATACACTAGTATCTACAATAGATTTGAACTATAAAATATTATTAGGTATCTAGATCGTTGTCCTCGCTATCGCAGTCCATTTCTATATTGTCTTGCTTTTTCTCGGGCTCAACTAAAGCTTGATCTGTGTCTTCCTTCGAAAATTTTAAATTCTGGCAATAATACTTGATAGCCTTCTCCAATGCTGCAAGCTTGAGTGGTCTACTAGTGATATGTGATTTCTTCGGAATATCAGGATTAGAACGGCGGTGCCAATCAAGCTGTAGGTCCAGTTCTGTCTTGGTAATCTTTACTGCTTCTCTGAGTTCTGAAATCGAAGCAATAACTGAAATGGAATCCACTTTTTCAGTGTAGATTCTTTTCCTCTCTGATTTCTTCTGGTCCTCCTTCCGTTTGCTGCTAACATCACTTTTGTCATGCCTAGCAAGTTCACGTCGTCGTCCAGATTCCTGTTGACCATTATTCCTGAGCCGGGCTTCATGGCGGAGATGCTTGCGGTCCCCGCTATCGAATTTTTGAGCTATGTATGGAACAGTGCCGTTTCTCTTGACCATGGCCCGTGAATTAATTGTCTGTAGGGTAATATTTGGATTCAAATGGGACACTTTTCGAAATGAACCCAATGCCCCCTCATTGATATCATTGGTTGGCTCCATGAAAGCCTCTAGACGGCTCTCTGCTGACAGGGATGATATTTTTCCGTCTGGTTGGAATTCCTCAGTAAATCTTTTCCATCCTTCCACCGCGGAGCTAAAGAATGCCACCACAAGTGGCTCCAAATGTGGTAATCTAGGAGCAAGTGACTGGATTTTCTCCAAGACTTCAGGCCGGTCCCAAATCTGTCCATCCAAGCTCGCGGTTTTGGAAGTAGCCACCAGGGAAAACAACTTGGTCGGCTCAGCAATGACTGATTCAAGAAAAACCAGTACTTTGTCATGGAATGGACCTAAATTGAGTGCATTTTGGTTTTTTACTCCTCGGATTCGGCGCATATACGGGTGGCTGACAGATTGCGAAAATAGCGCAAGAACACAAAGCTCTTCGAATGTCGGTAAGTCCTTCAATCCAGCATAGACATTCTTTTCCATGTTGGTCCATGTCCTGCTGTCCTTTTTGTCCTTTACCAGCTCCAACAATTCGATGTAGAGATCTGAATTAACAACTATTTCGGAAGCGGCATCTCCATGCGATCCATAACGGGTGTTACTGGTGTCTGGAAAAGTGATAGTGTAGCCAAGGGAATCTTCCATAAAATTCCTGAATGTGTCCTGTTGTCCTTTCTTCTTGTCTTTGTGTCGAAAAATTGCCCCGGCTAGAGAAGTGAGCTTAACTGCGCCACCTTCTGAGACTTCACCAGAGCGGGCTTTTGTAGCTTCATTCCCCAGTTCCACAGCTGCTGTATTGTCTCGATTCATGAGTTTCATTGGCCCAGATACACCATTGGTCTCCCACCATGTAGACATCCCGATATAGCCAGATTTGAAAGTATTTAGCTCCTTATGCATGCAGCAGCCGACCCATATGAATAAATCAATGGCTTCCTGCTGCTCTGGGGAGAGTTTTTGAAATTCCTTCTCCCCAATCTTTCGGTAGATGTCCGCCTGAGTATTCTTGTTACGAGCAATCCTCACAGCTTGTGGAAGTGCCCCCCATGCATTTGGCCCTCCTATTTCATCAATTGCCAATTTGGTTGCTTCAAGGACGAGTGAGACCATATACTCTGGTGGCATATCCACTGCAGCATCTTTACCCCGCTTATAACGTTCAGATCGTCTTCTCCATTCATCCAGAAGCCTCACGAGTTTTTTCTGGTCCGCCGCATGATCTGTATTTGCACCACGGAGCTTGCTTGCAAAATCCTCGGTTTCTGCAGTGATTCCCTTGCCCCCTCGAAAGGAATTATAAGTCGTACAAAGATCTTGCACTTGGTCCTGCAGCCCAGCTAGTTGTGTTTCGCTTTTGTGATTAATAGCGGAATGGACTCCAAGATAGAGGCGTTGTTTGTCTCCACTGGGCTGTATGCAGTTGACATGCCGTGACTCATAGTTAACATGCTTGTGAGTCGTTCCGTCTCCACTAAAGGTGATACCTGAATAAAGAAATAACGATAAAATTGACACAAAAGCATCAAAATTAATTGAATAAATACTTACTTTTGGCAGTTTGGACATTGTCCATTATCTGGACCTCTGCGGCAATTCCTCCTTCTTCAGTGACCCGGCCAACTGTTCGAGCGCTGATAGAATCCTTTACAGTGACTCCAGCATGCCTCGCCACTGTGTGGATCACCTTATTGACTGAACCTGCAGGAACACCCTCTGTGACAAGCTGTAGACACATGTCTCGAGTCCCATCCATCACCACTCCTTTCTGCTTTAATTCCATCGTCCTGCTTTCTGCACAGGTTTTGTCCACAGCCTTAGAGACGGCATTGGCTTGCTGGCTTGGAAATCGGGAGACCTTCAACTTGAGGTTATGATTTTCCTTTTTTAAAACCTGGTTGTGCTGTTTGACAGATTCGCATACCCCATCCATCTTCTCCAGTGATTCACTGAGATCTCCTGCAGTTAATTCATGAGCCGTGACTTCAGCCCTATGCAGCATCCGTGATTCCTCTAGTACGCTCCTTAAGCGACCTGAGACCTTTCGCTCATTTCGATATCTTTTCAAACTGGTATCTGAGCCACTGGGAATAACTGTGTGGCCGGGTGGTGCATTTTCCTTGTCAGATTCTGTATCCATCCTATCTCGATCGTTATTGAGCCGCCTTCCGTTGTTGATTTTGCCAATTGGGATTTCTGGACCTTACTTCGGTGCCCTGAGGACTTCCAAAGATCTCCTTTGAGTTTATTTCCCATGAGGAATACGTTCTGATAGGAGGTCTGAGCTTCTGATGAGGAGTGCGACGCGTCTTGACGTGTTTAGCGCCGTGTTTGGCTTCGAACCAACACAATCCATTTTTGAACCGCTTAACTGCCCAGTTTGGCACCGATCATGCTTGCGAACTCATTAGCATCTAAATCTCCTTTGATGCTTCGTGACCGATTCTCAATATTGTCTTTTTTTTAGTGAGATACACTCAGTCCCGGGAGGTACAAAGCACTTCTAGCAATTCGGCCACGAAGTCATGATAAACAAATGTGAATACATATTTACCAGCTACCAATTTGTATATTATCTGCAGTCCTCGCGGGCCCAGTTCCTGTGCCGTTTTTTAGGAGTGTTTTGGCAGGTGGGAAAGTAACTGTCGGAGTTCGAAATAGGTTGGCATTGCCAGTCACCACTAACTTGCAGCGCTCCAGAGGGGAGAGAGTTAGCAGGCTATTTTGGGTGCCAATTTCTCGAGACATCTGCAAAGCATGGGATAAACGTTGAAGAAGCATTCTATACCCTTGTGAGAGATATCCGGCGATACAGAGAGGTGAATATAATTGGTCGCTTGGTTATTGATTGAGTGATCGCTCATCGAAGATCCCAGAGAGACCAACCACGCCGATCGGTTAACAGCCAAAGATTCGAAGTTTCTACGCCGGAACCTCGGGATCTTGACGAAACAAGTAGTGGTTGTCGGTGCATAGTGGCATGAAGCAACCAACTGCTTAGCTGCCACTACTCACTCTCGCTACGATGACTTATGACATATTTTCGAATCACCTCTCACGACGTCTTCCTTTCTCGATCTTTGTATTGCTTTTCTCTGTTGCTTCAATCTGTATTACTAACTAGATGTATATTTATCACAAGTCCCTGTACATAATATCAAAGCTATGATGATGTCAATCTTAACCACCTCTTACCTCCGCATAGAGGAACGCCGGCAGGGCTTATGTGCGGGAACTTGTCAGTCCGTTAGTCCGTCATAGTGTGGCATTGTTGCTCATATTCGTAAGCCGCAAGTGGATGTACAGATACAGCTCCAGCAGATTGATCGCGGTCACATCCTATCTGCTTCAAACTTAATCAACCGCGAGTCCCTAATGTCAATATGTAGGCAGGAACTTGAGGTGGAGTTGTCGGGGACAGTACTTAATTCCGCTGGTTATACAATGACTCAGACTAAATATCTCTCATGCGCAGCTATAGCAAGCATACGATTTTCCAGTGAAAAAATTCTCTATACAAATATAGCAAGCTAATATGTGGGATAACGCTGTCGCTGCGCGCGATTCGGAGTAAAGAGGAAGTAGAGGCCACCGAAAACGGGGTGAGTTCTTTTTCCATCCCGGTGTTAGGAATTGCGGGCCCTTAATTAGAGTCTGAGCGGCAGCGTACAGGTACTGGGACGCTAACTCTTAGCATCCGATGATAGAGTCGTATAACCGCCTTATAAGTCCACTTATTAGACTCTCAAGGGTTATCAAGGAGGGCCGAACGAGGTAGTAAGAGTTACAATGAGTTTCTGATTCGAACGCCTGACTCCAGACAACTTATTTGATTTTGTTCTCGCAAAAGTTGGATTCCAACAATCTACCATTGAGTGCCTTGAAGTATAGGTCTGGAGAGCAAAATCTATGAATATGTTGATTTTTGACGAGTCAGAAGAAAGGACTTACAGGTTTGTACAAGTGCTACTGTTAATGCCAAACTTTAGTCTGAGTGTGAGGCGCATGACAATAAACTCAACCCCTATGGTGCACAGTTTCTATCCTGTCTAAATGACAGATGCGAACAGTCTACCTCGCGATCGGCCGCCTCAGTTGTGGTTCTCAATACAAGAATACATTTTGGTCTAAGGAGCCTAGGAAGCATGTTTACACGCTGTAGAGAACCGTCACCTATCAACTTGAAATATCATTCACCAACTGTGAAAACAGACACTCATTTCTTGGACCTAATTTAAGATTAATAAGTGCTCAAATCGATTTCGGTACCTTTATACGAGCTCCTGCCACCGTCTTAAATTAGATAGTGGCTCTGAGTCGACTTCTTACTTTTCAAGGAGACCTCAGCAACTTCGGTATTAGGTGAGTAAAATTTAAGAAAGACTGTTAATATTGTTTTACGATGAGTTATCGATTCATGAGGTGATTGGTACCAAAGCCTCGACCCAGCCGGCGAGCGGGGGGACCTAATATCTGACTACTGTCTCGGTCTATTAAACGGTGGCAGAGCGGAGGGTTTTACTAACAAAACTCCTTTCACCATCTCATAATATTTCCTTCATCCATCCATCCACCCCATCTATCCTTTACCTTCTTCTTTACCAGTGTCATTGGGAATAGAGTAGTCTTGATCAATGACAACGATGCCGAAATATTATTAGAATAAGGTCAATGAGAAATTGTAGTCAATACTTAAGAATTGTGCTATGAGTTTTTTTTTGTGCTGCTCACCAGAATCCACATCGCATGAGATCTGTCCAAACAATCAAATAATAAATTCGAACCTGAGAACCTTACTTAGACTGCGTTCAATAGCGTCATCAGGAAGAGCCAAGAATGGAGGATTTAATTCTCAGAGAATAATGCATTAATCGCGTCCCTCACACTATCCACTTAAGTCAAATTCTATGATCCACATGAATAATGGGTAATTTCAGGGATATAATAGATGGTTATAACACCGCATTTCTATGTACTATAGCAAAACACGAAAAACAACAACAACAACAACAACACAGGAGAGCTTCCGTGAAGAAAAGGGTATATGATTGGAAGGAAGGCGGACGGAGTACATGATGGATGGAATGAAGGGACACCTGTTGGACTCACTTCTTAAGCGGGTCCGGAACGACGTCCCTTGGCCCATTCGACAAAGTCGTCGATCGTAGAAGGCCAAGCAGCTTAGGAGATGTGAGCGATGCAGTTAATAGGATCAAAGAATATGTGGCTTACCCTCAAAGTCATGCTTCTCGAACGTTGGGTCGATGGTACGGGCGAAGCTAATGAACTGATAACAGAGCATCAAACACTAGGATCGTCAAAGATGCGAACAATAAGTACCTGATTCCATGTATCCCGGCTAACGTCCTTGCCACCTTTCGCATTCAAAAAGTCGAACCACAACTGGGTAAGATCGTCGTTCCATCCGTCAGCACCATCAGGCTCGCCCTCTTCATCTTCGTCGTTCGCTACATGGGCTAGAGCACCTCCAGCGACGGCATGAGACAGCAATAAGCCCCAGAACGCTTCTGGGGTCTCGATACCTGTACGGACCGTTAGCTTCTTATCCAGACCGCCATGGCAACGAGTGACACCACATACCAAGACTTCTCTGTCCCTCAGTCCTTGCAAACTCAAACGTATAAAGATACACTTTCTTAAAATACGCAAAGTCCGACCCAAGGTTCTGTCTAAGCCTCGGCAAAAGGTTCTTTATCCCTGATAACGAGTCTACGCCCAAGCTCTTCCACCCTTCTCTCCACCCGGATCTCGTGAACTCGCCCACACCAGGAGCCTTAAGCTCATATGCCACAGCCAATAACACCACATCCTTGGGATCGACTTCCATGTCCGAGCACAACCTGATCGTCCCATCGATAGAGATGATATCCTCATCTGTCCCCGTCGCGGAAGGCGCCTTGTACTTGTCGAAGAGCGTGTTCAGCTTCGAGTTTGAAATGGGTGGAGGCCGGGCTGTGGCTGCAGATGAGCTCGCGAGCGCGTTCGGGTCGTTGTAGTACGCATCGATGGCAGTGTCTGCCTTTCCGTATTTCTGGACGAACTTGGTCGCTTCTTTGATGGAGAGGTTGGTGACATTCATAACTGGGTGAGCTCTTGCGTGAATTCCGCCGAGTGCTTGGAGGACTTTGAGGTTCTACTCGACTTGGATTGGGACATGAGGAAGAGTTGGATATTACCGACGCGTGTAGCGTGTATTAAAGGAAAGGAAGAAGGGCGTCAAGTGGGTGGCACAATGGAGCGAAGGGGTCCAGACGAAAATAGTGGGAGTGGGAGTTCGCTCTGGCGCACGTTCGCTCTGGCACACTCCCACAAGATCACCGCGACTTGCACAGCAATTGACGTCATGTTTGTCATCATCGTTTTGTACGTAGGACAAGCGTAGAAAGATAGCAGACGGTACATGAAGAGGAGCATCGAAAATAGGATTAAGGGGTATTAAACTTGGGTCTAAATACAATTGTAATTTGGTAGGAAATATACAAAGTGATCAGACTAAACAGTAAACTAGTGGGGAGCGGTGGAGGACGGGAATAAAATAGAGTCGATGTCACTCATATCCGGCATTTGTCCTCCAAACGATGGTGGCAAGTAAAGGGCAGGTGATAAATTGACTGAACCGTTAAAGGAGCTACCTGATGTAGCATAATGAAGGGTGCTACGGACCAAGTCTACCATCTCGGCAGATGGGGGAGGCGGAGGTAGATGGAGATCGGTATTGTAATGCATTGGCTCAACGGGTTCAGGAAGCGATACGGTGCCCTTCTTGATGCCCTGTTTATGCCGTGTAAGGGATTTGATTTTCGCCCGAAGCGTTAAGAGCTGTGCATCAATATCCGAAAGTGTCTTCTCCTTGGCCTTGTGAGTAACCGTCTTCTGTAAGCACGCCACAGCCCGACTGCCATTATTCATATAACGGTGCTCATCTGTATTATGGCGATTAGGTAATAGGCAAAGTTTTTTGGCAAGCTCAAGTTCTTCTGCCTTGCGTTCATCAAGGTCTCGTGCCCTAATCATGCTTATGAGATACTGAACCACAAGTTATGTAAGAGCACATACATCTCAATGGCTTCTAGGAGCGTCAGGCTGGTACCAGTAGCCCGATTAGTCTGCGGATGTGAACCTTCATTAAGGTTTGTATCGGCACGGTTGAGATCCCAGTCCTCCGAGGGGATTTTTGAGAAATTCTTGATTAACGATGGCCATAGCCATGTATGCATCATCTTCTGTTTACACCAGTCTGAGAAAATAATTATTAGCTTGTATACACCGGTAATAAAAAGAAAGAAAATACCTTGTATCTTAACAGAGCTGTGACTGAGACAGAACTGCTCAAATGCTTTGAGTTCAGCATCAGATGAAATGTTGCGGAACCGGCTAAGACGCTGAAATTCTTCATCACTGCACTCCCCCTTGAGATGATGAAGATTCCTAAGAGAATAGCCTAAGCGTGATTAGATATACAATTATTGAAGGTACGTACCATCGTGCATGCACCCAGCAAGTGCGCAGAATATGCTGAATGATTTCTTCGGCAGTATGAGCAAAGGCTCTATCACTCGGGTCAATCAACTCCAACAAAGCGTCACCGAGGCCCAGTGCCTGAGCTGCACAGCCATCTGTCAGAATCACCGCCATAAGACCGCCCATATGAAAAGCCTTCGGACGGAGCTTCTGTCCAGTTACACGCTCGACGGTTCGGAAATAGGCCAGCCACATTAACTTGAAGGCTTCCCGGCTCTCTCTATTGCAATATATCCGTGCAACATTAAGTCCTGGGCGAGATGTGAGTAGCATGGTTCCAAAAGAGAAAAGAATCACTTACGGCAATTCAGTTTGTCATTCCAAATGACTGCTTCCCATTCGTTATGGGCCCCTAAGACTCGTTTATATGTATTATCATATAGCGAGGCCCTTGCCGAATGAAGCTCTTGTGCTAATTTGGCATTCATCGTGACTACAACTTCGATATTGCCATTGCCGTCAGAGCTCGGTTCTGTCTGTACATAGTGTATGTAGCGATCTTCAGGGTTCTTCTTCATGTCCTCCATATGTGCTGCAACAACACCTGTCAAACAATATTAGCCGTTCAATATTTGTAATGTAATTGAGTAAAGGCATACCTAGAAATCCAACACCATTTGGGCAATGCCGCTTTTTCTCACGCATGAGAATCTCGTTCTTAATGTGGCAATCTCCAAGTGCAGGGAAAACAGCTTGTGGAAATTCATTATTAAAGATAGCAGGGGTACTGACAGCTAGATGCAAAAAAATCAATGAAAAAGCGAAAAGTTATTCTGACCAAAAACCCACCATTATCAACTTTATGCACCGTTGCCCCAATTATACCGGCTCTCCTTATTGCTTCTTGATAGGCTGTTTTTCCCTGGTATGTCAGCTTCGCAGACGGGAAACTTGGGTGATTGTGTGGTCTGTCTTGTGTGGGAATTACAATAGCCTTGCGAATAGAACGGTTGACAGGGGAATAAATTGTGAGGCGAGCATTGCACGGTCGGCGTTTAATTGTTCCCCGGAAGAGCTGATTATTTCGATAGTGGATATTATCTAGAGAATTAAATTAATCCATTGCGAAAATGTGAACAATAATAAAATATGTACAACAGCCTTGTCTCTTGAAGCCGATGCATGGCAAGAAAATGCAGGAGCAATGGCCTTCAAATGCCTCTGTGTCTTCTTCATCTGCAGGAATATTGTCAAATAAGTGTTGCAAAATATCTTCATTGACACAGGCCGGAATTCGGATATATGTATGGGATAGAAATGGGTCAGATGGAACCTTGGCAGAACATCCGATGTAGTTCCTCTTGCCATCCTCGGAAAGCTATAATAAACTGAATATTTTGAAAAAAAAAACAAGCCTAGAATAATTATAGATGCTTACTGGTGCCAATGTGAACATCTTTGGACGACCTGTGTAATTACCCTCATTAAATGGGCATTTTCGCTTTCCAACCATGTTAAAAAATCTGGAAAAATGGGAAAGTGTTAGAAATGTCCATAATAAAAGGTAAAATACATACGCAGCAGCTTGAGCAAAATATGATCCACTCTGAGCCTGATTATCTTCACGTTCCTGTAGCCACATTTTCGGAATGGTTCAAAATCACATTCCCAGCGTTCATAGTCTTGAAAAAGATCTGGCGCAGCTTCGGAACAGTAGCAGAGGCCTTTACAGACCTGTGTATTATTTTGGCGGTGAATATTTCCCAATGCTGGGACAAGAGTAGGCTCCTTTTTCGAACCACAGCTGCCATCACCGTATGAATCGGTACACTGGGAAAAATAGTCAGCGCATATAAATGAATAAATCCACAGAAAGCAAACCGCATTTTTAATTATTGCGGCCATAGATAGTGGATTCCCCTTCTCGTCCAGGTACGATGTTGTATCATCTTGCAAATCAACTAGATATGCCACTTTCCGGTCTCTCGGGATGTCCCAGTTCTCCGGCAATTCCTTCACTGTGATTAATTCATCAACTCAGACTTGACGGGTAATTTGGACTAGTCCTGCCGCTAATTTCTTAGCCTTGGTAACAGAACCGCGTTTCTTCTTGCTGGGCTTCTTTTTCGGGGAATCGGGACAATTAGGAGTGGCAGGGGAGGGTGCTGGAGTAAAATTACGCGTGTCAAATGTCTTCGAAACGCGAATCGGACTTGATGGGGCATATTCGGACACCTCAATGGGGTCAGAATGGCTGTTGGTATGTGAACCTGCCATGTCTGTTATGCATTAATTTAATAGGAAGCGGTAAATAAGCACATTGACTCACCGAAGGACCTTCGATTCTCCCCACAAGACTCAATACTGTCAATGGAGCCCAAACGAGGTCGTTTTTCGAAGCGGGCGGGCTGTGATAGGCGACGAAGACTGGTATTGGGTATTATGAATCGACAGAATTCATCAAAATTTCGGGCATCACTGATAGTATAGAGTCTTGGGAATCTCGATACCATATGCGGTGGGATGTACTGACAGCGCTGTCAGCTTCTCGAAGCATGATTCGTAGCTTTCCCACGGTGGATCACGTGATGTTCATGCTGAATTTGTCACGTGATGACCCACTCCCGTATATTATAATTCGCATCACGCATATGTACGCACGTGGGCGCGAGCACAGAAATGCGTCCTTTCCCACGGTTGATCACGTGATGTTCATGCTAGATTTGTCACGTAATGACCCACTCCCGTATATTATAATTCGCATCACGCATATGTACGCACGTGGACGCATATGTACGCACGTGCGCGCGCGTGTGAGCACGAGCACGTGCGTGTGAGCACGAGCACGTGCGTGTGAGCACGAGCACGTGCGCGCGCGCACGAGCACGCGCGCACGTGCGTACATATGCGTGATGCGAATTATAATATACGGGAGTGGGTCATCACGTGACAAATCCAGCATGAACATCACGTGATCAACCGTGGGAAAGGACGCATTTCTTTTGATCCCCTACCCATACCTACGGTTCAATGTGTACTGTTTTACTGTGTACTATTACTAGATGTTACAATAACGCTATTGAATAATATAATATTTTTTTTCAATTTATATGAGCGTACTGGTACTAGACGGGACATCCTGGAAAGCTGGATCGCTGGGATCAGACCTATCTCACCGGATCCCAACCTATCCGGGATCACCCAAGATCGGGGGCAGTGTGCCCACGGTCCAGCTGTCCGGGAGCGCCCGGGACACTCCCGGACGACTGACCCAACTTTCTGATGCTGTTTTTATTTATTATTGCTTTTTGGGTAGGTGTGATAGGGCATTGTGGTATTTCAAAGCTAGAGATCCCAACACAAAACAGTTGAAGCCAATCACAGATTTCTTGGACTATGATGAGATTAAGGACGGTACTTTCCTATGATTAGTTGATTTTCCCTGTAATGCTTAATTCTGAGTTGAAGAGTCAAAGCAGAGGCACTTCAAAAGAATCAAGAACCGGAGTGGCTTTCAATATTCCAACATAGCAAGTGCATATGCATGCTGACCTGATTCGGCACTATTAACATTCCAAAATACTAGCTCTTTTTCGACGACCAGCCGCTCAATATTGAAGTAGAGCTGTGGGAAGGTCTGTGTCTTGTTAATTCACCCTAGATGAAAAATCTTTCATATTAATCGATGACTTGTACTTAGGAGTGACATTCAAGTTAGTCCCCATACTCAGCACACCCTCAACTGAAGTCTTTTCCTTGATGGTCTCGCTGAAATGGCGGAGGAAGCAACATATGATGGTTCCTCATCCTTGAGTGCTTTATCCTCACCCGAATAAGATGTTAATCGGATATGCCGGCACAGACAAAAAGACAGCTCAGCTTTATGCACATCACGTCCACACACTGGAAGACCCGCTCGATGTGGCTATGGGCTGTACATAACCGATAATCCTCAAGTGTATGTATTATTTCTCATCTTCGATCTCGATTTAGAGAGTAAATAGATTTAATTAAATTCTTCGTTATATTCTGTACATAATATAGTTCTTGCAGCGAGTTGTCGCTCGTCTATGGATTGGCGCTGATATTGCCTCAGTCATCAGTGCATTCTCTGCTGAACTCTATGCACTGCACGTCCTGTGAAGAGGGTGTTATTGCCTTGATGGATGCAATATTGACATGGTGTTGATGTTCTCTTGAGCATTTGATCTGAGACTGTATGTCATTGACGTCAATTCAGATGACGATGAAGACGGTCGATGCTGCTTCCGACCTCCAGTCCTCCTATTTGCCTCCCATTGCCCTTGTGAAACATTACAGCTTATTATTATTGATGCCTCTTACACTATCAATCGTAATAACTTTAGTACGTCGTTAACGATTTCCTCGTGACTTGTTGTGGCTCGTAACCATCGTCATCTGCAGCACACACCCCTTCCGAAGCCCTTAGACTTATTCAGAAACATTAGCAAACATTAATGAGACGTACCTAAGCAATAATAAATTATACTGATATCTGCGTCCAATGTATCAGTATCACGAGATAACCAAGACATCTCCATCACGTATCCTTTTTAGATTTAAGTTCATACTATTCCGGTCGAACATGATTATAATATATAAATGAAGAATGGTGCCACATCATAGGTAGAATACACCATGTATTACACGCTGTAAGCCAATGCTTGATCAGTCAAACCAACGTCGAAAACGCGTGACATACCATTGTAAGTCCTCTTCCATCCATCGTCACCGACTAACTCTCCAACAGTCTACCACCTGATATTCTAATAAACAATGAAAATATATAGACTAGTCAAAAGTTTTTACGAAGCCAAATTACTCTCAGGCAATGGTTAATCACGCCTCATCACCATTCCAACTTGTACCATTCTTTCTCGTGATTCCCCGCGGGGGAATACTGAACAAAATACACAAGTCTATTGTTTTAGAGTTGTTACATGATCATGATAAAGCTCGGTATGTTGCAAAGACCGACATCAACTTTGACTGCTTGCTGATAGGTATGACTAACCACAAGGAAAACTGCGGAGCATTGCGCCGTACATATTTCCTCTTTAAGAAGTGAGGAATAGGACATTTTAAGTAAGTTAGAATAATGATTTAGAAGTAGAAGGTATTCAAACAACGTGAACCTCTATTCAGTATTTGCTACCATAAGAAAAATTCTGAGATAATCTGGGAAAGATGCGTGTATCAATAGCGATGGGTATTTGACTGCCACGGACGATGATTGCTCGGAGAAAGAGGGCAGCATCGTTTCAACCAGTGCTGAACGGTCTCCTCCGTCCGGTTGATCTTTCCGTACTCCCGATTGAGCATAACAAGGGTTTTCTCAGAAAGCGATGTAGAATGTTTCCGCTCGAGCCCCTGCTTGTGTCCAGTGTGCTTACCACGTTTGGATTGGGGTGTGGGAGAACCTCGAGCTGCACGGCGTCTTCGTCAGCCCATTCAATCAGGTATAGTACGGACAGCGCTGTCAGTATCATCATGCCCATTGTTATCACTGTCATCGCCGTTATCGCCATCGTCATCATCGTGGTTGTCGGGAGGATTGTAACTGGGGTCGTTTTGAGCATCGGCTGGGCGCTGGCGAGTCCAGGCAGCGTAAATGACTGCCACTTTCTGTAATATAGGGTATTTTGCAATAACTTCCAAACCCCTCAAAAGTCCAATAGCGGACAATTTGCGACCGGCTTCAAGAATTGCAAACTTGGGATGAAGATGGCTTGTAAGTTTCGGCATGACGTTGAAGGGGTGTATCTAAGTGACGAAGTCGTTAGGGGTGAGCTCGCTGTCAGCAGCTTGGGTGCCAAGCTGACGGTGAATGGCAATTGTCTTCATTGCAGGCAACAAAGGTATGAAGCGATATTCGAAGTCGTTTTGATTCTAAACTCAAACTAAGATTAGTGCAAGTCTTTTCAAATTAACAAGAAACGTGCCGGTATGTTTGGAAATGATTGACGCTCCGCAATGGGGCCGTCAATCGTATCCTTCGCTGTCTCGTGATATTTATTGATGATGTGTTCTTCAGGCAGCAGAAACCACGCATCCTTGTCGTGTAAACCATGCATGGCTGCACTGGCTGCCCAAGAAGTTAGCACGGATATAGTTGAAGACAATATGGAGTGGGGTTACCGCGGAACATATTACGACGGGTATCGAGATTCAATGTGTATTTTTGCATGTTCCAGTGCCATTCAATATTGCTAAGCTTTCGGTGTGTAAGCCTGAGGCAATGACGAGAATAACGGTGTCGTACCAAATTTGAGTCATTTCGTTGACTCCTTGGAAATGAATGACAGAATTCGACGCAACGATATTCAGCACAGTTTTCTATAAGACAACGCCCTTGATTAGGTCGACAGATCGAACGCGAGTTCTTGCTGATTGAGAGATTTGGACATCTTTGGGCAAACGCGATGATGGGGTGGTATCAGGTACGCCAGAACTTGTTGCATCTTCGGGCCTAGGATCATATTCAGAGCCACTAGAGTGAGCCATCAGAGAGTGAAGGTAAGGGTCAACGAGGCCACAGTGGCGGAGTTGGAAAATCGCTCAACATTGTGTCATTATTCCTCGACACCACGTGACTAGTGTTGCCGCTTGTCTCGGCTGGTTCGGATTAAACCGAGCAATGAGATATATTGCGAGGCAGACGCTCTTTGTACAACCGAAAAGGGCCGTACATCAGCCGGCGCTAGCCTAATACAAAACAAAACAAAAATAAACAAAAATAAAAACAAAGTGCAACTACATAAAAACAGTAGGGTATGCGGCAAGGGAGGGTGTGAAAGCAAAGAAGCTCGTGCCTCTATGGCTATCGAGCGGAAGAATGTCAGAAAGGCTCTAGAAGAGAGTAGGAAATAATATACCTATCGAGCGGAAGAATGTCAGAAAGGCTAGAAGGAAACATTGGCGTGTGCTGTGTGAAATATAATGTAGACTGACTGAGACATAAAATTTCAACGGATGCAGTAATCGATTAAGTTGAAACGAAAAAGGTTCTGGAGCGAAACGAGGAAGCAAAAGAGAAACAGCGGTCAGGGACCGCGTGGGTTGTGACGTCACGGTCGTCTCGTAGACCACGGACACCGCTCGCTTTGTCCGTCCCAATTATTCCTCGACGCCACGTGACTAGTGTTGCCGCTTGTCTCGGCTGGTTCGGATTAAACTAAGGACCGTTTACTGGACCGACCAATCCGAACCGTTTAATGGTTGGTCCTAAGCCGGGACAACTCATCATCCCCGAGTGACTCCGCGGTGAGATTGCTGAACCTAGAACATCGTGTTGAGAAGACCGATTTGAGCAACGCGTCTGGAGGTGGCGAAATTACAAATAATTAGACTCGTATACCTTATAGAAGCACTTAGAGTTACTCTTCCTTGCCATATAAATCATATCTATAGAATTCATAAGCTACATTATTTGTGATAATTTAAATAAATCTCCTGAGACTTTGCCTGCGTACCGAGAGAGTCCTGCCACTGATTGGATGTTCGCTTTGGACGCGCTGTCGCCAGCAAGTGAAAGGCTGCCGTCAGTTGCAGCCTCACTGGGTGTCTCGGTCCAGGGATTGATAGGACCGATGTATATTCCTCGAGAACACTGAGAGAAGTTACATGGTGATGACGGTAAGAGTAAACGATAATGAAAATGCTACTGCGCGCCTATGGTTATGTCATCGAAGCGGAACCTAATGTGTGTGTAAGTAAGCCGGCAGGCTTACAGCAAGCGCCCATATCGTGTCCCATGATAGAGCACTCAGCCACTCCTGACCTCAGCTTCTGATTCTACCTCCTATCTGCTCTTTTGACAATCCTGGTGGGATTCAAAATGCCATACAAAAAGTATCCACCCTCTATTGACAACGAAATAAGCAATTGCTGCCAACGTAAGGTGAGTTTCATGCTGGACTCCGCTTCGACTTCCTCCTCATAATCACGCAGGTTGCCAGACGAATCTTCCTCCCAATGTAGCCTTTAGAGGCTTAGACGATATTCTCAATATTATTCACCTATCCTTGATGATCCACGACACGAAATACTTCGCAGGCGAAGCCTGATATAGGCATGGTGGACGACAACGAGAGACTTCGTAGATTCATCATTACACTTTTCTTTCAACTTCCTACGACCTCCGCCACATCATCTTAGTTATAACTGTGATACTCATTCATAATGGCGGCATCATTTTTCAACTCCGTGGCACCATTGCGGCCTGAGCGACACGATGTTCCTCATACTGAAGCACGACATTCGCTCCTCTCAAATGTTGCTCTCGACCACGTCCAACGATGAGAAGCCTCGTTTCAAGGTAGGATCATTGTCGAGCGGCTTTTAGGGAGTGTTTGGGGATGTACCTTAGCTATCAAAAAGACATATTGATACCATTATCGCGGGGTCGGACTCGACGTCGATTCAATTATTCGGTCTTAGGCTCGAGGATGTCGATTCAGACTCTCAACAAGGCGTTGTGGGCGATAATCCAGATGTTTATTGCTCCGATATGCAATAGAAGGAGAAGCCATGGATGCTCTGAATGCGAAGTACCTCGCCAACAGAGGCTGTATGAAGGCCATGGTCGACTACAAGGAAAATCCCAACGCTCTCTCTTTCTACTTAACGCGACCGCCGCACCATTTCATATCCCTATTCGTTGTAGTCCGCTGCACCATACCCTCAATCTAGTCTATGATCGCCGGCTTGCACGACGCTTCGTACCCCATCTGAAACTCGTCACTGGTGTAATTTGCCAGTCTCAAAGGATG
This sequence comes from Sphaerobolus stellatus SS14, assembly GCA_000827215.1. Lineage (NCBI taxonomy): Eukaryota > Fungi > Basidiomycota > Agaricomycetes > Geastrales > Sphaerobolaceae > Sphaerobolus > Sphaerobolus stellatus. The sequence continues at coordinate 625,208 of KN837129.1, read as the reverse complement.
GCTAGACTACATCCGAAGATGGTAGGAATCGCCTGTGTAATATATTGCATGTTAACAGCTTCCTTGCGAACGTTTGGTTGCTCTCATAGTGGATGATGCACATCAGCAATCTCACCAAGTTGTCTGTGAGTTGGACAATTGAAGGAGGGTAGACACCATTGAAAACCAGCTTCTTTTTTTCTCTTCCTTCCTTTCATCTTTGGCCCTATAAGCTGGAAGAACTTGAGAGATAAAGCAGCTGCCTGGTTCTTCTTGAAATTCCTGTTCCTCAGACTTGATAGTAAAAAGGTTTACTTTAGCAGTCTTGGCTAATTATTCCTTTAAATCTCTGTTGATTGCCTCTAAAAGAGTTTCTGCATCTCCTCAACAAATCCCATTTGGCCAGATAATGATACCATCCTCTTGTCTCTTGATAGTACCCTCTGCCTCCTTATCCACTTTCTGGCATCTCCTGTTCGCATATCCTTGTTGACCACAATTTAATCAGACCATTATTAGTTGACCTGGGTCCAAATTGGGCACTTAGACTGGCTCTGGAACTATTTTGTATCCTGTATTGAGCTGGGTTGGGAAAGGAATGCCATAGCTGCAGGTCTCTTAGCAATAACCTGAAGTCATAGTCTAGCATAAAGAGGGTCTTGGATGGTCAAGTCCTTCATATCCTTGATGAGCCTCAGTTTCCTCCCTGGATGTCCTTGACTCCATATCCTTGCTCTTCTCCTTTGAGTTCTTCTTGGAAGCCTTGGTCTTCCTGAAAATCTTCCTGTCATCCTCATCTTAAGATCCACTCTCAGAATCTGAACCATCAGAAGACTCTGAATCAGAATTAGACTCAGATGAATTATCATCATAGAACTTGGATGTATCAAAGACATGCTTAGCTGTAACAATAATCTTCTCCATGCTATAAGGAGTGGAACAATCTGAATTCTGGTCTACTTGAAGAACTCTTGATTCCAACTTGCTTCTTGTAGATTTAAGAAGTCCTTTCCAGAAGTACTTCTTGTATTCTACCTCTGTGATCTTCTTCTTGCTCAACAACCATCCAGCAATAAAAGTGAATTTCCTTTGATGTTTGTTGAACTTCTCCAAATTCTTGATGCTCTTCTCCTTGTATGTAACATATGTAGATATGTTATTGTATATAGAAATGTACATCTAATAAAGTAGTGTGGACACCATAAGTGTCCACAACAGCTTGATGCTAGTGCTGGTCACTGTAGGTGTCAACAAGCTTCCTTTTACTTTCACCATTGTGTACTACAGATAACTTGAATGTATTGAGTTCAGTTTAGTACCTGTGTGAAATAAGGAGGCACACCCCATTATACTTTTTTAAACTTTCTACCAAAAGTTTGAGTATTCAACACACAAGAAATTAACTTGTGTGGTAGTACTTTGGTATCCAATGTGCAAAACATTGCATGGGAGTACCACAGGTTAGAACTGAAGTCCCAACCTCCCTATTTGTGTATTAAATAGGACTAGCAATGTCTACATATTGCCAGAGCAGCCATTTGCAAATGGATGAATCACCTGCACCACCTGCAAGCATGCACAGCTCCCACCAGGACTTGACACAGGGAATCTTATGGATCCCCTCACTTGTCTGTTGACTCCCAACAGTCCAGGATACACTCAACCTGGAACAGCCAGTGAGCCCACATGCAACCATGCAGGGACTGACCCTGGCTCAAGAGATGGTACAAGGGCCCAGGCAGACAGCCAGCCAATCTTGCACTGTCTCTCCCCCTGGACTACACCCTCCAAGAGGGTCTAGAATGAGTGAGTCCCCTAGAGAAATACTGGGAGCCCCCATGTGATCCTCTAAGGAGTAGGAAAGAAGGCCAAAGATGACAGGGACTTCACAATCCCTGCCCCTGAAGTCATCAAACTCCTTAAAGAGTACAAGGAGTTCAGCAATATCAAAGAGAATGCTGAAAGTGTTCTGGCTGTAGCCATAGAGGCTACAGAATGATTGAGTACAGTACTCAATCAAATGAAGACATTTGACAGTGGAATGTCATCAAGGATGAAGAGACTATTTTTAGTCTCTGCAAAGCAGTTTTTGGGGAATACTGCAGAACCAAGTCTGAGTGTCAGGGTACACCCTGATCTGGTAACCTGTAGAAGGTTGTGGAACCTTATGGAACCTTATAGAAGGTGGTGGAACAATGTGGAAACTTCTAGAAACTCATGGAAACCCATGGAAGGTTATAGAACCTCATAGAAGGTTATAGAAAGGCATGGAAGCTTCTAGAAGTATTCTATATTTAGATTACCTCTGTAGTATATTAGGACCCTGTAGTTAGTAGTTAGTTCCCAGTCTTGGAATCAACCAGGTTTCTGGGCATTCCTCTTTTAGTCACTCCTGACACTGTGCCCATGCTCAGGGAGCTGCAAGAGCAGCTACTGAACAAGCTGCAGATGAATCCATAGCAGCAGTGGAATTGCAGGGAGTTGACACAAGCAAACCAACCCATCACACATCGAAGAACAAGAGGACAGGAGTAATTCCTCCCCTCTAGTGTTAGAAATATTCCAAGGAATATTCCCCTGCCTGCTGAGAGTGAGCAGGACCAGAGGACCAGTGAAAGTACTTAGTCTGTGTGCACTCAGATGAAGTATGAAAAATGAGGGGAAAGATCAGATGTTATTCAGAAGTTTATGGCAGTATTTATACAAAATTGAGAGTGGCACAAGGCCTGTGGAAGACAGTTGTTGAATAATGAGATGTGGAACTGTGGGACTATAGAATAAAGAAATAGACATAAGAATTATGAAAGAATGAGGTATGAATTGAAGAGAGGAAATATAAAACAATAAAGGGTGAAATAAAGAGATCAGAACAAGAGGAGTAAGCCACAAAGGCTTTGTCTATCAAAGTGTGAGTCGTAATGCTATTGCATAATCACAGTGCAGGGAGTGAATCTCCCTTACACCTCCTTGGGACTTGAATGTTGACTGTCCCCAGTCAACCTAATCGTCAGATTTTGATGCTTCTAAGCTGTTGAGATTGGTGGGCAAGATGAGTGACGTGATAGGAATGATGGTACGGGAGCATGGGTAATAGGGAATGAGGCAAAAACCGGCGAAGGGATTCCTGTGGATGGCACCATCAAGCTTGGCGAGAATATAAGCCTTGTTAGAAGTTCGACGAATGACCATGAGTGGTCCCAGGTAGGGCTGCAGACGAGTATCCCATATGGGTATTCCCACACTTTGATCCTATTATGGACAGTTCATTTTCCATCTGAAAAATATGATATGGGCACCATTGGAGCACAATTTTCGAGTTCTTCCAATTTCAAACAAAAGATTAATATTCTGAGGACCCCCCTTGACTCAGGAAGTGCCTATAATATTAATATTTTTAGTGGAATTAAAAGAGCTTCAAAAACCCTCTCTGTCAGTATTTTTTTTATATTTTTTGGAGGAAGTTTGCTCCTGCTATTTAAGGAACTTCATCATGAGAATACCTGCAGGTATACCTGTCTGCAGCCTTAGTTCCAGGTAATGTGGCTTGGTTTTGCGTGAAAGGTCCATTTCAATGGCTGAATTGTGCACGAGAACGAGGGATCCTTCCTTGAATCATAGTCTACGATGAGGTTGGCATGATCCTTCTCAAATTGCTCTATAGATTTGTATCTTGACTTTAGTACACGCTCCTTGATGGTTCCGAGGTCTTCCAGTCATTTCTGCAGCTGGCAGGCACGAATGGCAATGAGTTCTGCAGTAGAGAGGATTTTGTCAATCTTGGGGAGCAGGAATGTTGCCTCGATGACATCAAACGGAAGTACAGGGTCAATGCCATGGGCCATAAAAAAGGGGAGTATCCGATGTTGCAATGAACAGTGACACAGTCCGCCCAAAACACAGAAGGAGTGACTGCTGGCCATTTGGAAACATTCCCTTCACATGCCTTTACTATAGATTCCTGTATGGTGCGGTGTGAGCATTCCACGAGGCCATTTGCTTGCTTGTTGTAAGGGGAGATGCGAATATGATGTACATGATACTTCTTCACTAGGTACTCAAGTGTGACAATAATTGGGACACCATTGTTGGTAATGATTGCCATGATTGTGCCCCATCTACACAAAGCGTCCTTGAAAATAAAGTTTCCAATTGATTGACCTGTCTCGTTTGCAAGTATCTTGAATTCGGGATACAATGTAAGGGAACAGCGTGCTTGAACGATATACCTGAATTCTCCATGTTTGGGCATAAACACAGTGTTGAGATGTACGTGCTGGAAAAGGGAGGCAGGTGTCGTGATGGTGGGGGGAATGAACACATGCTGGATGTTGCAGAGCTGGCATTTGTGGCATGTTTTGATGAACCAAGTGACATTTCTATCCAACCCTGGCCACCAAAATTGATCCGCGAGATGCTTTTGTGTCGAAAAGGCCTGTTTGTGTCTGAGTTGGTCATAGGCTTGTGTTAGTAACGACAATCACTTTGTGATGGAGAAAATAACCAGCTGGTGCATGCCTGATGCATTTCGTCTCCAGAGTTTGTTGTCCATTACGAAAAATTGCATCGCCTGCTTGATAAACTTCTTGGTTGCTTTTTCATCAAGATCTTCAGGCTGTTCTGTGGTTGAAAGGAATTTAAAGAAAAGGGGAAGTTGTTCATCCATTTTGATATCGTTGGTTGTTCGTGGAATGTCACTTTGAGGTGGCTGAGTATCTTCGTGTAATGATAGTGCGAGAAACGCTGAATTTTGCTGGCCGGATTAGATCTTCTTCATCATCTCCATCGCTGTCCTTCCCATCCAACTGTTTACCCATATTCCCAACCCTAGCACTTCATCAACCCATCCATCATCCCTCTCCTCAACATCTCCTTCAACAGCTCTTCTCCTGGATAAACCATCCGGTTCTGCATGGTCCTTTCCCGGCACATGAACAAGTTTAAAACTAAAAAGGAGAATTGCCACGATCCATCTATTCATAGCATTGTTAGGTTGTATATCAGGATGATTTAGCATGCCTTGAATATATTTGCGTCTACTTCGAGATTGAATGAAGGTATACTGATGAGATAGAGACGAAGGGCGAGCGCAGTAGACACTGTAAAGTTCGATTTTAGCTTAGGAGTAACATGATTCGCGGTCTGTCCAAGCAATAGATCCGTAGCATGCTGGTCGCCGTTGTCCCTTTGAGTCTAGCTGATAAACAATCCATCCTACTGCAATATAGGAGGAGTTGACAGCTACAATGATGGTGCGGCGAGAGTCATAGTTGAGGGGAGCTAGAGCTGGTGCTGTTGCAACTTGCGCCTTGAGCTCGTCCATTGAGACTTGCTGTGCTTCCTGCCAAATGAATTCGGCATCTTTACAAGTTGGCAAGACTAAAGGGCGATTGATCTATGCGAATGATTCAATGAAGATTCATACCACTCCACATGTCCCTAAGAACCCAAAGGTTTTGCCGGAGGCATCAAATTTATGGAGGACGGAACTGGACCTGAAGCCATCAAGAACGGATCTGAGCTTGGAGACGTCGAGGATGGGCCTGGCTGAGGATCTGGGACTGAAATCGTCGATCATGAATTTGGCTGAGGCATTGAGGGAGTGTTTGGTTGTGTTGTAGAAGTCATTGTTAAACCAGCAGTTCGGCTATGAATTGTCGAAGGTGGAAGTGTTGCCGCCCTTACATTCTTTGAATATAGACTAGCGGCGTTATCGTCTTTGACAGACTAGACATCGAAGATCCAATTGACTATTACGATTAACAAAATAAGCACGGTACCTTGATCCTCTCCATTTCTCGCTTCATATTTTCCATCTCCATGAAATGCTTTCCTTGAAACTCATTCAGGACCGCAACATTTCCTTCCCGCATGACCCGCAGCTGCTCCTGAAATATGGCATTTTGTTCTTGTAAGGCCGCTGTCATCCGCTATACATGCTCAAAATAACTAAAAAAAATATCTGTGATAGTGTAACAGAACGAACCTTCTGATACTCAGATTCCAATTGCAGCATCCTCTGCTCCTGTTCCATGAGTCGTAAACGTAGAGGGTCCGAGTAATCTGTCTCCAGCACACGAATTTTCTGACTATATTTCAGCTGAGAAGGAAGACGATGTGCCAATGAACATACAGCTGCGCCACTCCCAGGTCCCCTATTACCCAGCACCTCCTGTGAATCGAACTCTGGTACACTTGTTCGCTTATTTTGTGCTGTAGAATGGAGAACCAGTCGATTATCCGTCACCTCGGGCAGTGGCATGGAATAACGAGCTCGGTTATTATCGATAAAAAGAGCGTTGTTTTTTCTGGTGTCACTTTGTTGCATCGTTTCATCATCTTCATCGATATTGAGCTCCATACGGGTCACAACGGGCTCTAGGTGGAGTATTAACTCATATAATGCAGGAATGGAGCTGCGGTTACCTATGTGTGGACAACAACAAGAATCAGGGTCTTGCGCCATGAAAGGATATAGGAGTTTGGGGATCCATGTAAGTAATGGCTTCCTCTCTATATAGTCTATCGTTGTTTTGACTGTTACATATATGAGCTTCACAATACAACATACTGCAAGTCGCTACACTAAGCGAGGTACAACAACACGTCGCTAATGAACACAATAACTGAGCATGTCACCTCGCGAGGTAATATAATAAGTAATCGCTAAGTCATACAATAGGCTACAATAGGGGATATGGAGATCGGCTCGCTATATAATAGAAGCACATATGGATACAATTGAATTATTGTATCTTTGAACTATACCCTTATAATTTATTTACCTTGCAACCGTTGCCTACTATTTCTTTTAAATAGCTAGACCATGTTCGTTGTCGTCCATGCATTTATTCACTGAGATCTTGAATCTTGTCGAAGATGTACTTCCTTCCTTCTCATCCAGCAGCTCGAACGACGAGGGTGATGGTCTCAAGGAAGATCCATTATAACCGTCACTCGTATCTCAAGAGGACATCATATACATTCCTCCATCCCAAGTGCCCACTATTCCAAGAGTTGAACAGGCACCTCCTGTATTCTGCAAATCACCAAGGGATAGAGATAGCTGCGGCATAGGACACGGGCTCGCTAGCCCACAAAAATTAGCATGCAATAGAGAAGAGCGCAGTCAAGACGACATTGATTCAGTACTCGAGTTTCTCGATGACGCCTGTAACACAAAAATAGGCAAACCTCCCGGTGAAGCAGGTCGTCCGGGCCGAGGAGGATACAACCTCCAAGAAGTGTTGGACTGGGATGCCAAGACCTTCAAAATCTTAAAGGTAG
>KN837129.1:603111-617645 GCA_000827215.1 Sphaerobolus stellatus SS14 | reverse complement strand
GAGGAAAGAGCGGCATTAGGGAGACGTATTTCAAAGTAATGCAGATTACAACAACATCCTATTTGAATATATTTGCATTATACACATATTTACATATATGAGGAATACAAGCTTATTAAAAGTCTTACTTATCCTAAAGCCTGATTTCCTTCCAGCCATGGTTGTAAATTGTAGCCTAAAGGCAGCTAGAAACACCGAGGAATGAGGGTACCTTGTCGAATATGAATCACCTGGACAAATTGACATTGGTGGAGACGTGGGTAGCACTGTGCTCACCAGTACAGATATTGAGGATTTGGAGTCCTCTGTTGTGCAAAGCAGGTGTACCGGGATGGCTTAAAGTTTTATAAGGACCCAGTGAGACATATGGCAAGGTCTTGATCGGAAGCTTGGTTGCATACTAACCTGATACAATAGTGTGCGCGGGATTGTATGCATTGCGGCATAATATGAAGTAGGCTTGGCCTTGCAGAGACCAAAGCTATTGATGCCGGCGGAGGAGAAGATATTAAGGGAAGGATAGCATTTCAACAGTATGCTACCCATCTGGGCGGTCAGATGGAAGCTTGCGCTTGCGGCAATGAGAACTAGTCTAGATGGGTAATCAACATAATGAGCAGGTAGTACATACAGAACATAACACACCAGAATGACCATTGCTGTGTTAAATCGTACATCAGCTGAACATCGAACACCTACTAAAGATTGAATACCTTCAGCAGCTAGCAGCAGCACCCCGATGAGGAAAGAGGATACTCGGGTTATGGTGCTGGCACCCTTTCGGTTGGCGTATAATTAGTACAATAGACAGATGCTACATATAACGTGAACATACTTGACTGGCTCCTACGCTGTTGGACGTCTGGTTATCAGGAAATGTTTATAATATATCAAAGCCAGGAAAGCTGAGTCATGAAGAGAGCAAGACTACCGATGTTTGCTGAGAGGATTGAAGGGATTGAGTGACGGTAAGTTGGCGGTAAGTGGGGTAGGCTGGGCAGATATCAGCACCAATGGAGAGCTAATGAACACAAAAGAAAAATACCTGAGATCTTCATAGGCTGATCAGTTCTTTGAGTGTTAGGAGGTTTTTAGTACTCCTCAAGCTTCCAGTCGAGTCGAAGCAATAGTCGGTCTGTGGGTGATTGAAAGCTTACACGTGACTTTTTCGGAGAATGCCGGCGTGTACGTACTTCTCCTCATCATGCAATTAGCAGTAATCTTTACAATTAAATTAAATTAAATAATAGCAAAGCGGGAGGATCCAGAGATAATACAGGGATGGGGAGCCTAACACAATATATATTTAATCTTACTCACGTGATAAAGGCAGTACAACTACGAGGTCAGAAGTAAAGTTATAACGAGCGAAATGGCTGAATACCCAGTCCACCTCGATAATTTCCAGATTCTCCTTCAGTATTGTGGAATATAATTTAGCGGGAAAGTGAGGATAAATGGAGAATGGGTCTACGAAGTCACCGGCTGCCTCGAGATGGCGATGAGCAGCAAACTGCACTTTGGAACCGACAGAAAAAATGTATTTGATTGAAGCCGGAACGTAATCCACGTCTCTGTTTCCTCTAGGATAAAACAGAATCAAGCTGTTGCCCAGGTGTGTCGATGCTCTGGAGTATGTCACCTTGTATGCACCGTGATGCCAGCCATGAAGTGTTCCATGAGAATGCTGAGTAGCAAGTTGCAAATTGAATGGGAAGCGTGTTTCCCTTTTATTGCTTTCCTGATGTGGATGAATAAATTCTTGTTCCGATTTGCCTTTAAATATCTTTTCAAACAATTCCTTGCATTCTCTCAATGCGGAATGGGTTTCAGGCCTGCCTAGCCAACGACGCAGACTTGTTCCTCTGGTGAATGTTTGTAGAATAGTTGATTCAAGCTGGCCTAAACATAACATGATCAGACAGATTCTGCTGCAGAAATAAGATTACGAAGACATTGAGGACTTACCAGTCTTATGATTGCTTGGCTGTCTTTGTAAAATTCCTATCAACCTTTCAAACGGAAAACACCACCAGGAGCGAATGGGGCCAAATAGCAACATAAAATCATAGATGTGAATGGCCATATGGCAGTTAGCTGTAATGCTGAATTCCGGGTATAATATTTTAATGCCTTCAATATATCTGACCATATACTGACGATATGTTGCTACTCTCCTTTGGTTAAGATTGTTCAGAGAAGCCAACCGAACAGCAGAGAATAAATCCATGGTGTTAGATAAAACTCTTAACCCCAATGCATTCAAGTCATTGTGGCCATAAAAAGAGCCCATCCCCCAGACGGATATAAGAGCAACTGGAAGATGGACTGTGGCCATAATGCGCTATTCATCTGCTTTAAGATTCCCAGCAGCGGCATGGCCAAAGTTCCATGGGACTGTATTAATCCAAGAGGGGGTAATAATGGTATCCATTACATTCTGAACTTTGTCCATAACATCTTTGTTCACCAATTTCGATGGTAGCAAAGCAGATCTGACTGGCATGGTACGTCGCTGTCACGAGCCTTTAAATTAATAATTTACACGCAGAATGAGGCAAAAGGCAAAACATACCCAGTTGACAAGATTTTCGACGTACTGTGCTTTGTAGATGCGCCTAGAAGTACCTTGTGCTGTAGGTTGGCAATTTAGATCTTCACAAACATATCTAAGAGAGTTGACATTCTTATTCCTTAATTTGCTCTCCAATGTCTTCATATGTGTGTCGACCGAAAGCAAATTGTCAGGTTCCGAAACACCAATGCAAAGTAATTCATGTATGAGTTTCACCTGGGCTTTTTCGTGTGGTGTAAGCTCATTTTGATCAGAAGATACAGAATCAACGCTCTTGAATGGATGTACAAAGGCAACTCCGGTCGTCTCCTTTTCTGCCGCATGTATATGGGTAAGGCAGAGCAGATGTCGCACGTGCTTGTGTACGAGACCTTCATAAAGACAATGCATAGGATCTACAACCAGCTGCTTACTCGGGTCCCAGTATGGCAATCGCCATAATTCAGACCATCGAATAGCATATGTATCCCAGATATGTTTCTGTGCTTCTAATGTAGAAGCATCCCGCCATGCCAAGGCCTGCACTCGGAGGGTTTTCACATCCTTTGACTTCCAGTTATGGCAGTCAGTATTTCCGAGGGTGGAGAGATGAAATGCACAGCAAACAGTGCAATAAAAATGGCTAGTATACCAGCCTAATTGCGATACTTTGTGAGCAGCTGGTAAATCATTCACTGAGGTCACCACTGCAGAACGAGAGAGTCGTCCAACAGTAGAGCTGACTGTTTTACTGAAATAAACCCCTTTTGTGTAACTGACTACTAAATCATCAATTAGAGGACGTAAATAATGATTTAGTGCAGTTTTATGCGGCTCCTCCGGCCCAGGGATTATCCCACCAATATGCATGTTTTCAGCTTTGAAGCAAATGTCCAAAGGAAGATTTAGACATGCCATAGATATAATACCACAGGATATAGTGGCACTACGATTCCGCTTTCCTTCAGGTGGAAAGAAATCGATATTCATGCTGAATACCAGACGTATTTCCCCACAGCGGTGAATGAAAAGGTGCACCTCACCAGTTTCACCTATGGGACCTGGAAAGGTGTGTATGAACTCGCCATCAAAAATATTTTGCGTGAAAGGTGGAAAAGTTCCCGTTTTGATAGACACCAGTGCATCATCACATGCTTTGTTGCATAAGCCTTCAATGTCTCCACGTGATAAGAGGCTGGCAACATAGTCATGGAAATGACGATATGTGAATGTTTTGAGGGGGCGGCCTTCACCTTCCGTCTCTTCCTCATCGTTCTGGAGGAGGCTATAAGAGCATTTGTCCTGTCCCATCAATGACTGATATGTGCATATTTTGGGAAAAATCTCCATTGAACACAGCCTGGTCGTCTTCAACTCACCATAGGTAAGTGCCTTTAGCATCTGCAGTGTATGTTATCATTAAATAGCGCCGTGTTTCGCTCAATTTCAGGTTACCATACCACATACCAAGCGCGCATCGATTGGCGACACTATGACGAGATTGCAATGGTCCTGTCTGACTGAAACCAGTGCCTACGGTAGTGAAGAGAATGTACGGCCTTTGATTACTATTACTGGTACACAAGGATTGGTAGAGAAGACTCTTTAGTATGGAATCCATGACTATGTAATTATGATTCTGATCGAAGGTAATAGAATGACTCCGATCGCTTTGTGTACTTCCTGCCAAACTTTATCCTGAGAGGTAATCGCCCACGTGGTTTACAGCTTATGATTGCGGCAAATCTATGAGAAGTGAGCTGAGTAACTGACAAGTGATACTGTAAAGATTCCCGACCTTGAAATTGCCCAGTCGCAGACAATGACATCCCTCCCTGCCATGTTAACATATTGCTGTCGCTGGCCGACTTTCATTGCCACGATGTCACCTCGAAAAACATTACTATTCCTTATTGGCTTAATGTTTGGATTGACGGGCAGATAACAATGTCGCTTGTAAAACACTTGAAACCAGTATACATTGCGGCCTTCATGCACTTCCATGAGTGTGTTGTGAATATAGGGTTGCAAATTTGCAGCTTCCATAACAGACTCAGTCATTGGATACCGAGCTGTACCCCATGTCAAACAACGTGTAGGAATGTGTATAGCCCGTGGCCTTGAATCTGCGGTAGCATAGAGTCTTGCACGCAGCAATACATCTCTGGTCTAAGTTGTGTTACTAATTAGAATCCGAGTAGTAGAAGAAGCGGGTGGTTATCAGGTTACCTTTTTGGTGGGAAGAATTAACCGTCTGCTATTGACCATTGATGAACCGCAGCAAAGGAGTGGGCGACGTGAGTGGGCGACGAAGGTGAGGTGTTTCTGCCACAATACTCTCATTCAACTGGCTCTTTATTCTAGAGTCAAACATCTGCATATAGAATATAATAAATACTACATATAGAACATAATAAATATCTGCGTAAAGGGCATAATAATGGCATACTCAAGTGATACCTGGACGTGAATATGTGAATTGTCACCTACCGAGCCGCATATATGCGAATTTGGTTGGATTCTTCTTTATTCCTTTTTTTTTTTAGCGGCCGATGTAAACGATGCCTCACTACATACATTCAGCGGTAGTAGAATGGCAGTCTATATCAATACAGATGGTTAGCTTACCGCTGTCTGCATCCATACAAATTGCTTAGCGATGTTTAACAGGACCTTATCATTGGCTTACCAAGGCCCACCCGCCTTATGCGAAACAATTGCATTACTGAAGATTATTGTGTTTTATTGTGAGATAGGACTCTCTTCCGAATTGTTGTTTAGCTCGAAGTAGTCAATAATTGGACAGCATGGTTAAGAGAGTGCAAACCCCAAGTTATCATACTAAACACACAACATCACTTACCACAATTCCATCTCCCACAATCATGTTCTCATTCTTCAAGCAAGATACCGCCGACTTTAAGTTGCGGAGACGGCTCTGGGGACACAAGAGACCTGTCACTGTCTTAGCCATTTCTCCAGACGGAAAATGGCTTGCCAGCGGAGGTTGATTATATCAACACAAGTTCAACATTAGCTGACCACTTCAGACTTAGCTGGTGACGGTGTCAAATGTTGGGAATTAAGCACGGGTTGTCGGGTTGAATTTGATCATACATACCAATCATTCCGTGGTCAGGTATCTGGCATAGCTTGGTTAAAGGCCGCCACCAACTTGGATGTTCTGTGTTATGTTACGGGTCTCGGGTATATTGTGACCTGCTGCTTAAGCTCTGTCGAGGTAAGGGTCGACCGCACATGAACCTTTACTCTAATGGGCTCTGACAATCTTCAATTATTAGGCTAAATTCCAAGAAAGTTTCTATACCAACATACCTCAAGGCATAGCTCCGAACTCAGAAATTACGTCTGTAGTAGCCAATTCCAGCACAGGTCGTCTCGTCACCGGATCCCGCAATTGTCATATACAGCTATGGCAACTCCGATCTAAGGAAGAAAAACTCGAACATAAGCAAGAATTAGAACTCTTATTTGACATCAAGCTGGATTTTGTTCCGAGGTGCCTGGCATTTATAGAAACCAAGGATCATAACATATTTGCGTTTGCCACTTACAATGGTCAATGGTAAGCTCAGCCTTCCTGTTGATGGGTGAAGCAATCTCAACCAGAGTAGGAATAAGCTGTCCGGACGCGATGGCAAAATCATTGATAGCGGGGACATCCACAAACCAATGTGAGTTAAACTCTACACATCTAATGTAGTATCGAGTATTAATCTTCACCCATTATAAGGGGATCAACGGCAATTGACGTACCTGCCAATCGTTTTGTCATTGACAACGCTACCAACGGATTTGATTTACATCGTTTGGACAATGGAACTCAGCTCAGGACATATGAAACAGGATTACACGAAAGGCGAATTCCCAAGCAAGTTGTGTTTGCTGAGGATGGTCGACTTGTTGTTGGTGGGAGTGACCATGGCAAAATGTATCTCTTTGACAGGGATTCAGGACGTCTTCAAGGGACACTACCCCATGCTCGTCGCCAGGTTGTCCAAACTGTCACGGTTGGTTACTTTATCAAAATTTATGGAAGAGAACTGACTTTCTTTCAGGCTCATAACTCGGAGAGAAGGAGACTGTGATCATATGTGCGAGCTCAGGGGAAAAAAAAATTAACATATCAGTGTGGACTAGAAAGCATTTGGAGCGAAATCACCAATCCTCCAAATGGACATTCAAAGACACTTTGGATTATATACTTAAGATATTGGCAGTCCTCGTCTTATCCTTTTATATGCTACAAAATCAAGTAAGCCGCGTTAGCATGATTGTCAATTGTATCTAACTAAATAACGCAACCCAGGTATACAAGGACTCCTGGGTCCCCTTTAACCCATGGGGCTTCAAAGAAATGCCTTATTTAATGCATACGAGGACTATAAAACAGGCTACTAGTACTAGTCATAAAACTCTAGGTTCAGTCCCTCCATCAGTCCCTCCACTGATTCCACAGGATGGTACCTTGTATATGGCCGCAGTCCAAGAAATTGTCCAGAAAACCCTCGAGGAAATGTCAACAGTTCAACTTCGATCTGATAGTTTAAGAGTTAATGAAGAGAGAAAGGCTGAGGCTGCTAAACGGCGACGTCAGAATGCTGAGAAGAGTATTGTATTCGCTTAATTATGTTGATGCGGTCCGCCGAAATGTGCATTGGGCAGAGATCTCTACGAGTAACACATGTATTGGAATCTATTTTATAAGCAAATTCTTTACAAGAAATACTACCTCCGTGGACTGCCAAGTTTAAGGCATTACAACGCAGAATTGCGCTGCCCATACAACACTTCTCGGTGTTCTTCTAGCACAGTTTCGTCAAGCCGTATCTCATCAATGAGACCTAGCCATTTAACTACAGGAACGCTGCTCTAGGACTCGAACACAGCAAAGTCGTCCATATCCTGGCGTGGTTACCCTCAAGAAGTTGGTGATGTAGATGTGGTCATCGCAATACAGAGTAATGCTATCAGTATGGCAGCATGGCACAGTGGGTTTATCCTTCCATGATCTCTCAACATTGTACTTAGCGATGTTATCCAGCTACTATATCAAACAGAAAGGTCCTAGCCTATACGTTCGGCAGCGGTGGACGGTACGTACCCCTTCTGCTCCCCAGCGTACAATCATCATCTGATAACTGTCACAATGCAGCCTTGATTCCTCCCACAACATGCGATTTATTTATTTATCCCCAACGAACTTCGTCGCCTAGGTGCAAGCGCAAGACGGTATTTCGTCCTCAACTAAGGGATGCTGTTGATGCCACTACGCCAGCTGAAGAAAGCAGTGGTGATGGGTATTGCGGTGTGTTGAATGGACGAAGGGTTGTTTGCGTGGGGGATTGATCATGCCCAGTTTGTAGGTACTTTGCGTTTGGGGATGGTATTTCTGCTGCATTTCCTTTAAGTGCGCTAGTACAGCCCAAGTCTTATCAAGGCAACTCACAATTGCTTGTCCCCACAACCGAAAAGCCTCTCTTTAACAAAGTTCAGAAGCGAATCCCATTACCGCGCTAAGTATGATTCTCCACCGTTCGCCAACCTTCCCTTGGCTAACACTCCTTGATCCACAGCTTCACATATTACGTGACTTCAGCTTCCTGCCGAGCTATAAAACACCGTGGTGCACGATCCTTAGCTGGTATATGGACGTGAAAGGGAAGGAAAGCCTGATGCATTTACAGATTTACTTCTTCTCCGCACTACTTGAATTGCCCCGACGGAGACCATTTTAACTATGTACTTCCTTGAAATATTCATTGACCTATTACTGGGCAAAGAATGGGCAGTCATCGGGCAGTCATCGGGCAATCAGTTTTAACTTGAATTTGACTTCAAGTTTCAGTTCAGATTCAGATGAGTATTTATTGGCAATGTAAATTTGAAGTTTTTTCTTTCAATTTAAGAAGACCTTAAACTTCAAGTTCTATTGGATCTAATATCGCAAGTATAACTTTAAGTCTCCCAAGTAGTTTAAATGATCCACAGACTTGAAGTTTCACCCCTTTGAAAATCTCTATGGCAACTTGAAGTTCTTATTGTAGTTAAAAGTAGTTGGAACCTCTAAGTTTAGGTTGCAGTCTCGGTAAAATTGAAACTAAAAGTTCTAATTGTCATTCCGAAAGCGATACAAAGGGCGTTTAAATTGTGAAATTGTCCCTGTGTAAAAGCGGGGATATCCTAATTTGGACGGTGGGAAAATACGTTCTCAGCCGATTTCTTCGGCATTTTCCGAAGCTCCGCTCAGCGTGTTTGCAAGTGAAGCTCATGAACGCAACTCGAAGTTCAGTTTCTAATCCTGTTACTAATCAGCTTCTACATACTCAGTACTTGAAAGCACTGAATAATCTGAATAGGAATTCTGGCTGCACTTTCAGTAAGTCATTGGTTGATGGTTACGCATTATCATTACTTCAATTTTTATTTACAGCTCGCCATCTTTGAATACGAAGATATTAAATTATGGAGTTTATACGCTAATTTCAGCTACGTCTTTTCATACATCTTGCTGGAAGAACAATTTTTTATCGAAGCATTGTGCGCCTCGAGCGCCGTCATTGCAATATTCCAAACGTAAGTCATTGTCACATTTGATCCCATAGTCTATATGTTAGCAGGAAGGCTTCAATAAAGGCTAGCGCATAGGGTGACGTTACACCTCTTATGGGATAGAAACCACCAAGGCTTTTTGAAGTACGTACACCTAATATATCAAAGTCTGACTCGAGTTACTTATTCTTGCAGCCCCCGGCCGCAATCCTTCCTGTAGATATGCCTATTGCTCTCCCGTTAGCTATAAGAGTGCGTAATTTGCACCTGTTCCCTATATTCACTGTATCCTTCATTTTCAGAAAACCTATTATCAGCTCTGTGCGAAATGTCTGACAGGCTTAGATTGCAAATCTGAAGATCTTAAAGAGAATAATATATGCACCAATATCCTCTAAAATATAAATTTGTATGTAAGTTCCAGGAGACAAGCTTCTGAAACATGAATTCTTGATTTGTTTCATTTTTACACAGAGATTCTACAAACCATTTATGCGTCGTCCTGATTACAGTGTCTGTTGGCTTACCGATGATTCTACACTTAATATGGTAAGCTCTCAAACATTCTTTTTGTACACGGTGGGATATTTCTAAATCGGTCGAGTTAACCATGAATTATTGTGAACTAATTGATTGCTTTGGGAGTTACTAAATTAGGCCGTTATTTCATCAAGGATTGTATTATTGTTTCAGACTTTACTATGCAAAAAAAAGAGTAGCATAATAAATCTTCTGTGAGTACCCTGCGAAAACTACCTTTTCTTGACACCGGACTTAGTAACAGCCGCGTTCTTCACCGGAAGTAACTTCCCCCTAGACGACCAGGTTTTAGACAAGCCTTTAAACTATCACACAACCGCTTTCCTTCCAAACCACATAGTCCCTCTATCAGTATATCCTCCCCTATCTTTCTCCCCGTTCTCTAAATCTACCACCTTGATCCAACAGGTTTCTCACTCCCCAACCTGCTCTTACACCTCTAGGCTCCTATATAACTATCGTTCAAATAATACAGATGTGTAAGTCCCCTTTGTATTCAAGATGTCTTCACCGTCTTTGTTGTCGGTCACCCACTGATTGCATTAACTATATAGCAGATAGTCGTTTATTGCATCCATCCCTTCTTTCACCAATAGACCGTGTCACCAAAGAGAACATGCATCAGGATACGCATGACAGCATTAAAAGGGCCCCCATAGTACCGTTGATAACCAAGTCCTTCCATGGTGGTGTCACCTCCCCCTCGCCAACGTCTTCAAGTGTGCTGTTGCCTGATTCTCTCGAGGACATCGATGTTCACGGGCACCGAGGTATGATACTCTATCAATCCACACTGTAAGCGATACTGCGCTCACCTTTTGTATGCCACATACACTAATGCGACTGACAGGGCTGCCATATAAGAAACGCACCGAACTTGAAACTCCAAGAACATTTTGGGTTTCACTTCTCCATAAGCTTGATGCAAGTTTGTAACTTCGAAGTCATATATGTCTCTTAATTAACTAATATAATATATAATATTCTCAGCTGCTCAGAAGGTTGTAAATAAAATAAATCCTGTGAAGCCCGCTGTGAAGTTCTTCGACAACTTTCAAGGAAATCAAAAACTCGATCTCAAGAAGGCTGAACGTGAGTCAGCATGTATCATATTTATTACTTCGCCTTATACTTTAATTTATAGATCACTGCCGGGTTGACTATGGACCTCCGGAAGGGGGTGCAATGAAGCTTAATCGCTGGAGCTCGAATCCGGTGTTGCGCACTGTGGAACCACATAATGGTAAGATCGTATCTACTTTTTTTAAATTGCACGACCAACACGTTAAATCTTTATAAGCTATGCATATCGGTGCAGACGATCATATTGAAAGAATTGACTCCTCTCCTGACACAACACCACAACAATCGGTTTCCAGCTCTGACAGGATTGGGGCTAATTGGATTGAATAGAATATTGCAGAAGTCATATCTTCCTTTGAATGGTCGCCTTGCTATGTACAAATCGTATCCAGTACAATATTTGAAATAAAGACATTGATTTGAAACACGAAAAAAAAAGCAGATTGATTATTATATGTCATTCCTCGGCTCCAGATCCCAATATATGTCTGCGTTAAGCCTCATATATTCTCTAATCATTATCCTTTGCTTGCACGTACAAGGAGAGAAAACTTCATGTGCAAGCAGGTTATGACATAAGAATATAATAGTGTCAAAGTGTTCTTCGAATGTTTCTGCATAGTTGGAAGAAATCCAGTATCCGCTTCTCGGGAACTTCCAGAAGATAGATAATTGAATCTCAAAGCTGTTGTCCTGTATGAGGATGATCTTCTTAATCAAATGTAAATCAGCACCATAACGTGGGGTATCCAAGTAATAGGCTAAGCAATCAATCGGAGAATCCATGTACTTCATATTCACGTAGTCCATTTCGCATTCCCCATATCTGTTGAAACACATTGCCGGTATGGCATTATCAATAAGCGTCTTGACATGCAACCAATTTAGTGTCAATTACTGAAAAGCTGATACGTATATGCTCACCACAGGGTCAAATTCACCATCCATCATGAATGGCAACTCTATCCAATCATACATCTAAAGAGAGTAAGTACAATATTATTAGATGTAATAATTAACAACATAGAAATAGAAATACGCACACATTGTCCTTTAAACTGTAATGACCCAAATACATCTTCCTCCTTGAACCAAGTAGGATTCCTCAGTTCCGTATTTCCAGTGGGTGTTATTCTTGGCATGAATTGACGTCCATTCTGTCTATCTTGACCTGCAACAGTGTGCATCCCCGCAATGTATGAATCGACCAATCTAGTGTACTCATAGTATCTCTCCTGTTTCTCCTCCTCCTCTTCCTCCTCCTCCTCTTCCTCCTCCAACTCTTCTTCACAGTATGCTTGAGTGCTTTCCGTTTTACTATCTTCCTCCGAGTAAGAAACTTCCGAGTCATCTTCTATTTCTGCATGATTCCCTCCTGACTTAAAGAACATTAATATATAATATATACACAAATTAGACGATAAACTCCACTAGACTCTTCATCGCTTTCGGCTAATATCATGGGCCAGATATTTCTTTGACGATTGTTATAATCCTGGGTAGCATTAGGAGACTGGAAAGCCATGTTATCGAAGAATAACAACTGGAATCTGCGAATCTTTGCAAGATACTGAGGAAAATATACATTATTGACATTGATTTTCGACTTTTAAAAGACTCACGTCTTGTTCAACACAAGGACAAAAATATCATTTCCAGACGAAGTCCCAGATATTATTGCTTGGTAGCCAAATTACCAGAGTGAAGCATGGTTTCTAACTTAAATTAATAATAACAAAACACCGTATCCAAAATGCTGTGAGAGTCTCATCCACTATATTCGTACTTCGAATTATGCAGATGAGCCGAGCTCAAACGACATTCAAAACACATACCTTATGCCAAATAAAGACGGTATCGGTAATCAACCAAAAACCGCTCTTAGACAAAAATATATTGCAGGCTTAGTATTCCATATGGCACAAAGACATTGCCTAATCGGAAAATATCCAATATTAATAGAAACAGCACCACCACCCATACACGGCATCTTACACTAATATTTTCACGTGACCTAAATTACCGGTCGGCTAATTTATTGCACAATGCCATAACGTCTTCATTATCAACACTTTCCAGGATAATCACCGACATCAGTTCAAGCCAAACACCAAGTCCTAATAACAGTCACTATCACTATAAAACCTACGCATGAGTGGTGCATATCACCTACATCGCCACAAATAATCCTTTTTATATCTCATCTGTCATATACTGACATATATGGCCAGTACTACAATATTCGGCAATTTTACTGTTGCTGACGGAAACATTGTCAACGCACCTAATAATGGCAGAGACTATGCGTTGTACAAATCATCAACGTATACTGCAGACCTCAATACATCCATTCCCACCCTCATCCGATGTTATCTACCAACTGGTGCAACTCCTTTTCCAGCCGACACTACCCTTTTCCTGTACGGAAAGATCTGCACGCCTATTAGTCAGCCCTACCTTATAGAAGCCATCAATATGTTCGCATACCCAGGTAATCCAGGTGATGCCATGTACGGTGACGTACCTGCATTTGCACCCCGAATTTGCATAATCGGACATGTCTATGGCGATGTCGAACCCACATATGAAGGACGGCGTATTTTCAAGGTCCAATCCGCTGCATGGGTCAGGGACCAATTGCAGGCCACTAACTTTATGTGAGCATATTAATCCCACCTTTTCGGCTGTTTCTTTTAAACTATATATCAGGGCATTTTTTGAAAATAGTTTTCGCTGGAAGAAAACTAACCCTCCAAACATCGGCAGCGCTGTCTACATAATAGGACCCATAGCTGGCTGCCATGAGAATGGCCTTCCCCTCATTAACATTGAAGATATCACTTTCAATGCAGGCTCTCGCCCTGATAGCTCGGGACCCTCAAGTCAACGTGGCTCAGGAAACCTAACCAGAACTCGACTTTCTGCCACAAATGAATGGGGAAATGGTATAAATTATGGAATTCATATTACATATATGGATATTGATGTATTGTAATTTCCAGGCAACGCAACATTAATGCAGCATGTCGGCCGGCACTGCAAATGATCCTATCCGGATTAGTTCAGGTATGGTCAGAATATTTTATAAACTATGGAGAAACTAACAATTTATTAACAGGAGAAAACAGCGATAATCACTCCAATAATAGGTAGTGTATTTCTATAGCGTATTTATAACATAGTTATTTACAATAACTATATCTGCAGCCCAGAAGTTCCCCCTGTTAGCTCTCGCACAAGAGCTCGCACCAATGAGTCCTCTACTCAACATACAAATGGGCCATCGCCTCAATCTACATCTACTCAGCAGGGTGGCGGGCATCCCAGCTACTTTCCACAGCCATTCCCTCATAGAACAACTCATGGTATATTACATTAAATTCTATTTATTCCACTTATATATCACTATCTTGCCAGGTTCTCCGACTCCATCTCCGTTACACCAGCCACAGGTCAATCAGGTGACTGAGCCCATTGAATCAAATATGGCGCAGTCTTCACGTCCATTTTGTCATGCTTCAATGAGGCCCTTTATTTCCTTTGGAGGACAACTTGAACACCATGCTCAAATTCCAAACAATATGATTCGCAATGTCCCCAGCAGTGCTACACCGCCACTCAGAGGTGTCGTACAGACATACTCAGTTACTTATCGTCCTCAGGTAATGTATTATAATTTCGTGGCTTAATTATCTTTGAATATTCAACTCTTTTAGCAATTGGTTGGGACCTCGCACAATAATGGAATTTCCACCAATAATACAGTAAGTCACACTTTAGCACA
>KN837129.1:575122-602876 GCA_000827215.1 Sphaerobolus stellatus SS14 | reverse complement strand
GGGAGGAAACGCGGTAGACCACCTACTCAGAAGACGACGAAAGGTCGTGCGTCCAAGCGTGTTCGTCGAGCTCCTTCGAATGACAGTCAATCAGGAAACTCCCCTTCCGGCGATGCATCCTCCCGTACACACTTAATCGGTCCTTCTTCATCGAACAATGCTACTGTCAAAGACTAATGATTAACCTCAATCCGAGATACACATCTATGACATCAGGCTATGTCATTCAAGTATTAACCCTTAAAATTCATTAAAACCATTCTCGATGATTGTCAATCATTCTTTTTTCGCTTTTTTTTCTTTTTTTTTTCTTTTTTGACATTGATCTCTGGATACGATCTGCACTCGAAATATCTAAATTTGTACAATTTATCTAGCTTAAATCAAATCATTTTTTCTCCAAATTATGAATGCCGCTTTCACTGATAATTTTTACTACAATACTCTACTGCACAAACTCATTAATCAGCGAAGTGCGTTTAAATTTAAACAATGCCATTCAAGCAATATGTTTCCGTTACTTATCTCCAAGTACAACAAAGTATGCATTTATGAAAATTCTCAATTATACTTCAGCAGTTACGGTTGAATGTGCTGTCACATGATGGTAATAATATTTCTATGACTATGTGAGACTTCATCAATGCTATCTGCCACCCTCACTTCGATCACTATATCATATGTACAGCCATCATTACTTTTTGAATAAGAAGATTCACGCATCGTCTTGATATTCAATGGCATGAGCACTTATCACGTCACAGTAAATCATCTGAAATGCAAAATAAATTTACGCTCCTATTAAAACGTATGATGTCTTCGAAAATGTAAATTCACTTCTTATGAAAACAGATTTGTATTGTTAAAAAACTCTTTAAGCTTAATTATAGTTACGTAACATTATTTGAGTTGTAATAACAGACATAAAAATATCTTCAAATCAATCTTTCCGATAAGAACAACTAAAAAAGTCACATATTCTAAGAATAGCCATGCTGCAGCTGACTTCCTCCCCGTTACCTGTCACCAACGGGTACTTCAATGCTGTTGTCCAAAGTGGGCATATAAGGTAATAGAATGGCCACGTTTTTACAGTTCTGTTCCAACGGTCTGCGGCATTCATTAATTCAATTCACCATTGACACAGAGTTAGCGATGTCTTCTATTCTCTCCCTACAAAATCACCGTAGTTGACTGTAAATTTACCGAACACGGTGAGTTACTTAATATATTATACACGCAGCTCCCGGTAACTCATAATTTCACCGAAAAACCATGAAGGAAATCCGGTTACAACCAAACGACCCAACTTAGTGACCGACCATGCAGACACATCACCAACTACCGAGAAGCTGTCCTAGACCCACGAGCTCACTACGTAAGAGACCATTCATCCTCATATTTCTCTCAAAAGTTTCCTTTAAAGCTGATGACCATAACATGACTAAATCACACTTGACTACTCACATAAACTGCAATCACTTACAATCACTTACCAATGTCATTCACTCACATTTGTGGGAACTTTCAACTCCACCGCTACTTCAGGAGAAATCCGATCGATGACGCAGCTGATGCCTCAGGATACCACCTTCATTACGAATCAACCTTCGTAACAAATAGCGGAAACATCCTGGTCGACATACGTATTTATCAGTTACCGCAATACGTTCCTCACCCTGAAGGAACCATAGCTTTTATCTTTGGTAAATTTCGAATGTCAGGACCGTATTCAATGGAAATCGAAGCAGTTCATATCTTCAAATATCCCAGTTACGTTACTGGGCGTATTCTTCCCACCTTCACTCCTCGGGTCACTATTGCAGGACACGTGCTCCAAGATGTGCAACAACTTTCTAACGGAACAAAGCTAATTGTGTTAAACACAATGGACTTCGTTAGGGACTACCATCAAGTCGTCACTGTCATGTAAGAGCTTCTATCTATTTTATATCACTAAACACTAACAGTAAACTATTCCTTAAAGCGCTGCGATGGCACCAAATAATCGCTGGCCTATTGAACCGCCAACACCTAAGAGGCACATTCCAATAAGAATACCCGGTTTTATTGACTGTATTGACAACAAATGGCACCTACCCGTTATAATTGTTGAAGAACTTACTCTGGAACTTGGGAACAAACGTGTTGCGGAATTAGCAAATCATGCTAGGATTGAACGCCTCTTGATCCTATGTAAAGCTCATCCAGCGAGAGAAAGTTTGTTGTTGTTTAAATATTTTCTATATATTTATATATTGATAAATACAATCAGCGGAAACGGCTATGGAGCCAATTATGGCTGACAAGGATTGGATTTATGCAACCTCTGCCGCATCCTTATCGAGCATCCCACCATACGGAAGCCCTTATCCATTGCCTTTCCCATTAGATTCATCTGTCTGGGGACGCTCCAAACCTACTGAACTCAAATATCTTCCCTTACGATATCCTGCGCCGCAATTGCAAAAGCTGTCTGACATTGAAGAGCTCGAAGAAGGAGAATTTCGTGAACAAAGTAATGATAACGGCAGTGATGCAGGTGAAGATCTCGAGAAAGGTGAAGAGGATCGTACATGCGCAGGTGAAAAAGAAATAGAGGACGGTGACAGCATAGAAAGTGAGGAACAAGAAGATGTACAACAAGGTAAGCTTCTCTAGAAGCCAGTAATTTGTTCACATAAACTTAACCATATATACTAATGGTCATTATTCGTTCACAGCATCACAGAGATCTTCACAGATACATACAAGACGTACATTCACTGCAATCGCTGATATATCACAAGGTATACTATCATCAGCGCACTAATACATTCTTCGTTAACATAATTACAGAGTTTCCATTTCCTTCTTCTCAAGCTATGGTATTGTCAGATGCTACTATATCAGATGACGAGGAGTCTGTTCAAGAGGCTGCAAAAAAGAGTATGTAACTTTACAACTTATCATTTATTCAATATAAATGATAGACATGAATTCTTTTCAAATACAGCAGCCTTAAACAACGAGACTGTGTACTTAGAAGACATTCCAGTAGTTCCTAGGGTAGTTGATCGATCGTCTTCAAAGAAGAGAAAGACCCCTCCAAAGGCTGTCTCGACATCTCACATGGCGAAGAAGAACAAACCGCTACCACCCTCACAGCCCACACTCAACAAATGGATCATTAACAATACTGACCCATCAGATGACGAATCTAACTCAAAGAACATGTATTGATCCTTTTGTATGTGATTTTCCTTAGTCGCTACAGATCGCATACTAATAAAATAAGTAACACAGGACCTTAACCATTTTTAAACCGCTTCTTTTCTTCAGCACATCGGAAACGTGCAATGCTCAAATTTAGCAAATCTATTACTGTATATATTCACTGTCAATCGAAGACAATAACATGAGTAATCATCCCTTCTTTGAGGGTCTTCCTTCAAATTGCACACAATGTCACTATCGTCCTAAAAAGGACAAATTAAGAAAGGGTCGAAAATCCGCCTCATGGTTGGGATAATTTTACCAAACCTGACTGCAGCTAATGGAATGCGGTAAGCTCGGTAATCGTGAAAATGCAAAACTAGACATGCTTTTGACTGTACTAATGCATCCAATCTCTATAAATTAGCACTTTCTCGACAGCATGAAAACTCCAGTCCACTCACTTAAGACATTCCTTTCACTGCAACCTCAAACATGTCCAATCCTTTCGGGTTGCCTTTCAATGGCAACGCAGGTTTGTCCTACATTTACTGTGAGTCCTTTTCCACCTGCTACAATTAAACATCCTTCTAAGCGCAAGATACAGTCTACACAATCCTTTTCAATCTTACTAATACACCTCATTCCGCTCGGTTCCTCCGCTCTGTCAACGTTAATATGTTTCTTTTAATTAATAACATACAACTACTAACTTCGTTGACTGCTGCAGAGTATTCCCAGGAGGATTTATTACGGCTCTTTGCCATCATTGGTGATCTTGGTTAGTTATATCTTATATTTCGACAGTAAGCACCTATTTACAATACTATACATTATCTTACATGTAACATTTTATTAGAAATAACAACACACAAATTTATATCAGGCACAGGCACTCAAGAAGTTCATAATAGTACGTGTTCCAGTCATTTGTTATCAACACTTACTAATCTAACATACTCTTCATCATCTTAGTCACCCAAGAAAACAACAATATTGGCCACATTAAGAACATAGAAGGACGAAATGATAATGTCTCAAACAGTATGTTCTCGCCAACCTTTCTTCTACATATAACACTCACTATACATTTTAAGCTGGAAACGATACCGATCCTGATGCATTATTTCAGCCTCCCAATTCACACATTCAAGACTCATCAAACCCATCCCTTAGCAGTATGTGAATATCATACAATTTTCACACATAATAATAACTATACTGAATAGGTGCCAATATTGTGTCGCTTTCAAACATATTAAACACATCTCAGTCCGTTGAAGAGCAGTCTATATATTCCACAGAAGATACACAGTCCAATGACTCCTATCCGTATCCCTATCAACCAGGCTCCGTCGACTCTGACATGCAGATCGACACAGACAACAGATCTCAACTCTCCCAATCCGATGATGAGGAAATCTCCTCATTTTCTCCCATCGCCCACATCACAGCATCTCAAACAAGCAATGTCAAGGACTCAAACAAAGTGGAAGAATGTGCTCAACCACAAATTTCCCCAACAAGATCAATAAATGAAATTGATGCTCATGCATGGATCCTTTTCAAAGGCTTTACCATCCATCTCAGGAACTTAATGATCGAACAGGCCGCTCAAAATACAACCATTGATCAAAAATATTTCTTTTATCTGAGCTCACTCCTATATCTCGACGTGAGTAATAATATAAATATTCTTTCTCAAATGCTTACTGTTTGTCAATACCTCCACAAGCAATATTTTGTAGCCTTTGAAGGTGCTACTCAGCAACCCTAATACATATCATCCATTCAGTCGCAAATCCGTATACCCATCATATGATTTTCCCTTTCGTTTCCTATGTCCATACATATTCCTCTCATTATAACTTCAATTTACCAACAACGCTCCTTCGCCTTACCTTCCCCACTCCTGTGACTTCCAAACATATTCGGTTGCAAATATTTCTTCTATTTGATCCCACTCTTTTATCTCGAAGTAAGTTAATACTAATTTTTCTTTTTCTGACACTGACCATCCACCACTACATCTACAAGCAATACTTCGTGTTTTTTTGAAAATGCAACTCATCGCCTCTAAGCCATTACGTTCATAATACTTCTTCCATTCGATCTCATCCATTTACCTCAACGTGCGTTAACACCTAAATATTCTTTTTCCGATACTGACTGTCTGCCAGTACCTCCACGAGAAATACTTCATAGCTTTCGAATATGCCACTCACCGACTCTAAGACATTGCGTCCCTTCAGTCACAAACCAGTATACCCAAAGAATATTTTTCGCGTTTGCTTTCTCATGTACATACATATTTCTTTCCTTCTAACTTCAAACCCCCAGACACGCTCCTTTCCTTTCTCCTCCCCTGCTCCTAAATGTCTCCGCTCACTTTTAAACAATCCTCCGTAGTACGCTAACAGGTGTACTGACACCTCTTATACCCTCGATACAATCACCTTATGTGATCTGGATATTGAAGTACATATATTCTGTTACTCATATTGCCCTTTCCCATTCACAAAGAAACATTTAATTACCCGGAGCGGAGCGAAGGACCCCCCTTGTCTTCTTTCAACTTCTGTAACTGAGCAGATCCCTCGATTATAACCTTAATGAAAAGGAACCTCTGAACTCAAAAAAAGGTATCACCAACTACACAATGCAAAAATAATAAAAATATAATGTGCATGTCTCCACCCAGTGGTCCTTATCACAACATCTGATCGTTCTTAATATGGCTTAAAGAATGGATATCAACTAAAGAGATGCAACAATTTCCTTTTATGAATCACCGTAGAAATATTCTTCTTCGGTGAGAGAACACTGTACAGAATCCAGGCGAGTCTAGGCCAATAATTACATTGAACAATCCATTTGGTCTAGATTCTGGAGACTCATAGTGATGAAATAAACGATATGGTGACTCTTTATGGGATCTGCGTGAAACGTCAACTACCAACTGCTGTCATTTTTCACATACCCTCTGCATCTATTATGTTGTTTACACAAATCTGGGGCAACTTCCAGCTTTTGCAGCACTACCGAAGAAACCCAGTTGATGAAATTAACCATAATGCAGGCTATCATCTCCACTATGAGGCATTCCTTAACACCAATAGTGAAAATATTATTGTCAATATACGCGTTTACCAACCTTTTGATTATAGGAACCCCGTTTATCCTAACGGGACCATTGCAATGGTCTTCGGCAGATTTTATATGCGTGGGAAGTACGACATGCAGGTTGAAGCCATTCATATCTGCAAGTACGATAATGCTTCGGCATTAGTTCTTCGAGCTTTCAGCCCACGAGTGACCATTTCCGGATATGTTGTGCAAGAAGTGCAACAACTCGAAAATGGCATGAAATTAGTCCTCATCAACTCCATGGGATTTGTGAGGGATGAATTTCACACTTTGACGGTATTATGAGCTTCTTTCTATCTTTTGCACCATAGCATATTTTAACTGACAATGTAATCACAGCGGTGCTATGGCTCCAAATGACCGCTGGCCTATTACTCCACCGACTCCAAAGGCACACAGTCCAATTCACATTACAGGCTTCATAGACTGTATTGATAGCAAAAGTGGTTTGCCGGTAATCACTATAGAAGATTTGACTCTCGAGATTGGGAATAGAAGAGTTACTGAACTCGCCAATATGGCACGGATCCAAGCAGTGATGCTCAGGCATCCCCATCAACAGCACATCACAGAAGGTAAGGATGGCCGAGTTCTGTTCAGCAGAGGTACTAGATTCAATTTGCAGCGGGGGAGATAGCCCCAATCGAGGTTGATGCTGAATGGAGATATCCAAACTCCATGGTTTCCCTTTCCAGCGTCACTCCTCACTCAACAGCTTACCCAATCCCATTTCCTCTTTTACCACCAAGTTGTGCTCCCGGTGAGCCCAGACCGATAGATACAGGATATCATTACCCTGAGTTCCCTTATCCTGCACCATTAGACGCTTTCGACGAAATAAATGCACATGCAATGGTTGACCCAAGTACACATTGACATATTTTATTAGAAAGTTAGAATCAACAAATACTAATGCTAATTTATAGATAACATTGCTGAAACAGGATGCGCATCTCGTCCGGAAGACATATCATCGGAGTCGAATATTTCTCTAGGTACGAAAGAGACCGTCAATAGATGAATCATAGACACTGAACATGTCATAGAGTTCCCATACCCATCTTCACAAGCAAAGGGGTTGAGGAGTGTTTCTGCGAGATCTGATGATGAAGGTGAAGTTTCCACATGTTTTTTCTTCCTTCCAATTGAATGTGGCACATGGGGATATTACTCATCATAAACTCTCACCAGATGAAGGCGCTGGTTCTTCAAAGAAGTCCATAATAAATGATGACATTGTGTACCTGGAAGATATTCCTATCACTGTTGCAGATAAGGTTCGCAGATCACCTAGGAAGCAACAAGACGCACCAAAAATCCCATCTTCACGCTCAAGCAAAAGGATTAAACAAATACATGCATCGTAGAAAACCTTGGATGCATTCGTTACACCAAAAAACAAACGCAAGACCCGAGGAGAAGGCAACAACAGGAGGAAATAGAGTTTATACAGTGGTCAGCTCAGGCTGCTGTTTGTATCACATCACCGCCTTAATCATCGATAACTTCCATTTTTAAAGTCTTCTTTCTTCGTCTGAAACATTATTGATAGCCAATCTGTACTTATTCAGGAGAATTCACTAGCTTGGAAAGGATGCGATGCTGTGTGACATTTCACTAGCTTTCCAGCTTCCTGAACAATCCCTTTACCATTCTCCTGAACTTTATTTTGCTTCTTTTCTTCAATAGAGTGATGACTCAGCTTCTTTACTCCACAGCTTACATAGTGCATATCAATCTTCTATGATTGTTTAAAAGAGGCTGTCAGTATGTTCATACCTCGGCACTCTTTTCCCTTGAGCAACATTGGTCAGTGATCAACCTCATCTTTAAGTAAGTTCCAGTTTATTTCTACTTGAGAAGCTTTAGTATCGTTTGGTCACTGAACACTATACATCTCTAGGTGCAACTTGGATTATTTTTTGAGTGCAACATACTGGCAGAACATCTTCTTCGCTGTTGCCCAACTGTACATGCTAGAGAGACTATCATTTCTTACACTTACCATCATCCTCCACAATCATTTAGTCCTTTCTAATCATCATCAAAGTTGGAAGCACCGCATACCACGACTACAAGCACTACATCACATGTCACACATCTCATGGATTACTGGGTGTGCAGACTTTCTTTATCGAGCTGTCTTCAAGCTTACATATAATACTAGAACAGGGTCTAAGCATACCTGAAGGTATTAAACTTTATGCCGATTTATTGCCAGTATATTATTGCTTCCATTATTCAAGACTCTTTTGTACTTACTGAAATTTTCAGTATTGGCATTCTTCGCTGCTGAGGTGACTTCATCTCAGGCATGGATCTCCATCGTTTAAACACTATCAACGGTGAGTACTATTCTCATAACTTGGTTTCTATTGCCTTAACATTGTTATAGACACAGATATGCTGGACACTAATGCTTCAATTAACTCCGACACTTCCTATGAGGGCTATGCAAGTGCTGGGCCACTCACACAGTCTGCTTTTTGCAAGTGCTTCCTTACATGATCTCTGCAGCTAATAATTTCATTTTAGTTCCAAATGATGATCACATTATGGGACAAAATACTTTCACAAACACTGCAACAGCCGACAATACTTACACAGCCACACAGTTTGTTTTTTGTAGGTACTTCCTTGCATGATCTCTACAGATAATAATGCTATTTTAGTTCCGAATGATGATCACATTATGGGACAAAATACTTTAACAAACACTGCAACAGCCGACAATACTTACACAGCTGTACAGTCTGCTTTTTGTAGGTGCTTCCTTGCATGATCTCTGCAGCTAATAATGCCATTTTAGTTCCAAATGATGATCACATTATGGGACCAAATTCTTTCACAAACACTGTAACAGCCAACAATACTTATGCAGCTGAGCAACAAGCCGAAGGTCCCACGATGCACCATCAAAATGAATATCATGATCCGAGCAGAAGAAAATATACTATTGAGTACACTTTAAAAGATGAAGAATCTGACAATGTAACACAGTATGAATTGGAGGAATGCCTCTCTCCAAGCTTCGACTTCACATCCGCATCACCCACAACCCCCAGTTTGGATTGCCAGGGTGTTTCGAACGAAACCACTTCTACAGAGGATATTGATGGCCCTCCCAGTGAACAAAGTGAACAGGTTCAGGGCAATGTTGAACAACAGAGGCCATCTCCACATGAGATTGGCGCTTATGTCTGGCAGCAATTCATCTCTTTCAGGGACTGTATTTGGCTCCAGGCTCAGCAGAGAACTTTCCAGGGCATTGCTATAGATCCAAATTATATCTTCTACATTTTTATGCTGATTTTTCTCGAGGTATGTTCACCATAATATCAATGATTATCTGCTAACACTTCCAATAGTTCATTCATTTTAAGTTCAGACTTGCCTTTGAACACAGCACAGGTGTTTGAGATGGTGCCACTTCACATTTCCAATCTATTGCCCTTTTGTTATTCCCTCCTTTCATACGTGACCCATTTGCCTTGATGTGACCCCTTATCTGTTTTTCCAAACTGATTTCGCACTTCTGCTCCCATTCTCTTCTGTTTCAGTTGACTATGCCCCACAATGTCCCATACTCCTTATGTGCTGTAGTCATTCATCCATATTCTTCTGCACATATAATCATCTGTACATCGAGCTTAGAACCATGCTTGAAGCAATGGACTTAATGCAATCTCACTCACTGTCATTTCTTATTTTTAACTTCTTCTTTCCCGGAGCAGAGCAGATGTACTGAAAACAACTGTAACTGATACTACCAGTCAGTGGTCATGTGGCTACTACTTAAGGTATTTTCAAAGTGCCAACTACAAGTGTGCTAGCAGTGTGTAGATAGATGATAGTGGGTCTGCTTTTCTGTAATATAAATTGTTTACTGACAGCCCCGTGACCTATTTTCTTTTATTATGTTGTTGCATCCAATCCAAATGAGGCAGCATAATGTCACCAGCAGTTATACACATGTACAGGTGGCTGCATCCTGTACTAGATATACTGGTTGTTGTAGTGCTCTATCCCATTATGTCACTCCTTGAACTTTGAAATACATCCTTCTTTTTCATACTACTCCAAAGTCAACCATCATCTTTATTTTCCCGGAGTGGAGCGTAGGACCCGCCTTGTACATTGTTAAACTTGTGAAGGGCCATGCACTGAACAGCATTGAGACCTTCAATGTTTGCAATCTCTTTGATAAAAGATGCTTCTTGCTGGATGCCTGCATTCACTTGTACAGCTCTAACTTCGATTTCTCTACATGAATCAATATGGGGACTAGGCGAGTAAAGCTCTGACAAAAAGCCAGAGCTAGTCCAGTGAAGTGGATTGAGAGAAGTCTGCTGCACTGGCTCATTGGCCTTGGGTGTGTGTGGAACTGAAGGATGAGTGGACCATGGGCTTCCAGGTTGGGAAGCCTGGTTGGGTGGCCTATTCTCGTCATTCAATGGCAAGAATGTCCCTTACATGGCGATTGGCAACATCACTGAGGCTTGGATAAGGGTTATGGTGTGGTGTCAAGAAGGAATGGGTCAGGTGCTGTTGGCTGTTCATTTTGTGATAAGGAGGATATCTGAGGTTGTGGAAAAGATGATAGTGAAAGTTTGGCGTAAGGAATGTAGGATTGGAGGGCTGGAAGGAACAACAAACAGTGGATTTGGACGTTGAGCAGAAGCAAAAAAGTGTCACTTGTCACACATTGTCACGCTCACAACGTCACGACAAAATGGACGAAAGGGTCCCAAGGTCCTCATTTGTGGCAGCTAACCAGAAAAATAGGAAGTAAGTTCTTTATAATATGATATTATCTTCCTGTATTAATATTTTTTCAGGCTGCTGAAAGGGAGGAGAGGGTTTCTCAACTCACAAGTATCAGATACACAGGCTTTCGAGGGAATGATACCTGGCCACACACAAGCTGAGGCATCAGAAGTTTCTGCTAATGCAAGTGAGTACTAGTGGCCTATTCAGACTGTAACCTGACTTACCAGATATTGGCAATGACAGTGGCCAAAACTTGATTTGAGGGAGATAGCTCCTCTCCCAGGCAATGGACTTTGAACACCGAAGACAAGGAATCTGTGGCTGACTCCTGCTAGTCTTGGTTTGCAGACTTGTTATAATAATGCTCTGAATGCTGATACTGCTATTTTAGCTCCTGAGACCCAGGGAATAGAAGAATGTTCAACTCCTCACTGACAGCTTCCTGTGGCCACCCCATCACCCTCTATGAAGTTAGAGATAACAAGTAAAGTTAATATTAAGCATGGTGAGAGATATAATGTTCGCTCTTTTACATTTCTCACATTGTGTTTGGTATAGAAGAACAGGTCCATCTGTTCAATATGTCATTGGATGTGCCGATTGTCCATAAAGTGCGACCCACTCAGTCTGCAAGCCATGTATGCCATTATCCATGCCAGTGATTTATCACCAATCAAGTTTGCCAGTGTCATAAACTGCACACTGTTCTATTGCATTGTATCAAAACCTTTGAATCTGCACTTTCGAAGGCTTAGGGGCAAGCTGTGCTTTTGGGGCGCATCAAAAGCCTCAAAGCCAGACTTTCCAAGGCAGAGCAGGATATACCTGCTGCAAGCTCTCTTGCCAAACAAATCATCAAGCTACAAGACCTGGGGGATGAACGGCGTGAATACAGTTTTTAGCCAACCTTTATCGGATCTAGAGGCTTACGATTACACATCAAAACTCAGCCAGCCTGGGAGTGAACAACAAGAGGGGACTTTGTCCGGTCTTTATATCCCCTTGGCGCACTCTCAAATGGAGGCTACTATTGCTGGGAGACCCCTGTTGATGGATCCAATGGAGTGGGAGAGGGAGCAGTCACAAAAGAGCATCAATGCATGAGTGTGGGCAATCCCAAGTTAGGCAGTATCACTACAATAGATGTCACACCATTGGCATTTAAAGAATATATAGGAAAATAATAATACACATGGTCATTTTGTATTTCCTTTCTATCCTAGTTGATATAGAATATCGGAAACGGAAGGATGATATGGCAGATGTTGTTGTTGGTGCTGTTGATAAGGTGTCAACAAAGGGTTCAAACGATAATCAACTGTTAGAGTTTGATGATTATTAGCATGTGGTTGAAATGAACATAAAGAAGAAAAAGTAATTGGAGGTTGATATGGATAAGGCATTGGGTATGTTTGAGATGGTTCAATGGTGGTAGGGAGGGGAAATTGCCTCTGTTGGATTGTGTGCATTGAATGCGTTGGATGCTCACTCCATGGGGGATCATTGGAATAGTTCTGATGGATCCCCCCTTGTGATGATGATGCAGAGATTTCCAGGAAAGCATTGTATTGAGGCTGGGGATATATTCCAAGACTAGGCACTGTAATTAGCACGGGGACTGACATTGGCTGGGGTACAGCAAGACAGGGGCCCTCTACTACCTGTGGAGCTTGCATGTCTGCTCCTTTCTTCCTCTTTGCAGGTTTCATGGGTCCTGGCTTGGTTTGTGATGCTCTCTTCGCTTTCGCTTGATTGGCTGGGGCCTTGCAGCTGCAGCTACTTCAGCTGCATTGAGTTCAGTCCAGTGCTGTACAGCCTCTGAGACAATTTGTTCTTGGGTGTGGATGCCATTGAGTGATACTGTGAACAAGGAACGAACAATTGAAGCATTCCACAACTGGTTGGTGTTCAGGACCAAGCTTTCTTCTTTTGTATGCTCGACTTGCAGCCCCTTTATTGATACTAGATGCCAATCTTGATACACCTGTTTCATTGGTTGGACCTGACACTTCTCCTGCACACAATTGTGTAAGCAGTGTGTAGCCCCCAGGATATCATCAGGAGACCGGAGGATTAGAGGATCTCCTGTTTTGACAACCATAGGCATTTGGTATGTGCTGACAATGTCACCAAGCTTCAGTTTTTGAATGGTAACCCCCCAAGGATGAAGATTATGGGTGTTGTGTTCCCTCATACCCAAGATTTCAATAACCTGTCCCAGATGGGGGCTTCTTGCCCTGGATCCTTATAAAAGCAGGTGCTGCCTCATTCAATAACATCTCCTTTCACCATGGTGAGGTTTCGACAGGGAGTGAATGAGAGTGCTTTACATGTTTCAGAAAGATTTGGTGGATAAGCTGAGAGATCTCCACGAGAGGCTTCAGTGTCTGCCCAATCAATCATTGAACAGTGCATGAAACTAGATAAGTGAGTATGAATTAATTTCTTGTATGAAGGACATATGAATATAATAGTATGCTATTGAAAAAGGCAAATCATCAGAACCAAACAATGTTGAGTGGAAAGAAGTAGATTACGGTTCCGGAAAGAACGAAGTTCGGGGAACCGTCTTTATACACTGGGGAATAAGATAGTCCTCATAATCCTACGCATACAATTTGGTCTCTCACAGTTACTCATCAACTTAGGGTTGAGCACTAGGATTGATCACACGGTCACATATTTGCCTGCGTGGGATTATAATTTTTGTCACGTCTCTTCTCGGGTAATTTCGCTTCACCTCGCTTCACCTCGCTTCACCTCGCTTCACCTCGCTTCACCTCGCTTCACCTCGCTTCACCTCGCTTCACCTCGCTTCACCTCGCTTCACCTCGCTTCACCTCGCTTCACCTCGGTTAAGCTCGGCTAGTGTATATCGCAAATCCCCATTTCGCTGTTGAGAAAAGTTAAATATCCGATTGCAATTAGTATATTGGTTTTTTGTAAAAATAATTATCTCGACTCAAATCCTACAATCCAATATTGTCCTTGTTGGAATTTACGTTTTCTTGTGTCCCAATACGATATGTCACGCTTTTTGTGCCTGAATGATGATGGATATTGAAAGATTTTCATTTATCACCTCGGGTAAGCTCGTTTAGTGCCAGCTAGTGTAAAATGATAATCCCCGACAGCGTAAGAGGCTGTTCGTGAGGAGCTAAGTTGCCGTCTTTGGGAAGGAGCCAGAGCAGCGAAAGGAGGATAATACCAGCCATGCCCAACATCTGCAAGATACAATTATCAGTTATCAGTTGTGAAGGTGTTGCTGGATGCTATAGGGCTGGATGGTTGAAGGATCCACGATATACTTGAACATATGCTGATGACAGGGAAGACTTCAAACCAGTAATGACACGAGCTAAAGCTGCACATAGTGTGTTGTGTGTGGCAATGTACCAAGCACTGCCAATGCTGGGGGATATACTTAATGTAGTGACATGTATGGTGTGTGGTATGTTGTGACACATCCTCAGGTATACCTGGACACCCACAGGGGTACTGATTCGGAGATATTGTTCAGATGGTTAATAAAATGCTATAAAATATATAAAACTACAGAATCTAAATTTAATCTAGCCCAGTGGGGTGCTGCTGTGCACAACAAGATGGTTCCTTCCACAAGACCTATAAATATTCCTTGAATTAAGAAATAAAAAAAATACCTACCACCTAATGGTGTGAGTACTGTATATAGTTCAACTTAATAATTAATTATATAGGCCTATATCTTCCAGTATCATTATCCCCACATCATGCAAGTCAGAGAACTGAGACACTTAACTGCAGATTTCCAATCAAGTAATGTTTTCTATCTCTTCCATCATGTTCAGTACCTCCCTTTACAATTGCTACAAGAAGAAATACGAAGAACTCGATGTGATGAACTTGAAGAGAAACTCTGTAAGTCTACAACTCCTATTTAACTTCTTGACGGATACCTTATCATTGATTACAGAGCTTGACATGTGTGTGATCAAACACTTCATGAACAAAACAAAACTCATTTTCTACTTTCATTGAGACTATCAGACCTTAACAAAGCAGCTACAGAAGATATAATAACATATAGAGGAATATCATTTATGGGAACTAAGAAATGGCTTCAATATGCCATAACCTCAAAAAAAAAGTACCAATGTCATGCATGCAGAACTATGTGTCAAAAAACAAATTCTGTTTTCATTGCAAAGCCTCACATAATGACATTGCATTTAGATCTTATTGAATATGCAGTGATTGACAAATATATTGAAATAAGTGACTTGCAAGGGGGAATTCCCACAATGGTAATTGGTGGAATTATATATTATGGACAAAATCATTTCATGTCCAGAATAATTTATACAGATGGATCTGTGTTCTATAACGATGAAATAATGAATAAAAAAGAGTGTTTATATGAGGGGCAACTTATTAATTATAGTCCAGATAATGTATGGACTCATGGATTTAGTAGGGCTTCTGCAGTTATATATTGAGGGGAACTGTCTTGCCATGCATAGCAGCGGCCCACTTAGCTAGTAAAGAAGTTGTTAAAGACTGAATGAAAGATGAGAGGCTTATGAACAGGCCAATGATGTCAGGAGACATTCCCTTTTTAGAGATATGCTAGAAGATGGTAGAATATTCTAAAGGATTCAACTGTTGGAAGAGTCAAGAAGGTTGTGGAAGGTTGTAGAATATTCCAGAATATTCCATTGATAGAAGGGCCAGGAAGTAACAGGAAGGTTCAGGAAGGTTATAGAAGATTCTAGAAGGATTAGCACAGCATTAGTCATGGACATTCTATTATTAGTTCATCTGAAAGGTATGTAAGGACCTCTGTAGTAGCTTTCCCCCAGCTCTAGTCTCTTAGGATTTCCACTGCAGTCTTGTAAGACAGTGGCCTGCCTGTATAGTCATTAGAGCTAATACATCTTTATCCTCATCTCTTTCCTCTGTACTTTAGGTTCTAGTTGTTGTTGTATAGGGTGGCTTGTTGCAATTTTGCAGTGTTGCCCTAACAAATGACAAGACTAGAGTTACTCTGATTGCCAATAGGATAATCTCTGAGAATGATTATCAATCTAGCCAAAGATAAGGGCATACCCCTTATTGAGCAAAGTGTGAACAAAGGTAAGCAAAGTGGTATAGTGAACCACTTCAGACCAAAGATTTTATTCAAAAGTTCCTATTGAAGATGAAGCTAAGATGAAGCTGTAGAATCATCAGCAATAAGGTTCTAGAAGGTTGAGTTCACAAACAACAAAGGATTATATTGTGGACATCGACCCAAAAGGTAAGTGAAGGGTCTTGAGGCCAAATGAAGTCAAGTGAAGTCAAACAAAGTATACTTTGCATAGCAAGAAGCTGTATGAAAATAGGTAACTTTTCTGAAGCTTCTGCGAAGTCACTAGAATATAACATTTGGGTCTAGGGCTTAATAGAACATCATAAACTTGGTCTTGTTGCTGCAGGGCAATTAGAAAGAAAAATCTAGGAAATTTCAGCATATCAGGCAATTGCAAGGTTTAAAGCTGCAATTGTTAGGAAATCAGCAAATCTCACTGCTAGATGCCAGCATGCAATCAATTCCCAGGTTAAAATAATAGAAAGGTACACATGGGACTATCAACGCATTCAGGACAGTTTGCTGGCATTAGGCATATCAAAGGATCACCCAAATCTTCATTAACTATATTGTGAGGATTGTCAATCAAAATGCATGTTTACTACTGAGTTAGGGTATCAAAGCACCAAAAGGAGGGGAAACAAATTAATGACAAGGAGTTCTGCAACTAGCAACACACAGCAGAGGGTGATGGAGGAAGATAGTGTTTCAGAGAGTGGGGTACCAGATACTTCCAGGTGAAGCTATCCAATCCCCATGACTTCAATGGAGAGCAAGGAAAGGGATAAGCCTTCCTTGAGCCCTGCAATCTCCATTTTTCAATTGTAGGAAATTCATTCCCAAATGAACAGGCTTGTGTTGGCTGGACCTCAACATTCTCCAGAGCAGGACACACTGCAGACCACACTGGTCTTGTTCTGCACATGGAGGCTGAAATTGGGAGGCCATATTACTCTGACTGGAAGGAATTTGAAGCAGACTTGATGGACTGTCTCCTCTCTCATAATAGGCAAACAATCATGCTCACTCAATTAGAGGGCAGCTTGTGGTACCAAGGATCCAACTCTTTCAATGACTATCAACTGATTCAGACAGCTGATTCACTACTCAGGCTACACAGATGGCACCACTCAAGTGGTAAAGTTCCACAAGGAACTTTCTAAGGCATTATGGACTTAGATTACAGCTTTGGAGCCCATACCTAAGCTGAACAGTTTGGACCAATAGATAGCAGCTGCACAAAGTCTTGCAGATTCCAGGGAGACCAACAAGGTGTTTGAAGAAAACATGCATTTAGCTGAGTGGCCCCTGGTAGTATTCAAGCCACTGACCATGATACCAAAGGTCCCAGAACCTGCTTTTAGGCCTTTTTCTTTCCCAGCACTTACCCCACAGCCTGGGCCACCACACCCCTCAACCCTTTCAACCCCTATGGCCCACACATGCACTGCAGATGCCTCAGTCCCAATGAACATTGATCAAGCCTGTGGAGGAGGCCCTTTATCCAACCTTGTTTGTGGACACTGGCAAAGTTGGCCACATTACAAAGTTCTGCAATGCCAACTTTGACATGGATAGCCTCACAATGAAGGAGAAGACAGAGCTTCATGGCTGATTTGGATGCTGCAGAGCAGCCCCCAGCATAGGCTGAAGAGGTTGCAGTGGTGGAGAGCAGTGAAGAAGAACCACTGGACCCCACTAAGACCTCTTTTCTACAGATTCAGTGGTGGGAGAAGAAGCTGCCAAAACCTGTTATTACTCAATGTCCAGAGACCAAAAATTTGTTAAAATCCCATTAGAACCACTGGACCTCACTAAAACTCCTTTTCTACAAATTGAGTGGTGGGAGAATTGGCTGTCAGAACAATATATCTTGGCTTCAGCAGCCAGCCCTAAGTTGGTACCTCTCAAGGTAGTAATTCAGATCACAAACACTGAAGAGCTAATCTCCACACATGC
Organism: Sphaerobolus stellatus SS14; assembly: GCA_000827215.1. Classification (NCBI taxonomy): domain Eukaryota; kingdom Fungi; phylum Basidiomycota; class Agaricomycetes; order Geastrales; family Sphaerobolaceae; genus Sphaerobolus; species Sphaerobolus stellatus. The sequence continues at coordinate 584,695 of KN837129.1, read as the reverse complement.
ACTACTACATCAGCAAATTGTGGGAGTTCTGGTAGCCCACTGCCTACCCTATGGCCTGGAGTTGCACTTTACAGTGATTATAGGCCATTATAATGGGGTTATCAGGACTCCAAGCTACTGCTAGCCTTACAATAGGTAGACTCTGCTTGTCACCCTTTGCCACACTACTAGCCAAGCTAACACACTTGCTAGGATCTTGCAATCACTGCAACTCAGTGAGTAGGTTTTGCATGGCAAAGCAAGACTTTGGTTCCTGCTTACCAGCCAGCTCAAACTCAAACTATTACTGTCCTTTGATTGCAATCATTATGATCTCAAGTATCAGCATGCTAGCATTTTACAAGGCATCTCATCTTTGTATGAACTTGAAGCTGTGCACATCAAAGAGGATGTGCATAAGGTCAATTTGTGTCTGAAACTGGTTTATTTAATGCCAAAATCTACACGTAGTATATACCACTGACTACTTAAGGGACTTGATGCCTGTTTGCAAAGGCAAAAAGGGGATTAATTCTCCTTGCAGCCCAACCATTCCCTCTTCACGCCACCCTACACCCTCGATGTTATGTGTATCAGGTTGGCTCACTGTGTCTCCAGGCTCTTCAGATCCTCTATGCCCTGCAAGGATTCCTTGGGGGAAGAGGTGTTCTGCTAAGTGATGATGCCAGCCATTTTGCAGATTGCTTCTTCAGCTTGCTTGTCTGGACAGTGTGAACCATTGATCTATCAGATCCATAAATAACCCAGGGGGATTGATATGTCAGGATCTCTGAATACTCACATCATTGATTAATTCTTCCCTCTCTTCCTCAATGGCATGGGACTGCACACTCACTGCCATCCTATGCAGATATGTGTTTTCTTCATGGGGATGATGACACCCAGGCCCTATTTTCAGTAATGAGAATTGAATGCAAGCTTCAAATTCTGACATGAGGCACAAGCCACAACTACACCTGCTGCTGTGATGTCTCAGATTGCAGATCAGCTCAGCCTGGCCCAGGAGGTCCCAGGGTGGCACACATGACCAAACTACAATCAAGTAAGTATAAATGTAAATTTTTTTTCATGTTGGTGGCCAGCCCTCTTTGCCAGTCTTCTAGTCCAAACATGTCTGACCACCATCTGAGTCAATTTGCTAGCCTCCTGACATTCGCTCTACCATAACAAGCTGCCTCAACATCTCCTCCCCAATCCATACCAGTCCCACTCTACCTCCCCATCTCCTTCAACTCTGGTAGCTTTGAACCTCACATCCAGTCATAGTAGAGCCAGTGGAGGATGTGGAGTGCTCTGAATCTGAGGTCAAGATTGAGTTGTCATCAGATGCAAATTATGGCATGGCCCCCATTGTGCTGAAGGATGAATGTGTGGAGGGAGATTTTTTGTTCTACATCAGTCTATAACTGGAGGCTGAGTTTACTTGGACAACTCAAACTGTATTGCAGAGACTGGTGGAGGCCCATAGCAAAAACCTCAAGGCAGAAATCAACATTACTGAGTATCTGGAAGAGTTGGAGGAAGTGTTTGCTAAGGCATCCTTTGACACCCTACCAGATAACAAAATATAGGACCATGAGATCAAATTATTTCCAAAATCTGAACCCAAGAACTGCAAGTTCAGGACATATCAGGCCTTCAAGTCACCCATAACATTCCCAGTGTTCTTCATGAAAAAGAAGGATGGGTCCCTATGATTAGTGCAAAACTATAAAGCTCTCAAGAAATGATCATTATGGATTGGTATCTGATTCCTTTCATATTTGAGCTGGTCAATCAACTTCAAGGAGCCTGATACTCCACAAAGCTGGATGTGAGGTAGGGTTACAATAATGTCCAGAAACATGGGTTTGATGAGTGGATAGCTGCTTTCTGGACCAATAGGGGGCTCTTTGAACCTTTGGTCATGTTTTTTGGCCATTACAATAGCCCAGCAACCTTTCAAACTATGATAAATGTCATATTTCAGGATCTCAGCATGGAGGGCATTGTTTGTGTGTACATTGACAACATCCTTATATCAACCAACACTATTGACAAACACTACCAGATCACAAAGCTATCCTCCAGAGATTCAGAGGACACAAGCTGTATCTCAAACCAGAGAAATGCAAATTTGCAAGGACTCTTATTGAATACTTGGGTTTGATTATCTCTGAAGGACATGTTGAGATAGACTCTGTCAAGGTAACTGCAGTGACTGAGTAGCTGAAGCCTGAAAACAAACAAGGCCTCCGATTGTTCATCAGTTTTGACAAATTTTACAGGCAATTCATAAAAGACTTCTCTCACCACACCTGTCCACTCTTCAACCTCACAAAGAAGGGTGTAGCATGGCATTGGAGAGCTAGAGGGTGGTTTCTGCCTTTAACAAATTGAAGGAGCTAATCACCTTGGCCCCTGTACTCATTATGTCAAGTGACTGAGGCTCCTATCAAGTTGAAGCAGATTCCTCAGACTAGGACATTGGTGCCACTCTGTCTCAGCTCTCTGAAGGGGACAGTAAAAGGCATCCAATTGCTTGCCTTCCCAAGAGTCTGAGTCTGGTGGAGCATAATTATGAAATACATCACAAGGAGATGCTGACTATCACCAGAGCTCTATATGAGTAGTGACATTTCCTCAAAATAGCCCAGCAAATTTGAGATTTGAATGGGTCATAGAAACTTGTAGTATTTTGTAATCCTGGTCAACCAGTCTTATGCACTATCATTATAATTGCTCCCAGCTTTCCTTATAATTACTTTTGGACTACTTACATAAGTATTGAACCTGTAACCTGTACCTAGTACATGTACATCAGTAAGTTTGTTCAGTCATCCCGGAGTGTCCTGGGTGCTCCCAGACAGCTGGACCATGGGCACACTGCCCCCAATCTGGGGTGGTCCCAGATAGGCTGGGACCACTGGGATCCAACATATCCCATCAGTCTGACATATCCCAGTGGTCCAGCTCTGTCTAAGAAGTCTGATCATAGTCATAAAATAAATCAGAAAAATATGTAAATATATAAGAACTACTAATAAGCACTACTAATACACAGTATAACAATACACACTACAGACACTGTGCAACAGATCCTATTGTTCCATCCCAATGTCTGAATCCTCCCAAACCACTAGATCACAGAGCCACTTCACCATATAGATGCATCTGAGAACACAGACTGTTAGAACCTGATAAAAACATTCTGATTGAAATACTCACAAAGTTATCCCCCAAGCTGTTGCAAACTAAGGTTATCCATGATACCTATCTATTTTGTTTGCAAATGATGACCAGAGTTTTGTGCTGAATAACAGCCCTAGAGTTTGGTTAGTTTGGGCAGTGTTGAAGGGTGCAAAAGTCAAACTTACCTCATGGCCATGGCTTGCAACAAGAGTCAAGACCGTCACACTTCAACAAAGTCAGTGCATATCTTCTGTCAGTAACGAGTTCCTTTCTCACTTATGTAGCTTTCCAAGGCTATCAGTGTACAGTAAAGAGAGCGAGAGGAGAAGAAGAGAGAGAGGAGAGGAAAGGATAAGTAGAAGAGGAGGAGCGCATGAGAGAGTGAGACCCAGAAGGGACTGGGGCCAGACGGACTTAATAGTTTAGTGAAACTGTGCAGCACGAACATATCACATGATGTGATCCAACCAATCAGAGTAATAATTAATATTCAGAATAAGTGTGACCTGGTCAAAGCAGGTCAAAGCTCACTACATTTACTTCATCTCAACTTCAAAAGTTCTGCAATCTATTTAAATAAGAGTCAATGCTTACCTTTCTTCTCAGTATTCTTCACTGTATTAAGTAGATCCATTGAATACATCTGTGATCCGAACCTCAGGATATAGGTATACCTGAATAGGACCTGGAGTAGTTATTATGTCATATTATTACATGAGGTCTTAAGTTTATTATTACATAAAGCACAAAGTAGACTGCTTTTTATAATGAGCATATGTTGACATGCAAGATCCTGTCTCGTGCCTTGAACAATTTTTCACAATTCAGCCTCTGTGCATTGATTTGATCTAAAGCTAGCATATTATTCCTTCATGTACATATATTCTGTAGTAAAAGATTCAGAGCTCTGATTGGTGATGCGGTGGCTCCAGAAAATCTGCAAGCTGAATGTGCAACATCCTGTTGCGGCATTGTTAAGCCCCGTGCTTAAGTGTCACAACACGTGACTTCGTTTCACCTCTACGAAGCTTCGGAGAGCTTCGTTAGAACTTTGTTCGACATCCATCTTACTTTGTTCGACTTCGCTTCTCATCCAATCTTTGTATCCGCACAACAAACCCTTTGCCCACATCCCGACTTCTTCTTGATCCCGAGGGCAACACCTTTGCCCACATACTTCCTTCTATCACACTATCCGCTCCACTATTCCATAAGACTATTATTGGTCTTCCCTGGACCTGGCACAATTGGTCCTCAACACTTCTTCTATTTTGACAGGTGATACTTTGTCATGCCCGTTCCTAGTTCGTTTGTATTGTTTCCGTTCACTTATCTTTTCTTATGGCATATTTCCGTTCGCTTATTTGTTCTCATGACATATCCTCCGTTCGCTTATATTCGTATTGCATATTTGTCCGTCATACCTTTTCTATCATTCACATTATTCGTTTATATACTCCTCCAAACCTTCGCTATTCGACGATACGCATATATCCATTGTTCTATCACTTTATTTGTGTTATGTTCTGCATTTGACTTAATTGTTTGTAAGACTTCCTTCCGCTTTCATTCATGGACTTATAGTATATAAGTACATGTATCTTAGCTAGTTTTCTCCAGTTGGAAATTAGCCCATTAAGCCTTATATTCCTTAGTGTATATCATTCCTATAACTCAAGCCTAGTGCTCATTCCCTCTATATACTTCAGACCTCTATTACTTCCGAACCGAATATGACCTTCGAAGATCAACTCCAAACTTCACCTCGAACCTTTGATCTTACTCCGAAGTCCTACCTTCGTTCGGGACTTCGTTTGGACTTCATTCAAACACTTCGTTCGGAACTTCGGTATTCGAATCCGCTCTTATATTGTTGGTTCTAATCTGTTCCAAATTAAGGACACGTACATTTCGAGGCGGCGCATCCTACGACGTTAAAGCCAAGTCCTTCGGTTCTAACCCTTCGTTCTTTAGTGTGACTTTGTTCATTACTTCATTCACGCTTCGGAACCCTTCGTTAGGATCAGCCCGTAACAGGCATAGTATGTAAGACGGGACCACTTGGGATCAGCTGGGACTTGTGGGACTATCCCAGGCGCTCCCAGACTGGATCAGTGCTGTCTGGGATGCATGGGATCAACAACCAAGTTTACTGATGTAGACTGTCATTGTTCTCAACATATACACAGTGGTCCTGTCAAGTTGTGTGACTTCTCAGTGAGGCTTAATGATGACAGCCTTTCATATTTCATGATTACAAAAAAAGTTGAAGCAATGGCAGGCAAGGTAGTCATTATTCCTGTCTAGATTCAACTTCACACTTCATCACAAGCTTGGCAGGACTATAGGAGGATGGACACCTTGTTGTGGTGAGAGGATCATGGGTCAGGCAGTGAATACAATCAATTCATCATCTTGCTGCCACTGAAATTATTTGTCATTTGGGGTTTTGAGGGTGTCAGAGCAGGGGGCAAAGAACAAGATATGTTGAAGGAGATATGGAAGGCATTGGCAACAGGGGAAAAAGTGGAGGCCATGGCAAAGACAGTGGAAGAGCTGAGGAAGAGCAAGTGGAAGTCAGTACACTCAGCAGAGTGATTGGAGGCCAAGGGACTACCTACTGGTGTTCAGAGGCAGGATATATGTACCCCCAGATGCTGAATTGAGGAGGTGAATCATCTGTCAATGTCATGACTCCATGCTGGTTGTTGAAGCTGGTGGCAAGGAATTACAGGTGGCTGCAGATGTCAAGGTACAGTTGCCAATATGTTAAGGCCTGCAACTTGTGTCTGAGAATAAAGATACAATGTTAGCCTCTGATGGGTGAGCTAGAGCCACTCCCAGTCCCTGAAGCTCAATAGGATACAGTGAATGTAGATTTTATTGTTGAATTCCCAGAGGCACACAGCTTAAGCTTAGACTCTTTTATGAACTTGGTGGACTCTGTGAGCAAATAAGTACATTTCATTCCAGCTAACACTACTATCACTGCTCTGGGTGCAGCCCAACCTTACCTCGATCATGTGTAGAAGCTGCACTCACTCCCACATCAGGTAGTCTCAGACCAGGGCCCAGAGTTCATCAGGTAATTCAAGCATGGCATGAGAGCTGGCAGCCACCACAGCTTACCATCCACAGGGCAATGAACAGATGGTGTTAAGCCCTAGACCTAAGTGCCATGTTCTAGTGACCTCACAGAAGCTTCAGAGAAGCTACCCTATCTTCATACAGCTTCTTGCTGTCTGAAGGATCCTTTATTTGTGCTAGATGTTGCTTGACTTTGCTTGTCCTCAATATCCCTCACTCACCTTTCAGGTTGATGTTCACAAGATAATTCTTCATTGTTTGTGGACTCAACCTTCTAGAACTTTATTGCTGATGATTCTACAGCTTCATCTTCAATAGGAGTCTTTGAATGAAATTTGAATGAAAATTTTAGTCCAAAGTGGTTTGCTATACCACTTTGCTTACCTTTGTTTGCACTTCAACTGATAAGGGTCTGCCCTTATCTTTGGCTAGATTGATAATCACACTTGGGGATTATCCCATTGGCAATTGTAGTATCTCCAGTTGTGTCATTGGCCTATTTGTAAGCCTCTCCTCTTCCATTCAGCCTTTAGCAGCTTCTTTATTTGCTTCTTTCCATTCAACATTGTTTAGTTCCTATCATTTGCCTTTTTTGATAGCATACATTCTGTAAAATCATATCTGTTCAATGGGTGTCCTGAAACCCTGCTATTTGACAATATGCATATACCTACTTTGTTGTATCACTCTATTCTGCTTTTCCTTCAGACTTTTTAGTAGTGACTTATTCATAAATAATTAGTTCTGCTTTTGGACTATCTTTTTTAGTATAAAAGACATGTACTTTGTAGTTATTTCTCTAGTTCTGATATTAAAATTTTTTTGACTCTGCCCAGTCCCTCTGTCTTGAACCTCTGTCTGTCTTGAGCTTTACACTCTACTCCACTCATTGTTACTCTTTGTAGCAATGTCTCTCTCCCCCCTAACAAGTTTGTTGAAGCCTAGGACTATGTCCAAAGTCTTTCTTGAACCTTGTCACTTTACCAAAGTCAAGGACTATGCTCTGAAGCCTTCACCAAACCTCTTCTACCTTGCTGAAGCTAAAACTACACTCCAAAGCCTTCACCAACCTTCTTCTGCCTCACCAAAACCAGGACTACATTCTGAGACCTTTGCTGACCCTCTGTACTTGCTCTAAAGTATCATACTTCATATTTCAACCTTCAGTGCCATCCTTACTTTCATGTTCATAGTTCTAACCTCTTTCAAATTAAGGAAATGAAATAATCAAGAAGGTGCAACCCACACAAGTTGAAGCCAAGTCCTGTTAGCCCAAGTCTCTGTTTAAAAGCAGCCTGTCACATCTATCATGCTTTGGAACTTAACACTTGGGAAGAAATCAGTCTCTAAACCAAGAACTAGAGCAATATCTATGACTGTTTGTAAGCCAGCCCAAGATGATTGGGACAAACTCCTACTGCTCACTGGATTCCAATACAACAATCATGTACATTTGGCAACACAGAAAACCCTCCTCATGCTTGACACTAGCCTGCATGTGAGAACAGGCTTTGAATCCAGGTAACTAGAGTCCCATCTGGAAACCATCAATGAGTTCAAAGACTGAATACAACAGTCACTGGAAGAGGCCAAGGCAGCTCTAACTAAAGCTAAGGATGACATGGCATGCGATTACAACACATAATGGGTCCTAGCCCCTGAGGACAATATTAGAGACTGGGTCTCTTTGGACTCAAGCAATATCCAGACCATATGTCCATCACAAAAGCTAAGTCACTGTTATATAGACAAGATCAATCACAATGCTTATAAGTTTGAGCTACCCGACTCCATACACTGTGTTCACCCAAATTTCAATGCGGTGAAGCCATTACCAGCTCATGAAGACCCTGTTCCACATAGGTAGGCATAACTACCACTTCTCCCCAAAATAGTCAATGGTGAAGAGCATTATGAGCTGGAAACCATCTTGGTTAGTCACCTTTGACATAACCATCTTGAGTACTCGGTGAAGTAGAAAAGTTATGGGTATGGGGATAATTCTTGAGTGCTGGAGGTCAATATGGCAGCAAAAGACCTTACTGCTGACTTATACTGGTGTGACTCAACTGCCCCTCCGATGTATTTGAACTACAGCCCTTGATTCACTCAGTTTCTGACAACTTCACTCATTGCACTTTGCATTAGGGGCTTCACAGTCTATAGGGGTGTGATGTCAGGGGATGACTATAAATTCCTTTTTCACAGTTATTCAGTGACCAAATTTCCCACAGTCCCCATTTTAGTGCCTGCCCACAAACACCCAGAGGGTGAAATTCTCACAGTCCTTGGTTCAGTACTCACCAACAGTCATTCAGAGTCCAACATACCAGCTGTCCCCATGCAGTGACTCTCCAAGTTTGTTCATTAGAGTTGGAGGCCACTCATGATCCTTTGCTATGGCCAGAAAGCAGGAGGTTAGGTAGCAGGGTTTTGGCCTGCATTCAGGGGCATAAGTTAGGGTGTGGTCAGGGTTATCCTTATGGTCTTTCTTTTTGTTTATTGTCCCTTGTACTCATGTAGTCTCCCCTTGTGTATTCCTTGGTATTGATTGTTTCTGAGCCCTTATCATTTTTATTGGGCACACTAGCAGAGGCAATCCAAGACTTTCTCTGTGAATTTCCCCTATGTTAAGTAAGATTCCTCCACAGTTGTATTTACTGACATTCATTGATCACTTTGGATTCCCTCTCTGGTAGCCTTGACATGATGTCCAATGGAGACTGAAGGTTGCCCTTACAGGTGCTGAAATGAAATTGCTGTGACTGTATACAGAGTCTGAAAGGGTAGAGGCTACATCTCATATGAGAGTTTCTCTCATTCGGATTGACTGGCTTGGAGGCTTTCCTTCTTTTCCACCCCAGACCTCACAGAACAAGCCAGACATCTAACTGAATTGCCACAGCCATTGGCTTGGCATCAAAGGCAAGTGACCCTCCTCCTCTGCATAATGAGTGTTAGTGACAGCAGCTGAATGAAACTGCTGCATGACCCCCACACTGTCATCACCAACATCATCTCATTGAGGAAGCTCTCCAGTTCTGATCCCACAAGTACCCTACAGATTATTGACATAGAGTTGCCAATATTCTTGTGCACCAACATTAATGTCACAGTAACCTAAGAGGAAATCTTTGATCCATTTTCAAATTGTTGGCACAGTGATCCTAAGCCCCATTTGCCCAGCAAAATTGCTTCATGATGAGAGAAGAAGCTTCTCCATAATAGAGATATCAAACCAGTCTTGCCTTAAAGGGCTGCAGAATCAATTGCAGCTTCTCAGTGAGCCAGCTGAGTCTAAAAGGGCACTTGGGG